>PYAF01002226.1:674652-695700 GCA_007407185.1 Glycine tomentella | reverse complement strand
GGAAGAAAAAAAAAAAAAAAAACTTAGACGAGTAGAATAAGCGTTGGAATAGCCGGTAATAAAATGGGCTCAGAAATTCGCTAAATAACGAAAATGACATGCACACTTGGATACGCTACGATCACCGCGCTAGATAAACGCGTCAATTCGATGTTGACATGGGAACCTACGTGTCTCATGAATAGTCTACGTGGAGCTCATAACACCTTAACTCTACTTATATTATACGCTTTTTAATTTTTCCTTCATCATCCATGTCCTTCTATTGATGAATATTCTCATTAACTTTCTTTTATTATTCATTTGTTGATGTCTTAATAAATAATAATGATTGAATTTTACTCTCTTTTTTTTTCCTATGATAATTGTGTTACTTATAATGATAAATTTTTCTCAGATCGATCTCGCAAACTTTTGTTATTCCTATGCTCATGTTTTTTTCTTCCTTTTATTAAACAACCATCCGTGGCTCCTTTCTTAGCTTTATGAACCATCATCATCATATGCAAAAGTTTAATGCAGATGGCTTTTCTGTTTTAATAATTCAAATTCTGTGTACATATTTTCATATCCAACCAATCAAAAGTGTTAAAAAAATAAAGTTTGAGATTTTAAGGATAAAAAACATATTGCAAATATTATGGAATTCAAATAAATAAAATGACAAATTTATTGGTTAAGTTTTTTAATTAAACTTATTTAATTTTTAAAGATTTGAATTTTTTCTTGATTTAATCATTGCTTGACCCCAAAAATAACCAATTAAACATCTATCAATTTTTAGAGAATTCATATTGAATTATACTTTCTTACCCAAAAAATACAAAAATAAATAAATGTTTACTCAAATAATAAAAGTGAAAAATTATTTACTCAAATGATAAAAATCATTGTTCACGTTGAACAATCGATTCCCTAGAAATCGATTTCTCAATTTGAACAACTAATTTTTTTTGCCTTTATTTAAAAATCGGTTATTGAATTAAGTATTTTTACACGCATTATGAAATTGGTTTTTATGTTTTTTTATAACATGGTTTTTTTAAAGACAGTTTTTTTTCAAAAGACAATTTAAAAAAACATTTAACTGGTTTTTTATTTGTTTTATTTTGTGTTAATTTTTTATTTTACTAATTTATATATATATATATATATATATTAATGTATAAAAATATAATTTATCTAGAATAGTATTTTTAAAAAAATAATTAATCCTTAAATGAAACCAAGTTTATCTAGATTGAAGTAGACAAAAAAAAGACTTGGATAAATAAAGAAAGTTTAGCTGAAATAGGTGACTTAGATAAATAAACAATTATTCATGTTTATGATGTTTTATCGATCAAATATTAGTGTAGTCCCTAAATATAAATTGTGGGTTAAATACAAATTTTATTAACAATAAATAAATTTTTATTTTTATAGAAAATAAATTCCAAGGGTTGTTCCGTCTCCTCTCATATCCGCACTGAAATGGATATTTGAGAACTAAGTCAACCAAAGTAATGTTCCATATGTCGCATCCCAGGTTTTCAAACAAAAATTGCTCCCACAGTGAAGGATCAAGCCAACGACGTTAAATTTATGTCATATTTTTATATTTTAAATTTTTTGTTGTATTGTTTCAAATTTAAAATTTTTATTTTATTGTTGGTAATTTAAACATTTTAGTTCAATTCAACTTGTTAGTTACATGTTTTTTTTTTAATTTCAAATATGTATTTTAATAATCAAATAAAATGAAAATACAAAAGAATAAAAACTCTCTCTCTTTATATATATATATATATATATATATAGGTATTGTCGCAACGTATCTGGCCACGACAGAATGATGATGAAAAAGAAAAAGAAAGAGTCTTCCTAAAAAGGAAAACTTGAGGGGAGTCACCACCAACATTTATTTAAGAAAAACGTCAAAAATACCAAAAGATAAGGAACGATATGCAATTTGGGAGAAAAGGACTCGGGAGTCATTTACGCACGGGGAAGATGTTAGCACCCCACACGTCCGTCATGGGGACGGCAGCCTTTAATCGAGCGTGCTAAAAATAAAGTAACTTTCTAATTATTTATCTTCCCTTAAGAACATGAATTATGTTTGTAAAATTTTTGTTTTTTTATTAAAAGAAATCAAACTTTTATTTTTAGAAAAGAGAGGATTTTATATATATATATATATATATATATATATATATTATTTTTTATTTTTTAGGTCGACAAGGGATTTATCCTCACTCCTACGTATCCTCAAGTGTAATGAGGAAATCAGACTTATGTAGTTCTTTGGTAGAAAATAGTTTGTGTGTTTGATTGATTTTATCTTTTTTTTGAAAGATTTGTTTCAATTGCGTGAAAAAGAGTCGTTAAGGCATTAGACGTTGAAAATACTTTGAATTTAAAGAAAAAGCGGGAAGAATCACTTAAGGCATTGAACCTTGAAGCAATCTTGAGTAATACGTAATTTTTGAGAAAAAGGAGAATTGAGTGATCCTTTATTTGAGTATTTTAGCTTTTTTAGAAAAAAATTTGGATTTGTGGTAAATTCTATGAAATCAAGCAAGTCGGGGACCCAACATGGTATTCACAAAATCTATCCATGTGTTATTGAAACACCACCAAGCGGGTCGAAGACCCAGCATGGAGTGCACGAAACATAAGCGCGTACTAAAAATACTAATGCAAAAATAAACGAATAATTGACATAATATTACGCAATCAAATAAATCAAATGAAAATAAAAAGGGATAGAATATAAGTGAAGAGTACACTTAGTAATTAGGGGTGTATGTATGAATAAAGGGGTGCAATTAGTAGTGTTTATTTAATTTCAAAATGGGCTAGACCCAAAAGATAAGGGGTGCATTTATGAAAATGGAGGTGTAAATAGCATTAGGTGTTTTGTTTCAAAGTTGGCTAGGCGCATCGGCTAAGGGGATGTGGTTACAACACATGGGTGTAAACAATATTATACATTTTTTTCAAAATGGACCGGTCCCAACAACTAAAAGGTGCATTTATGAACACGTGAGTGTAAACAATATTATATATTTTGATTTCAGAATGGGTCAGGCCCAACAGGTTAGGGGCGTGTTGTTATCAATATTGGAGATGTAAACAACATTATTTATCTTATTTCAGAGTGGGCCAGATCCAACAGATGAAAGCGGTGTAGTTATTAACTAGTAGGTGCAAATAGTAAAATAAAAGTTTTTTTTTTGCTAGGATTGGAACTGGGTCAGGACAATGGGCGAGCTGTATGATGGACGTCGTAGGGGCAGGAGTGGCGGCCCGCGGCAGGTTGAAGAGGTGCGGGAGTGGCGTGGTAGAAGTGTGGTTCAACGGTTGTGTATGTGAGGTGCACAAAGTGCGGTTACAGTCTTGCAGAGGAGAGGTGCGGCTGCACTTTCATAAGGGTGTGGTTGTGTTGTGTTACTTGTTAGGTTAGTTTAGAAAAATCTAAATATAAGGGCATTTTTGTATTTTCACCCAAAATATTAAGGGGGGATAGTTGTCCCTCTTTTCCTTAACGTGGCTCCACCCTTGCATAGAGTCATGGTCAATCAGTCAATTATTGTACCAAAAAAACTTTTAAACTAAGAAATAGAAATAAACAATATTTAAAAAAAACAAAATTGGATATATAGTTATAGTACATATGATGTATGTTAGGGTGAATTGTTGTTTAATCTTTTATTTTTTTTTATTTTCTTAAAAAATAATAGAATACTAAATCTTGTTTTTTTTAGCTAAATGATTTTTAAATCAACTTTATTTCATTTTAATCAAATATTTTAAAATAAATCTATTTAATAATTGGAATATAAATTAGAAAATAAAATACATTAAAGCAAGTGTTCAAAAAAATGTGTGTAAATGTTCATAATTTTTATAAAAAAAAATGTTATAGTTTAGAGCATATGGAATGAGAGTTTCTTAAAGGGTTTCTGAGTGAAAAATATGTTTCTTACAATTTCTTTTTCATTAGAGCAAATCTATCTGGCACAAAGAGTTTCTTAAAAATAAGATTTGTATCTTTTGTAAGAAACTATTTATCAGCAATACAAGATAATATTTATCTAACACATAAGAACATTATAATTAAATCATAATTAAGTGAAAATAAAAAATATAAAAGTGAGAGTTTCTTGAAGTTTTATAGAGTTTCTTACCATTGGAGTAAAATTGTGTATGAATTTCTTACAATGATATGATACCGTGGGAGTACAAAAAATAACTTAAGAAACTTACTTAAGATATTTTCATTGGAGATGTTCTTATCATCTCATTGTGTCATGTTAAATATTTTATTTTATTTCATTCATGTTTCTCTTTACCTTCTAAACACATGGTTATAAATCCACCGTTATGCAAGATGTTTATATTTCCATGTTGTTATCACAAAATTTAGTAGGTTCTCAAACTACAAAGTATTTTCACTTTTAAAAATATATTTCAATAATACAAAAATAAAATTATTTTCTGTGTAAAAAATTTAACATAAAGAAATATATTAAAAGAAATAAAAAAAACATAAAAAAAAATAAAACCTATTTTGAAATCCGTTCGTGGGGAATCGATTTCTAAATTACATTTTTCAAAAAAATTATTATTCACATTGTAAACTGCATCATTTGTGTAAATATATTTTTACTTGTATTATTTGAATAAATATTTATTTTATTTATGTTATTTAGGTAAAAAAAAGGTCTATTGAATTAAGCATCCAATATATAATTAATTTCTGAGTTTAATTACTCATTTGGTCTTTATATTTGCACAATCTTATTGACCCATAAAAAAACTTGTATAATGTTTTAATTCCTACACCTAAAAACTAGTTGCTTAGTACTTACACATGCAGCTTAATTGTTTAGAGCATGAACCCACATATCTTTAGTCCAGTTGATATTAGACTTAAATTTCTTAAGTAAGGTCTCAAGTTTAATTACTATGAATATTAAAAATGTAGTTAAAAAGTTAGATCATATTAAACTCATGATAAAAATTAATTATTGATATAATCGATCAATACATTGTACTAATATAATTAATAACAACATAAAATTTAATTTACAAATCAATTTAGATTTCACTCGTTTTGAGTGTAAACATTCAATTTAATACTATTAGCTGGTAATATCTTAAAAAATAATGAATTGTAAACAAGAAAATTAATTTTTAGATCAATTTAATTTAATTTTAAATTTTAAATTCAATCCAACTAATTGATAAAAAGTTCAATCCAATTAACTTTTTAATATTTTCAAAAACATTAAAAGTCGACAAGCTCATCCATTTCGTAGGCGTGTTTATTTTATGGTATCAAGATAAATTCTCGAGAATGAGAACTTAGAAAAATATCACATTCTTATGTTTGGTACAAATTTTGTAAAGACATTCTCAGGAATGATTGATTTCCAAAAATATCAAATGTTCATATTTATGTCACTTCCTATTTCCATGGGAAGGTAGTATCTTGCATTCACATGAAAATTATTTTTGTACCATAATTAACCCTTCTTCCACATTTCTTATTTCACTTTTTTTAATTAAATAAATTTTAATTTTTTTTCTGAATCTACTAATAACAATCAAACACATCCAATACACATAATATTTCTGAAATATGATTTTCAGGAATACAATTTTATAAACAAACGGCCCTTAGGTATTATTGCCGTATTGACTATATACTGTGTATGATACTCCCGAATTTATTTGTGTAGCTCTCTTCAATACTTTAGGTATTGACTGTTGAAAATTTATTGATATAATGCAATTAAAGTTCTTAATCGCATTAAAACAAAAATCTTATATCTTATATAACTCCTAAAATGTATTCACCAAAAAATAAAACTTAAAAGGTGGACAGGCTTATCCGTTTTACTACTGATTACATAATTTTTTTATTTATAAAAATTAAAGATAACAAAAAGTTTATAACACTCATAATCAATTTACTACATATGCAAGACTCTTTTCCAATCATTAGTGAGGAAAGTATATAGGTCCATATTCAGTACACATGTATAATAAATCACGAGCAAGTGAAAATATTAACCATTGATTTTCTTATAAACGACTAAACTTACTCCTTTATCCTTGTTCATTTTCGAATAGTTCTCTTCTACTAATTATATGTAATACCCCTGTCTCGTTTACACTAATTTACCCCACTTAACCACGGAGCTAGAGGTAGCTCTATTAGCTCTTCTTCTTCCTTCTCGTCATCTTTAGATATCCAGCCATAGCTAGGTTTATTATACCTTTTGTCACTAAGTCCCGTCCCAAGTTGTGGGGACTTCAATACATGATTTTCGGCCAAAGCCAATCTGGCTGAAACTCTGCAAGACAGTAACATACGAGATAATTAATCACAAATACGTTTAGTTATGCTCTGAACCTTTGCTTGAAAACCAATTAAAAAAATAACGAAAATGGATAGTTAATAACCTGATTCTTTTTCTGCCTCAATGGAAGTTTCACTGGCAGCCTCGATTCTTTTTCTGCCCTGATGGGAGTTTCACTGGCAGCCTTGATTAAAAGTTGATTGGCAGTTTCAATGTGAAATTCACTAGCAGTTTTTGCAATACAGTATCCACACCATTGATGGGAAGTTGAATACCAGTTCCACTGGGTGACGATAGTGTCCATGGCCTGATTAGTTAATGGCGTATCATCAGAAGTTCGTGTAAGAGCAAGCTAGAAAGGCACTGTTTGAGCATCCGGCAGGTGTTACCTCATTCGGACCATCTGGATTAGCCTCTATCAAACCATCCTTCACACAAAACAATACAAGACCACAGAACTAGCCCTTGTTAACACTAACTTCATAAGAATATATAGGCCATCAGATCAAAGATCCACCGGCAGATTTCCACAGGGCTGCAGGCCTTGTTTTCCAGAAGTAATAAAACTTTTCATTGGATTACTCGATAAGATTACATGTCATCTCAATCATTTTTAAAATATTATATGAACCTTTCACACCGAAATTTATATGGAGAAAGGTAGTTAAATAAGATCTAATGAAGTGAGATATATATTGATGGCCGATATATCTTAGGATGGAGTGGAGAAAAACTATAAGCTTGATAGAGGGTTAAACCCATTAGTATTTCTATGTTTCACTCGTTTCCTTTCTTTTTAATTCTTTTCTTCTACATTTTTTTCCCTCCTCCTTTCACCCCTATTTTATTTTAACTTATTTTTAACTCTTTTGTCTTATTTCTACTTTTTCTTCCCCTCTCTCTTTCTCTTTTTTTGTCTTATTTTCGATCTATTATTGGATTCATCTATCACCGACCCCAATTAACTTGGGTTAAAGTTGTTGTATATAAAACTCTCAAAATTGTAGCCCATGATTCACCATTACTTGGAGCTACTGAACCTCTCAAAAGAAAAGATTTTAATTTACACATAAAATTAGGATTATAAAGAAGCAACCACAGGAATTTAAATACATAATCTTATTCTAAACTTAACATCATCCTAAAATATGTAATTTGGGGAAACATGATCAGCTAACTGCTTCTATTCTCTTTTCGATAAGTAAAACTTCAATCTTAAACTCTCAACTTGCAGTGGCGGAGGCAGGAATTTTATTGAGAGGGAGTGAATATAAAAAAAAACTATATCATAAATAAAAGTACTCCAATGACAATACAAATCTAATATAAAAAAAACTATTACAGAAATTAAAATCACTTCCCTTGACTCTTACTTTACGTGTTTTCATATTGTTAAAATCATTTATAATTGAATCCGTGCTAAAACTCAAAACAATTTCTTTTTTAATGTATGTAATCAAAGAATCAAGAAATTGGTCCAAAACAATTAAATCCGTGCTAAAACTCAAAACAGTAGTTTATGTTTTTTTATTTCGTTTTAAATTTAACAAAAACGGGTTCAGTCCAACATGATAGGGGGTGCATAAAAACAAGGGAAGCAAATAACAATTTATTTTATGTTAGAAGAATAACAACAGAAAGAAGAAAGAGAAAAAGAGGAAAAAATAAAGGAATGAAGGGATACCTGAAATTCTTCTCTTTCACTAAAATTCATATCTTGACCAGGAACACTATTGTTTTTAGTACTTTTAAACTGAGGAGGTTTATACAAGGCAAGCAAATTTTGGTGAGGAGTCCCTCTATTAGGAACTTTAAAAGGACCAACACCAGTGTCTCTGCTCAAACCCAAGTTTGAAGGCTCTGGCTTCTCAAAATATGGTTTTTCATTCCAGGGCAGTGGATGATATCTTATCACAGGATTTTGATTACTACATTCCCCATGAGAAGGTGGGATAAGTCTTGAGTGAGAAAATTCAGTATCCTTAATGGAAGGTAAATTAAACAAAATCTTGGGATTGTAAGACTTGAAGGCACTATCCTTGGTACTTAAAATATCAGCTGGGATAAGTGTCCCTGGAACTGCTATGAGATCAACCAAAAACTCCCTTTCACCCTCCAAATTGAAAACATCAAGGCTTATTAAAATAAAAGAAAAATACCACGAAACATCTTATGCTAAGAACAAACAAAACTTTGAAAAGTCAATGAAATATTTACTCATGGGTGGGACAAGCTCTTCTATTCTGGTTCATGGTTTCTCTTGGCTATATGGTTCATCCATATGAGAAAACATAAGTAAACGAGCTTCTGCTTGAGCTTCTAAAGATAAAGGCACATGAACAGCCATTTGATCCCCATCAAAGTCTGCATTGAATCCCTACCCAAACAAGCATGAAACGTATGCTTGCGTATTCGCCCATAGGTCAAATCGGATATGTAATTATTGGAATAATTGTTGGAGACTCAAATGGTGGATATGCTAGCATGATCGATGAATCTAGGATAAGAAATTCGAACAACTGCTTCAAAGACAGTATCAGGAAGTACCGCTTGTTGAAATTTATATTTTATCTTATTATATATATAGATTTTTCTATCAAATATCAAATTTTTATAAAAAAATGATTGATTGATATTTCAAATTTGAAATTTTATTTCAAAAATTGTATTTTATATTAATCGAACTAAAATATACTTAATATAGAAAAATCGAACATTAATTATAGTTATAAAAGAATTAATTTAATAAAGGATCCCCCTTTTTTGACACAAAATGGATATATCCATACCATATATCTTGGACTTATTTTTATGAAATAATTAAATATGGCAAAACCTATATCTAAAACGAGTCTCTCTCCGAGACAATGTCCAGATCGTGACGCCTTTCGTGCAGGTCGGAACTTACCCGGAACTGATAACATTCGAGATTATGCAGGACTATACACGAAAGATCCTTATTTGGCTCTCTCTTTAGCCCTATGTCTCTTATCCTCTCATTAAGAAAAAAAACAATTTTAGATTCAAATATTCAAGAATAATTCATAAATTAACAGTTAACGGTTGCGAATTGTCTCGATATTTTTTTTTTTATTTTTCAATAGAAAAAAAGGGGTATTCTCATATACTTCATATATTTATATATCCATCGGACAGGCGGATTCACACCTCTTACAACCAACACAGTCTTCTGTTCTTGGGGTAGAAACAATTTGTTTAGCTTAGAATAGCTTTCGGATCTCTATTTTTTATTATCGTCAAATAAAATTAGAATCATAGGATTAAATAAAGAAATTTCAAACTTTCTATTAGACATAGGGCCATTGCAACACCCATCAAAGGAGTAGTTCCCCACCCCGGAGCCCATCTTTTGTTGCATTCTCAAGTCCCTGAACTTTTGAAGTCGTGTTTCTGTAGTATACCAATTCGTTAACATACCGCCGAGCCACTTTTTATTAACATATATATCTCCTCACAAAAACTTCATTTTTTAGAAACTTAGTATTAAAAGAAACAAAATGTGTTGTAATATAAGAGAATGTATTCTCTTTCTTTGTCGTTTTTTAATTATCTTGGAGATTTTATAATGCTTACTCTAAAACTATTTGTTTACATATATTAACATAAATAACATAAATAAGGGATTAATAAAAAATCAATGGATGATTAGAAACACCAAAATACACAAAGGATTAGTAACGTATATTTAAAAAAATATCCAAAAGAACTTTTATATTTATGTATAATAGATGGAATCAATTTTATAAGTTTAAAAAAGACCTAAACTTAGGGATTTTTCAATAGATCATATAGATGGTTGGTATCTAAGATAAGCAAATTTATGATACTGGTGTTTAAATTCAGGTCTTCATGGTTTAATGAGGATCATAGTTTTTTAATTTCTACGCAAATCAAAGAAAATATTCCGCCATAGTCAGAAGAGTTAAACCAACTCTCATACTAGCTCCGGAAAAAAAAAATGTAACTTTCCTACAAAAATCCTAAGGTGTTCATATTTCATAACATTCTATTATGAATTAAACAAGCCAACCACACATTTTGTACACCGTAAAAATTGAACATGAGTTCTCCCGTTAAATATATCGTTCTTACTCATGTGAATGTAGTAGAGCCTTACACCGCTATGCCAACCCTATGCCAACCCTTTGGGTTCCGGCTGTTAGATATGCTAATTTGTTTCTAGAAAGAGAATAAAATATACAATCTAATTCCCAAGAGGCAGATCTTGGTTAAATTTTCCTGAAGTAAATGTTTTGTGCGAGTATGATACTGTTCTGTTCAACAAAAATTGACTCGGTTTTTCACAGCCAGCAAACAAGTCCAGAACATAAACACAAAACAGATAAAGACAAATCATAATTATTACGATTGAAGCAATACATTACAACATAACAATAGCAGAAAATGAAAATCCAGAAAAAAAAAATGCAGAGACCATATAGTTGCTTGGAGGGTAAGAAACAACAGAAGAAGAGTTACCTGAGGTGAAGAACTGGTTTGTGCTTCAAGAAGCGTTTCGATCTGCAGAGAGTAAGCGGATTCTTCGATTAAGACCCAGCCATTGTTGCCACCGTAAACCTAAATCCACAAACATTATGATTTTGGGGATAAAATAAAATAAAATAATTTAAGTCAAACGAAGAGAATAGAGTTTTTTTTTTTTGTTACTTTCAGGAGGCTATTAACGGCAGTTCGGACGAGTCTGTTGGGGAAGCCGTAGGGGAACTCTAAATTTTGATCATTTATTTTTTTAAACTGATTTGAAATGATTCTTTAGTTTGTTTTTTACAATAAAAAGTGATCGTTTTATTTATCTAATGTTATCACTGATAATGAAATAAATACATTAAATATTTTTATTATATACACTATATTAAATATATTGAATATATATATATATATATATATATTATTGGAATACGAAATATAAATTAGTTGCAATTCTCTTTTGATGGGGCAACACATATGAAATATACATGTATATATCAATTACAAAAAAAAACTTAGGGGCCTCCCCCCGCGCCCACCCCTTGCAAGATCGACCATTGCCCAAACGTCATTTTCAGTTGACAAGTTTTATGGAAAATACTGGACATATATTTTAAAAATGGAATGTACGAGTGGAAAGAAATGAAAGTAGTAAATTAAATGATGTGATGGGAAAATAATAGAAAATCAAAGTGCAAATGAGATTGACAAAAAGTGATTCATGTAAGATAACCATAACGCACATGTTATTAATTACGTAAAGACTTCTCTATAATTTTTAGAGATTAAAGAAATTAAGGTAAAAGTGATAAGCAAAAAACAATGTGAAATGAGATAATTAAGAACATGTTTGTGTAAGGGCTGGATTTCGTTGGCACACATTCTAAAGAACCGTTTTGTGACAACTATCCCTTATTAATTTTTGCTTAAACGCTGGTTTGAAGGTTGGGAACGGAGAAATAAACATGTTGTAAGTGGACAAAAAGAGAATAGAAGGAGAGATATAGTCTTATATTTATAGAAAAAGCTTGGTATTATATATCTAGCATTCTCCCATATAATAGAGGGAAAAAAGGACAACATAGATAAATGGACTCGGTTATGACGGAGACTCTCTAAATGACATTTGTCTTCGCTTTCTCAAACGAAACGTCAACAACCAATGGTTTCATTGAGCCACACAAAACAACAAGTCCTAATTATCACGCCAAGTGTTGTTGGCGAGTCCACCGTGTTTCGCTCTAACATTCGCCACGTGTCATCACTGCATGCCCCATGCACATACAAATATATATATATATATATATATGTGTGTGTATAAAATCCATCTTATGTCATTCCACACCTGAGACCCCTTTCAACTTTGCATGCACATCACCAAAATAAAACCAATAGAAAAACAGTGTGTTGAAGAATTAAGATGAGTCAGGAACAGCCTCGGAAGGAGAATCATCAGGAAGATGTGTTCAATGTGAAGGGAGAGATGAAAAGCAAGCCGGTGGACGCGGCGACGATGCAAAAGGCGGAGACTGCAACCACCGGTAAGACCCAAAAGGGTGGTGCCACGATGCAATCGGCGAAGGCGAAAAATGAGAGAGGAGGGATGGTGGGACACAAAGATAAGAGTAACGTTGCCGCTGATGGTGCTGTTAGTGTGACTGAGACTGAGGCTCATCTTTCGGGGAGGCTCATCACCATAGGCGAAGCACTCGAGGCCACGGTTCTGACCGCCGGAAAGAAGCCCGTCGAGTGGAGCGACGCGGCGGCGATTCAGGCCGCCGAAGTCAGAGCCACTGGACGCACCAACATTGTCCCCGGCGGTGTTGCCGCCGCTGCTCAATCTGCCGCTACACTCAATGCTCGAGTTACAAAGGACGAGGAGAAGACCAAACTCGCAGATATTCTCGCGGTACGTCACGATTAATTAATTTCAATCATTTGATAACCCACAAGTTGAGGTTTCGATTCTTTCTAACAAAAAAAAAAAAACAAAACTAAGAATTAATATTTATGGATAAAATAAAAAACACAAAAGTTGTACCTGTTGTTTGTTTGCAGGATGCGACTTCGAAGTTACCTTCAGACAGAGCAGCGACTCGGCGAGATGCAGAAGGGGTGACGGTTGCAGAAATGAGAAATGATCCAAACCTCACTACTCATCCTGGGGGCGTCTCCGCATCCGTCGCTGCTGCTGCTAGGCTTAACCAAACCAATACCAACACCTAATAATAATATTTAAACATATACTATACCATACCATGTATATATGTTATCGCTTTATTTTCCCTTTTACTTTTACTTTCTTTCATCCAATGAAAGAAAAATGTGAGTGAACAAGTCTTATGATCAAGTGTTAATTAAGGTGCTCGCAGTATCTTCAGGGGACCATTTTCTATCAATAATATTATAAACTCCATTTTCCTTTTAATTCTTTGATCTCGCTAGTTTTCTCCAAAGCAGATGGGTAGAGTTTGACATTTAATTCCTCCCTGCATCTGCTTGGAATGGCTACAGCCAGGAGTATGCAATGAAATTCTAATTTACAAAATAAATAAGAAATACACCTTTACTTTTTAGGATGATGTGTTGTTCATTTAGACAATTTTCTTCAATTAATATTAAGATAATTAAAGTGAAAATATGAGCAATAACTTATGATTTATGATGAATGTTGGTAAAAATGTTTAAGTAAAAATAAATGTAATAATCGGAAAAAGCAAGTTTTGATTAATAATTAAGTTGTGTATAAAAATAAAATTGTATAATTTTTTATATGAACTTTTCTTCTATAAAATAAATGATATATTTTTTCTTTTATAAATAATTGAGATTTTATGAAATTACACAAATTCTCTCATGTTATTTTAACATTTTATAAGTAATTAGATTTTATGAAATTACACAAATTCTCTCATGTTATTTTAACATTTTATAAGTAATTGACATTTTATGATATTACACAAATCTTATCTTATTTTAACGTTTATAACAAGAACACAATGTAATATTTTTAAAATAATTAAGAGAGATTAATTTAAGCAATTAGAAAAAAATTGATGTAAGGGCAAAAGAATAAGGGAATTTTGTACAATTTTACAAAACCCGTGGTAAAACCCGGGTCACTGTAATTTACCATTCTTTATAGCAATCTATTCATATTTTTTATTTTATTATTAAATCTCTCTTTATTAAGAGAGTTTACAAAATAAATTGTATTTTATTAAGAATATTTTATTGAAAACCGTCTTTATTAAGAAAGTTGATATGCTCGTTTTGTTTAATAATTATATCTTGAGTATAATGTTGGAAAACATGATTTTTTTTATTAAAAAGAATTAAGGAACATAAAGATGCCTAAATTAGTAACTAAGATAATATCTGCAGGCTGTTGGAACTAGCACGTCAAATGTGTGTAAGGTAACTATCTTCGTATCTGATTAGCTGAATATTAAGTTGTATATACATTGCAATGACTATAAATAAAACGAACGAGGATATAAAAAAATAAGGAATAGCAATATCCCAAATACTTGAGATTTTGCTCCGAGTTTCCCAAATACTTTGATCTTTCGGCTCTATTAACACTTGGTAAAACACAGATAGTTATTCTCCAAAAGTTAACCATCATAATTCCAACGTCATTGTTTTGGTATCAAGCGTAGTTTTTCAAACAAATTTGAAAACAAATGGGCGCTCATCCTACAATAATTTTCTCAATAACAACATTTAGGAACGGGGATGGAATTCAGACTATTTCTTCTCCAGGGGACATGTTCAAATCTAAGTCAAGAATTCCGAAATATAATGCCCGTTTGTTTCTCAGTCTCCAATCAATACGATATTATACATACATTGAGCATTTAAAGGACCAAGAAGGTTAGCACTAACAAACAAACAAAAATAAGGCCTGGGCCCGAGTTAAAAAAAAATTGGGCTCAACGTCAGACTCATTTCAGTGTGATTTGGTACAACAAAATTGGCAATGCAAGGGGCATATTAATCCGTAAGTGGATCACTTCCTTTGCGGTTCCTGCCTTTAAAATATCTGATAAACCACACAATTCTGTCAGCTGCTCCATTGTTTTCCCCAGATTTATGGCTCTCCAAGTTTTACCCCAAATAAATTGTATGGGGTTGGAGAATCTCAAACGGTTTATTAATGGACTATGGAAAACTTTTATCTGTCGTAACTTGAGGTAGGCGAATCATGGGCATGTAGCTGATGGAGCTGAGAATATGGATGACCATAATTTATGACAGGCAACAGAGAAAAGACTGGGAAAACCTCCTATAGGTGGTTCTAGTCTAGTCTACAGAAGAAGAAAAATACAATCCTAGACAAGGGTAAAAGAACAAAAGCCTGGTATTTCGTCAGCTTAAAAATTTCGAAGCAAACAACTTATTAAATGGGCTTATCTGGAAGTATTCTTTTCACTCGCCAAGCTGAGCTTTTCCAGAGACAATTCCTTGGTGACTAATCGAAGCAGTACTTGCACCAGCTCCCGTATTCTTAATTCTCTGTCCATGAAAAGAACAAAATTTTGAAACAGAAAAGGAAGAAGAAAGAAATAGATAATGAAAAACAGGAAAAAAAAAAATCTAGGTTTTCTCTCAATTTTCTAGAAATGAAGGTCCCTTCCAAGATTATATAGTCTTCGTTTAAACAAACACTTGATATGATTATAAATAAATAAAAAAAGCATATGTATTGTTGGACACGTAGGCCAAACTATGCTTTTTGCCATTGTGAAGTGACCTAGCATCTTTTGAACTAGCTTGTGCTGTTGGAGATAGTTTTGAGATTGTTCGACTACTTTAGAAGATTTTTTTAGTACTCATTATCAAGTTTTTGTAAAATGCATGGATAGGATAAACAAGAACCGTGCAACTTTTGTTTATATTTGTATATCAAGTTTTTCACAAGTCTGTTTCAGTCGTTTTGTGACTTTTGACTCCCGTGACAGACTTCTATCTTCGGCTCCTTTTATGGGTTTAAATCTAATGACATCTGGGGTTTTCTTTACCCACTTGTCAAAGAGATTGTCAAGCACTTTTTTAGCATATATATATATATATATATATATATATATATTCTTTTTTCTTTTTTTTTGCTTGATTATTATTAGTATTTTGTGCCGTGCTTTAGAATTCTGGAGAATATCTTACATCCTTTTAGTATCTCTCTTTTCCCAAATTGCCTTTTTTTTTCCCCAAGATGAGCGAAAAATAGAATTAGAGGTTAAAAAAATATAACATTAATGCATATTATGAAATCTCATTTCCAATCTCCAACCAACCCACGGACATCCACTTGCAAAAAGATTCCACGTATTACCTTGATGTAACAAGCTCACAAAAGGAAGGTAATAGCGCAAACAGATGGGGACGGTTGTCATGCTTCTCCTTTTCCCTTGCTAGTTCAGTTCTCAACAATGGGTGTAAAGGGAGAATGGATGCTGCATCTGGATGAATTACAAGATGTGCCAGTTCTTGGAGAATACAAATAATTTCTTCAAGTCTTGCTTTTGGTAATGGACAGTCACCTGCAGGAAAAAGAAAATAGTTAAGTAGGCAAAAACTGGGAGATGAAAATGAAGATTATTGATGCTGTTTATCTTTCATTAAAATAGAAGCACACCTAAGCCATTTTCATCTGTCAGAAACCTGCTCAAGATGTATTCACATCTGGTCATGAGCACTGTAATTGAGATTTTGCTGACTTCAGATCTTGTCATATTCCAATTGACTTCATTAGAATAACTAACCAAAGATAAAATCGGTCAACATATCAAGATAATATATATAGTAAAACTAAAAAGCAAAGAGAGAGAAGAAAATAAGGACTTGAGATCAAAGCTAGTTAAAATAAACAATATGTTATAAAAAGCAAGAGCGTGCGGGGACGGGGGAGTCAGGAATTGATGGCAATCTTATACTTAGCTAGGGCGAATTGATCAGATATCAACAACGGAAATTTTAGGACATGAATTAATAAGATTTTTTTTTCCCAAAGAAAGCAGTCAATTGCATACAAAAATGCATGATAAAGGTAGATTACTAGAAGCATCCATGATATCTCACAGAAGAGACGTCTACATCCATGACATCAATTAAAAGATACTTTACATTCAGAATTTAGATATTAGAAAAAAAATTCTAATATGAACTAAAGAAGGTTTCAAATGCTGGAACCTGCTCAAAGAAAATAACTTCTGTAAACAAGTCAAGGAAAATCTACAGCAGTGAGGAGGCATAAGCTCTACAGTCTCAACAGGTAATGAGCATGTGCGTGATGCACAACGGTCCAATGTCGAGACCAGTCGCTGCAGAATCTGAGAACATGCACATTGTTAGAACATACGAAAAATATCCAGTAGGATCTTAATTATTTAGAATATTTTAGAGTATCTTATATTATCTCTTAGGATTAGTTTCCCTATTTCTTTGGTTTCCATGTCTCCTTATTTTTCACAATTTGTTTCCTTATTTGATTAGGATTAAGAGTTTAGTATTAGTATAAATAAAGGTTGTTGCTTTATGTTTTGTATCTCATATACAACACAACACAATAACGAGTATATTATTCAAAATCTCTTCACATTTTCCTCCCTCAATAGTCAATACCTAAAATGTTATAATTTCAACAGCATTAAAAAAGGATAAGTAAAATGTCCCACTGAAACCTCAAGCTAATGGTAGCTCCATTCAACTACATAATCTGGAGTGCAAGAAAAGCTCAAAACAAGTCCATTTTGGTGACTTTCGCAGCAAACTAAGCAAACAACTTTAGCACCGACAAATATATTATCAATAACTAATTAATTATTACTCAAAAGTCATGCATAGGAAGGGATCGGTCGTCATTCAATAATAGAGCTAGATCCAATAAACAAAATATAAGAACTCTTAAATATTAAATGAATATATAATTTACATGTTAGTTTCTCCACAACAGTGATACAGAATGATAAGAGGCAGTACCACCAAGTGCAAATATAATCATTGTAACAAGGCAGAGTCATATTTTGCAAGAAATACAACTAAAGCTTATAAATAGTTTTAAGTATTTTTATTATTCATTATGGTGGGAATCTTCTATACAACTTTTTTCAATATCTATTTTATAGCTTTATGGGTGATGATTCAAAAGTTAGCAATGCAAAACTTTTGAAGTATAAGTACATCATATTATCATTGATGAGATAAATTATATTTATTTTGAGGATATGGGTAAGTGATGGGGAACCTGATCGAAACTGATACTTAATTATGGAACAATGTGACTAGCTCCTTAAAACAGTAGTCCTTGTAATTCATCAAAACAGAAAAAGAAAAGATACCTTATGCAACCTCTCCACCAAATCCTCCTGTAAGTGTGTACCTCCCTAAGATCTTGGATTTCATATTTTATCCCCTTTCCTAACAGACAACTTCCTTTCCCCTCTCTCTCTCTCTCTCTCTCTATATATATATATATATATATATATATATATTTCATTTAGAAATTATGTTATTCCTGTAATAGAATTTTCTCTCAGCCACCACCATTGCCAAGGTGGGTTGGTTCCATGATCCTCTTGTCACCCTTCCCAATGTACACCTTCGTAATAGGAGTTCTAACAATAACTTGAAAACTATTGACGGTGTAGATCCTTTTTGCTTCTAGCTCCATGTGTGGTTAGATATCAAATTATTCCTATTGGGCTTCTTAATGCTTAAGTATCTTACATATTGGGTTGAGAGTATGATGGCAAACAACACATCCCTTAACATTGACCTGGTAAATCAAGAATTTTGTTTTCTTCATGCAGCCTGATCAGCCTAGTGAAACTCAAACTAGCAAGTAAATACATAAGTCAACCCTCTATTGCTTTTAATACCCCACCAGAGTACTAGTAATACATTGGATGCTCATGTTCATAACAACTTCATGAAGTACAAACTAAAACAATATTAGATGAGTTTGTTTAAACTTTAAAAAATCAACTTTAAAATAAGCACTTTTTTAAGAAACAGATAGGATTTGCTTCTTAAAATAAGCAGATTTTTTTAAGGAGAAACAGTTCAGGCAAACAACACTTAAAAACCAGAAAGTTGCTTATTTTATTAAAATAAGCGCTTATTTCAACAAATAAGTTTAAACAAACTGACCCTATTGGTGATTAACTTACATCCAAAGGAGTGTCAATTGGCAACTTAAGGATTGTGTCACCAAGAATATTTAATATGGACATCTCAAGGGACTCATCAGCCTCTAGCACCACTGCTGAGAGGGAATTTGAAGGAAGAGCTCGTCCACAATATCCAATTAGGAATATTTCATAAACATCTGCAATTTCTTTCCATATTCGTGTTCTGACAGGTTTGCTAATGGTCGAATCTGGACCTCCATTGGTTAATTTGGTGGCATAGTCAACAATAACATGATTGAATACTTCAACAGCTAACCTCCAAAGTGCATTATCTGGATTGTCTCTTCTCGTTGTCATACACCTGAAAAGTTAACATAATAGTATTATAGTGCAATACTCCTGAATCTATAGACAAAAGGAAGATATATAAACGTATCAAGCAGGAGAATATCTTCAACCATTAGGTTATGGCATAAAAAAAGAGCTGACCAAATGGTAAAATGTTTACAGCTGTCAATTCCAAGCATAAAAGATGTAGCTTTAGGAGGGGCAACTTCAAAAGTTGTTGGTGAGTGAAGCAGAATGTATTTCTCTTTTTTTCTCTGACTCTTAACAAATAATCAACTACTTTTTGCGTTCCTTTCTTCTTCACTTTAACTTCGGGATTGAAGAGTTAAGTGAAGCCAAAAATCTTTTTCTCTCTCTGAAGGCATGCAAATTATAATAAAACTTAAAATATTCAAAATCTTTTCCTTATATCTCAACAGATAAAAGGAAGAGAATTCCTACCTATGAAAAGAACTTCCAGGAGCACACAAGAGTAGCATTCATCTCGAGCATGACATGCCAAGTCATTTTTCCCCCCATTTTCCAAATTCCAATTTAAACATTTTCAAAATCCTGATGTTTGAAGCTATAGTAACCTATAACCTCTAGAATCCACTATCCACAGAAACGGAGTCTCAGCATTTCCTGGCTAGTGGCTACAGTATACAAATCTTTCCAACTAAATTTTTTAGAAATTACTCTCTGACCCTTAAGCGAGTTATCCTATCCTACCCCTTAACTGTAAGTAGAAAAACAGAATTGACATTAATTAAGAGCAACTACTACCTTCCAAGGCTTTGAATAATTTCAGGGTATATAATATACTTTTCAACAGCAGGTGCCTGCAAGAAAAGATCCACTAGCACGGGAACTAGCTTTTCTGCAAATATGTAACTAGGAATGGCTGTTATGGCTGCAGTTGATCCAGAACCTGGGGATACTGCTATTTTGTTGGGTGATATTGGAGTAGCACCATTAGGTGCATCATAGTTCACCTGAGAATCTGCAAACACAAGCATAGATTTTACACTTTTACTTGAAGGAAAACTCAAAACTAGATTAGATACAACCAGACACTTCCATAACTAAAATAAGATCATAACCTCTTGCTTGATCTATTTTACCATCCTCATTCTGTAAATGAGAATCCTGTCTAGGAAGATACTTCAGAAATTCTCGAAGAAGAACAGGCCACGTAGAAGATATGTGTTCTGTTGGACGTAACAGTGGTAAGATTTCCAATATAGTCCGTAGCACTGGTGGGACATTCCCCTAGAAAAATGGAACATCACATTCATATGAAAGTTTCTACTAAATAATGAAAATTCTACTACAACTACAACTACTAAATGGTTCTTTGAATAACACTGCAGGATACTTGTTAGATGTAAAGTCACTCATGCTTTCACCTAACAGCTTAAGTTTTTTGCATAGTTGGTTGATGACAATTTTTTCTTTTAAAGCAAATCAAGATTTGAGATACCAAATGTTTTTGTAAAACAAGACTGCAAAGAAATCACTAGGGCCTTGTGCCTTGTTAGTTCACCGTGCTGTGTCATCTATATATTGATGACTCTTTCCTTTGTGTCATTTCAACCAATTCATGAGGAAATAAGTTAATATTCAGTTACAATTTTCTCTCTACCTCTGAAACTGATCAGGACAGCTTACGCTAGTTATAGATTTTTTTCTAATATGATTGTTGGTATAGACCATATATTATTTCA
>PYAF01002226.1:659895-674552 GCA_007407185.1 Glycine tomentella | reverse complement strand
AGAGGGAGGGGGGGGGGAGGTCATGGGTTCAAATCTCCCCTACTACCAAAAAAAAAAAAAAAACAAACAACTAACAACTAAAATTTGTCGATTAAAAAAAAACTCTGGCTAAGTTAGTGTGGAAATAGGCTTTATTTTCCTTGAATTTGTGAATGGTACATGGAAGGTATATATAGAATGCACAGGACAAAAATAAGAGCAATAATCTAGCCTAGAAATCAGGGGAATTGATCTCCCTATAAATATGGTAAAGACATAAATGACAGCTAATAATTATGTACATAAAATTCTAATGAGCTGTACAAACAGAATTTGTTGATTCTGCTTTGATATTCAGCACTCCCCCAATCTGGATGGTAGATATCTATCATACCCAGATTGGATCTGATATTCTCGTATACATTCTTTGGTAGGGTTTTTGTTAGAATGTCTGTTGTCTGCTGGCATGATGGAACATGATTGACACTTATAATCTTATGATCAATTTTCTCCTTAATGAAATGTCTATCGATCTCCACATGCTTTGTTTTGCCATGATGAACTGGATTCTTCACAATGCTTATAGCAACTTTGTTATCACAAAATATCCTCATGGTGTAGTTGGTAGGAATTCAAATTTCATTCAACATTCGTTTGAGTCATATTCCTTCACAAATACCGTGTGCCATAGCTCTGAATTCTGCTTCTGCACTACTCCTAGCCACAAAGACTATTTCTTGCTTCTCCAAGTTACCATGTTCCCCCATACAAATGTGCAATATCTTGTAGTTGATTTCCTGTCAGATAGACATCCTGTCCAATCCGAATTAGTATAGATTTCAATACCTCTGTTTGAGTTCTTCTGGAAATAGAGCCCTCGACCTGGTGTACCTTTAAGGTATTGGAGGATTCTATTCACATATCTCATGTCAGTTTTAGTTGGGTTTGACATAGAACGACTATCCATGCTTACAACAAAGCAAATGTCTGACCTAGTACGAGTTAGATAGATTAGTTTTCCAACTAGACTTTGATATCTATCTTTGTCAGCTGCTATACTCTCCTCTTCACTCCTTTTGACTTCTATCGAAGTATTGGTTGCTTTGCATCCAAGCATCCCCGTTTCTTGAAGTAAATCCAGAGTGTACTTCCTATGAGAAACAGAAATACCATTCTTTGTCCGAGCAATTTCCATCCCTAGAAAATACTTTAGTTGGCCTAGATCCTTGACTTCAAATTCCTCGGCTAGAAGATTCTTCATATGATTTATTTGATCATAATCGTCTCCTGTTATTACGATATCATCTACATAGACAATGAACAAAGCTATCTTTCCATCCACAAAATGCTTAACAAACATATATGGTCTGTTTGGTATTAAGCAAAACCATTGCTTGACAACTTTTGTTAGCCTGTCAAACCACGCCCTTGGAGATTGTTTGAGGCCATATAGAGATTTACAAAACCTGCACACCATGTTTGAGGTGCTGGGTGATTCAAGTCCTGGAGGTATTTGCATATATACCTCCTCTTCTAACTCTCGATTTAGAAAAGCATTCATTATGTCTAGTTGGTATAGAGGCCAATCTAGATTTACTGCTAGAAATAATAGGACCCGAACAGAATTGAGTTTAGCAACAGGTGCGGATGTCTCTTCATAATCTACTCCATATTATTGTGTAAATCCCTTTGCAACCAACCGAGCCTTGTACCTGTTTATACTGCAATCAACATTTAATTGGAATATCCATTTACATCCCACTGTTGTCTTCCCTTTTGGAATAGTGGTGACTTCCCATGTGCCTTTTTTTGCAAGTGCTTGAGCTTCTTCTGTTACAGCTGCTGCCTATTCGGGTCTTTGTAGTGCCTCTTGGAATTTCTACACTGTCAACAGCTGTTACAAAGGACCTGTGATTTTGTGACAATTTTCCATAGAGACATATCTCTCAATAGGGTGTTGAGTACAAGTTCTCACCCCTTTTCTCTTAGCAATAGGAATATCAGTATCTGCTGTATTTATATCAACTGGTTCAGGGTTAGGAAGAATATTACCTGTGGGAACTTCATTTCCTAGCGTCTGGTTGGATTCATGGTTTTGCATTGGAGTTGTGTTTGACTCTACATCCTTCCTCCTTTTCCTCTTATAAACCTTCCAGTTATCTTCTTGTGTTTCTGGGCCATGGTTCTGTTGAGATGTAGTTGAAACTTTAACTACATCCTGTTCAGTTTCTGCTCCAATTTCTGCTACATCCTGTTCAGTTTTTGCTGCAGGTTCTGTCACAACCTCTGCTGTACTTTCAGCTGGTTTAGGTACAGGTTCGGCTGTTTGAGTGTTATGGTTCTGGTCTGGTAAGATTTGTGCAGGTTTGTGTAGAAGGAGTGCAGGTTCAGTTATCTCAAGAGCCAAAGGTTGGCATTCTGAGTTTTTAGTTGGACAGGTGTTTGGTTGCTCCCCCTGAATGCCAACTTTGGGGTAATAGGGATGATTTTCAAAGGATACTCCATAATGTGGTAAAAAAATTTAGTATGGGGAGAGTAACACATGTATCCTTTTCTATGAGGTAACCAAGAAATATGCATTTGATGGATTTGGGGTCCAATTTGCTACTTTGAGGGTTTAGGTTGTGGACAAAACCTGAACATCCAAAGATTTTTAATGGAATGGAAGAAAATATTTATCTAGTTAGAAAGAAGGTTTGAAGTGTGGAGAAGGGGGGTCTTAAAGTCAAGGATACGAGAAGACATTCTATTTATGAGGTAAGTTGCTAAAAGGACGGCTTCTCCCCAAAATTGTTTTGGAACATTGGAGATTAGCATGATTGATCTAGTCACTTCCAGAAGGTGTCTATTCTTCTGTTCCACAATCCCATTCTGTTGAAGATAGGAATTTAGAGCAAGGTTGTAATACACACGACCATTGTCAGTTCTGAGTACCTGAATCCTGCTTTGAAATTGTGTTTGCAACATATCGTGAAAGATTTCAAATATCCTGCCTACTTCTGATTTTTTCTTCATTAGAATCCCCCAAGTGACGCAAGTGTGATCATCAATAAAGTTGACAAACCATCTTGAGCTAGTAATGTTGTGAACTCGTGATGGTCCCCATACATCACTATGAATTAGTGAGAAAAGTTTGGATGGTTGATAGGGTTGGGGTGGGTAATGGCTGCGTGTATGTTTAGACAATTGGCAGATCTCACACTGAATATGTTTCTTGTTTTTATTGAATAATGAGGGAAACATCTTTTCCATGTATATGAAATTTGAGTGGCCTAATCTATAGTGCCACAACATGACAGAATCATCACTACTTGGAACTGCTGCTGCTACATAAGAATGGTTCGAGTTCTTCTGGTTTTTCAACTTGACGGAGGTAGAGTCCAACACGCCCTTCAACATTGCCAATCGTCTTCCTCAACTCCAAAATCTGAAATTCACACAGGTTTGGGAAAAATTTAGCAACACATTTCAAATCTCTTGTAATCTTCCTAATGGACAGTAAGTTACAATCAAGTTTTGGCACATACAAAACTGATTCAAGTCTAATATTTTGTGAAATAATGATGGATCCTTTACCTATGACCTTAGAATGAGTCCCATCAGCTATCTGGACAGTATAGTTATAGGGGCATGGAGAATAACTACTAAACAAAGTAAAATCTCCAGTCATGTGATAAGGGGTTTATTCCCTTGACTCGTATTGAAGATAATTTGAATGGGACACAAATTGCACATAAAGCTGGCGAATCGCAAGGAAAACTATAACCAAAATCTTTTTTATCTGGCATTAACTTAGAACCACGCGCATCCAAAAAGCTCCTGAGTCAATCATCCATGACTTTGTTCTTTCTTTACTAGTGTTTAGGGCATGTAAAAAATTACCTCTTTGAGCCACTACAGCAGTACCGTACCACCTTTTTCTGCCGTTACCATAGACTGTTGAAGCAGTTTTTGAAGAGCCTCCATTTGTTCTTTGCTGAATGGAGATGAATTAGAATTTACCTCAGCTTGTTGATGGTTAAAGGTTGTGTTGCCTTTGCCTAGCTTATGAAGGTTTTCCATGAATGATCCAGCATGTTTCCTTGGTGTGGCTTGGCCTCTTGCAATGATCACACCAGGGACGGTTTTTCTTTTGTGGTGGTCGAGGTTGGTTTCCTCTTGCTGCCATTGCCAAGCTCTCAATGGATGTTCCCAGCATGAGTTTCCTCCTGCTTTCTTCCCTTCTCACTTCTGAGAAAACTTCCCGAATTTTTGGAAGTGGTTTGGTTCCAAGGATCCTTCCACGAATTTCATCAAGATCCTTGTTTAGTCCCAATAGAAACTTGTAAATCCTATCTTTTTCCACCAGCTCCTTCTACTTCTTATCTTCTGTACAGCACCATCAAACTTCTTCATATATGTCCAGCTGCTGTCAATGTCAGTAGAGTGTGTTAAAATACTTAATAATAGAGGACTCTCCCTATCGAAGGTCATGGAGTATGCTTTTTATCTCAAAAACAGCACATGTGTTGTCCACGTTTGAGTACATTTCCTTCACTGCATCCCATATATCTTTTGCAGTGTCATAGAACATGAATTTTTCACCAATTTCATTTGTCATGGTGTTGAGTAGCCATGACATTACTTGACTGTTCTCAAGTTGCCATTTTTTAACATTTGTGTCCCGTTTCTTAGGACACTAAATCTCCTGTGATGTAACCTTCCCTTCCTTTTCCTTGAAGAAAGATCTTGACTGACCTTACCCATTGGGTATAGTTCTGACAATTCAGTTTACAGCCAGTGATGAGAAGAATAAGCCCATCGTGTGAGCTGGTCGGGAATGATCCAGTCTCCACCGTGAGTGATTCATCAGATTTTTGGTCTCCCATGGCTTGGTGGCGCTAGGTTTAGGGATGGTTCAGATCGAGCTCTGATACCATGCGGAAATAGGTTTTATTTTCCTTGAATATATAAATGGTACATGGGAGGTATATATAGAATGCACAGGACAGAAATAAGAGCAATAATTTAGCCTAGAAATCAGGCGAATTGATCTCCCTATAAATGCTAATTCTAAATATGGTAAAGACAGAAATGACAGCTAATAATTATGTACATAAAATCCTAATGAGCTGTACAAACAGAATCTGTTGATTCTGCGTTGATCTTCAACAGTTAGTATAAAGAATTATTAAGGATGCCAATAAAGTTAAAGGATTTTTTTTTTGAATGTACAACTAAGAAATCGCAAGTACATAATACGATAAGTTCACAACTTATTGGTAACTATGTGTAAAATTTAAGGTGTATTAATAGCATAACAGTTACAATTTAGTGACAACAATATTTGATTGCATAGTTAATTTAATTATTTTCCAAGCACATAATAGGTTAGGTTCACAAAGTTGAAATAACATGTACTCTTAAAGCATAAATGTGACATTTGTAATGTGTTGTGGACTAATATATATTTTTTCATGTTATGTAAAGAATATTTGCTTGAGGGCGAGCCCTGGTACAACAGTAAAGTTGTATCTTGATGACTTGTTGATCATGAGTTCAAATCCGGAAACAGCCTTTTTGCATATGCAAGGGTAGGGCTACTTACAATATCCTTCCTCCTTACCTTCGCATAGCGAGGAGCCTCTAGGCAATGCCGCAATGGGATACGTAGTTTTTAGTATTTTTTTTATGTAAAGAATATTTGCTTGCTTCATATTCCCCGGTATTGTTGGAAAAACTAATGAACATAATAATAACGGTTTGAAGTTCCAACTTACAAGAGAATAAGAAACAAAATAATTAAGAAATATTGATAAAGTTATTAGAAAATGGACTTACAAATTCCATTTCAAAGTTATCATTAGTTAACATGGCTTGCTTCACAGCCAAATCTATGATTGCTATCAATTGTGTGTATACAACATCATTGAACAATCCTTGAGCTTGCACGTAAAGCTCTCCTGATAGATGATCAAAATATTAAGTAAATCAATCTCATGAAATCTGAATAACACTATCTAAAGCTACTTCGACTATGCGCATAAGGTACAAATAAAGGAACAACTGTTAATCCATAAGCAATGTATACAGAAAAATAAAATCTTAATTAAATGAAAATCGATATATTACCAAGACCATGCAAAATCTCCTGCGTCACTTTATCAGCAGCATTGCCACAGTAACTAGAAGGCTTTCTCAGAACAAGCTCGTAAACATCAATTACTGAAATAAGGTAAGGCATTGGCATATTTCCCTAATTCAAAAACTTCTGTCAGTACTTAAATGAGTATATTTCAACCAGTTCTGCTTTCTTGATTCTTATATTTGTTAATTGATTAAAAGCCAACATGGCCAATGTCGAAGATGGTTGAGAATCAATTCAACTATCTATTCTTCATCTACAAACAGAAGATCAGCTCTAATTCAGACCATTACCCCTACCTTAGACGAATGAGAGTTAACAGTTGTCTGCAAACAATTTATTGCTGCAAGTGCTACCTCTTTACTACCATTTAAAATGCTATTCTCAACAAATTGAAGCAATGATTCCCAGCCTACACAGAACAAAATTAAATCAGGACTACTTGTAAATTACACCAAATGAAAATACCAGATACATGATCTTTTAATAGTTAACCCACCAGACCAGAAGTTACTTAAGCTTGTGAAAAAAGGAAAGAACAACCGTAATATACGTGCAATTCCACCCAAAACAAGCACAAGAGTTTCATCCCACTGCTTCTGAGCCGTGTTACGACTGCAAAATTCATTAGAATGTACACATATATAAAGTGATTTTGGAAAATGTTATGAGATTACTGAACTAGTTAACTACAGTGCACCTATAGTAAAAGGTTTATGCAGTCATGGTATTAGCATAAACACAGGCTAGAAGTCAGTATTATATACACTATTTCTGAGTTTTTCAATCCTACTCTCTAACTTTTCAGTCTCCCTCTACCTCAACATTTTAATAGAACTATTTACCCTCCTCCCTCAGTTTCTATGCTTGTTTTGTGGATCAAAAAATCATATTATATATTCACGTTCTTGTGATTTAACACATGAGCCATCATCCAATGATTTCATTGCAAGTTGTGGACTGTTAAGTTATCATTCATTGATCTCTACAAGTTCTTTGCTACGTTTGTTAGTTTATTGCTAATTGTTCTTGAAGCTCCTACAAGTAGATTTATTAATTGCAAGTCATGATTCTTTGTTTTGGGCAGAGTTTAAGTCTTCAATTTGTCAGGTTTGGTTGATTGACTTTATTCCAAAGAAGTTGAAAGCTTATTGTTGAAAATCAGAATTAATATTATAATAATAGCGGTTTATAGGCACATTATCTTGAATTTAGAGGAAACAGAATATCCTCTATCAACCAAGATAAACACAATCCACCGTGTATTCTGACAGACGGTTTTTACTCAATTTCTCTGTTTTCTCCTATTTTAACATGGTATCTAGATCCTGACATAAGAATAACAAAAATCGTGCCCCACCGGTGACCTATTGTCCCCGGTGAACCTTTCAGCTCGTCGCCCTTCCGACAACCTGTTTCCGCATTCCAACAAATTTTCTGGTTTCTTCTCCAATCATCGGTGCAACTCCGGTGACGTTTCCAACAACCACCAATTCGATCTGGATCTCCCTTTGCTGATCTTCACAGTCGTACCAGCATCAACGTCAGACTCCCTTTTTAAGCGCTCTCATGCACTGATTTTTGCCATGCCAAACAGCACCTCTTGTTGGTGCTTCGCCGGCGTGTGGCGGTGCATCCAGCCACATTTCCAGCCTCTGTTTCCAGGACTGGCTCACAAAGTCCAGTCAGTTTCGGGCCACTTTGTTTGCCGGGCCTTATTTTCCACACTTTTTTGTTCGCGATTTTTATTCCTGTCTCTTAACAATGGCTTCCACTGTCCTGTCTTTGTCCTACATGCACTGGCCCTTGTCTTTCTCCCTGATGCATTGCCTCTGTCCCAGAAGCAATGGACTTAGTTTTTCAGTTTAAATAATTTTGGGTCTCCAATATTGTTGGTTTGAAGCTTCCAAATGTGGTTCTTAAGAAGGTCGGAACTTGCTTTGTTTCCATAAATTATCTTAGGCTGATGGTTATTCTAGCTCTTAGGCAATGTTATCTTTCTAGCAATACTCCCAACTTCGCCAACATCCCTGAGTTGTCTTTCAGACTATTGTTTTTTGTGGAGCTCAATTTTTATTTTTTTTATTTATTTGTTGGGAATATATTATTTCTTTGTAACAAGCTAAAGCTTAGTAAGCTTCAGCTTGAGGGGGAGTGTTGAAAATAGGCATGGCAGCGGGACCCGAACCCATGGACACCCGCCTGAATCCGCCCCGATTTTATGGGGAAAAATTGAGTTTATCGGATTCAGATTCGGGTTTTCCTCGATAACCAAAAGCGGGGGCGGGGTGGGTATGGGGTTACTAATACCCGCCCAGCCCCTGCCCCTGTCCCGTAATAAATAATATTAAATATATATATTATTTTCTAATTTTTTTAATTGAATTGATTGATTTTGTTTTGTAATTTTTAAATTATGATCTCATTTTAAATGTGGGTTTGTTATTATTTTTTTTTTTTGTTACGTAATTAGCTTTTTGTCCGATTTTTCAATGAAAAATTTATTTTATTTTTTTATTTTTAATCAAATGGCAGGGCGGGGCAGGGAAAACCCGACGGGGATCGGGAACAGGGTCGGGGAGCGGTTTTTGAGTCGGGGGCGGGAACGGGGAATGCAATACCCGCCCCCGCCCTGCCCCGTTGCCATGCCTAGTTGAAAATCAGAGCTAATATTCTGATTCTATTACTAATAGGCGGCTTATAGGCACATTATCTTTGATTTAGAGGAAGCAAAATATACTCTATTTATGTGTAATTAATGTAATTAGCCTATACAAACACGCATCTGCTGTGTACTCTGACACATGATTTTTACTTAGTTAACACTTATAAAACCTTCAGCTTAAGGAAAAATGTCAATCAATATTAGGGAATTTAGAGAAGTGTTGCGGGATTAAGAAAATAGGTAGTCTTCTGTGCACCCAAACTATGGGCCATTTGGTACAAGTGCCATATTTTAGTCATATTATGATAGCATCAGTATAATTTATTTCTTTTCAGTTTCATTATGGAAAACAAGAAGTGAAGTATAATTAGAAAATACAAGATTAGGAAATTCAGGGATTAGCATTATGTACACTGTTCCAGACTATTGTCAGTATTTTTTCCCGTACTTTTTTCTCCAGCTTTCAGTCTTCCCATCTTCTCAAACAAATATATCACATCACTGAGGCTACAAATAAACAAAATAAGTAATAAAGAGTCAATGTCAAATACCTATGATGTATGAGCATATGAACTGCTTTTCCTCCTCGAGTTCCAAGTTCTTTCCCTTGCCATTCATCTTTTGATGATGTAGCAACCTACTTATCAGAAATCAAATTCAAAGTACATCAGCTTATGATGAAAATAATATCTGTGTCAACTTGTAGTAGTTTCATCCATACCATATGAGAAGCACGATCCAATGTAGGAAATACATAATTCCAAAGGCAATCTTCCCACATGCTCTTTGAAAGCTTTTGCCCATGCGTTCCTAAAGTTTGGAACAGTGTCCTGACAGCAGAATTCCTCACCTGCAAAACTTTCAGTACCAGAAAGCTTTAACATCCAGCAGCAACAATAGTAGAGAAAAATAGAAGTTTGAAGGTCTATTTAAATGTGTTTTGTTTTATTGTCCTGATGAGTTAATGGGTTTTGTTCTATTGTCCAAATTTCCCTAATTGGTATAGTAGTTGAGAGAAATGGAAGTTTGAAGATCTATTTTAAATGGTTGTAAGTTGTAACATTTATTTAGGGAGAACATTAGGTTTATGAATTATGGCCTCTTCTTCATTATGCAATGAAACCCAGTTGTGATGCACATGAGACCCAAAGAATGAAGCCTAGATTTCTGCTATTTTATGATTTCTTTAATTTTCTCTGCAACACTAACATTTTCTATGGGAGACAGCAGTAAAAATCCAACTCATCAAACAATAGTTCCTTTCCTTAAGCTTCCTAAAACCCATTAAAATTAGAAAACTAATCACAGATAATGTTCACTGCTCCTTAGTTGACACTCATTTTATCTGCAAATCTCCCTTACTCTCACACAGACCCTCTGAACCTTGATTCTTATTTCCCACCCCTCCCATTTCCAATCAAAGAGCTCATACTTATGATATCAAACAAGAAACAATAATTATGAGTGGTTTTAAACTCAATGCAGAAGTCAATTTCTATAGCTATATCAAGCTGGAAAAAAATATATAATTCTAACACTTATGCAACTACATGAAGTCTCCTTACTTCTCACTGGGAAAATAAACCCCATCATTCCTCACAAATGATTCTGAAATGCTGCTGGTTCCCTTTCATACAAAGAAGAGAAGCATCCCCAGTACCTAGCCCTGGATGAAGCATGCCATTATTCAAGAACATATTACACTGACATTTTAGATATAACCGTTCATGTGCTTTCACCCTATACATGGTATTAGAGCCTCTACGGAAATGAGTTCTAGAGTTTAATCCTTGTTGCACATTGTTCAAATTAAAAGTTAAATTTCAGCATAAGGTAATATAGGCATTTATATTGTCCTCGCCTTAAGTCCAACAGGTTCTCATGTCTAGGGATGTGTTAGATATAAAACCTATCACATAATTTCCCCCATTGGATTAAGCTTTTGGGATGATTAGACCATGATAGGTCATAAGTATCTTCAATCCACCAGGCTAAGCTTAGCTTATCAGAAGAGAAAAAAGACTCCTATTCACATAAACCAAAGGGGAACATCGTCAGTTTGTCACCTCTAAAAACTAAAAATTGCTTATGACAATCCTTCAACCAATGTTCTCATCCATGCTACGTATATCAACATACAGCAACAAAGCCATAGACTTTCATAATTACACTTTAAATGAAACTCAATTGTGTGAGACCTCAAAAAAGAAGGGGCAAGTTAAGAGAGAGAAATTCATACGCACATAACTGGTATTCTAAATGAAACTCAATTGTTAAAAGCAAAACGACAACAGGGGAATCCATGTTTACACATAAGAAATGTTTCATGAAGTCCTTTCTGGAAGAAAGCAAGAACAGGAGGAGAAAAAAAGTAGAAAATTCGAAAGTAAAGAAAGATTAGAAGTTCATTAATTGTACCTCTGGTCTCTCATCTGCCCCAAGGTTTTGAAGTAATGAGAAAACAGAGAATAGAAGCTTCTCAAAATCAACACCATCTACAGAAGCCTGGTCTCTCACATTATTAGAAATACGTGTTTGATCCTCCATCTTTTTGCTGTCTATCTGCTTCACTGTGGAACCAACACCTGAAAGGTAGAACCATCATAGAAGGCTTGGTATTATTGCAGAATAATGACAGGTTAAGAAAAGAAGGCTTGACAACAAAATATAAACCTGCTTCCTTTCCTTCAAAAGGTCCATTGAGAAGGCCCTTTGCAATGAAATCAGTCATAGTCCACAGAAGTCCAACTGCTGTCAAGCTTATGTTCAACTCAGTCTTCTGAGCACTGTATGCTCCAGTCACATCAACACATCTGTAATATGTAATAATACATATTAGACAACAGAAGGAGCTCATCTAGGAGCAAATATATGTGTAATTATGTGCACAGGTGTACACAAACAAGCATGTTAGTATGTATGTGTAGCATTAATACAACTCTAGAATTTGAGCTATGCCTAACTAAACCACAAAAGCCAGCTCATAAAATGAGGATTGCCCAAGCCTTTATAAGCCATCTTTAGCCATATCTATAGTTGATGTGGGAACTCAACACACAACCCTCACACTCAGGATTTAACACCTGAAGGGTGGAGGTTTGCACTAGGAAAGCTATGGGGCCAAGTGGATTTTTGGACAGTTAGGGGTGGCAAATATCATATCTATGATAGGCTATGATACCATCTTAAATTTGGGCTAAAAGCCTAACTCAACTACAAAAGTTAGTTGATGAGATGAGGATTGCTCGAGCCTTTATAATCTCTCCTTTGTTCATATCTATAGTCGATGTGAGATCTCAACAACAACATTCAATAAGAAACTCAAAAATGTTTTTTTCCCTCAGGATTGCAGCCCACTATAGAATCAGAAAATCAAAGAAATCATATATACACATGTATACAGTATGCATGTAGGTAAGGTGAAACATGAGATCTCACACTTGAAGGCAGTCTGTAGGTAAAGCAGACAGTCCATCGTTCATTATCACTCTTAGGTTCTAGAAAGAAATAAAAACAGGAAAATTAGTACATATGATAATGTTACAGAGAAAGGATAATACTAGGAAAAAATTAAAAAACGGGAGCATATGAATTATTAGATCAAATATTGAACTACAGCAAGTCTTACAGAAAACTAAAAATATGCATGAAGCATAAAAAATAAGATTCAAGAAAAGGATACATGACTAAGAGATTAAACCGACAGGGGAGTTATAGAATATATTCAAACTGATGATAATACGATAATTTGAAATAAATCCAAAGTCAACTTGTAGGCTGTAAAGAGATGAGAATTGACACAAAATGATAGATTAGATTCATGTTTTGAAAATTGAATATATAACGTATGAATATTAAATTCATCCCTTGAAAATGCCGTATATAACAAAAAAAACATGATGAGTGTGTGTGCCCAGAATTTGTTTTTGACATTTAATAGTTCAAAAACTTAAAAGAAAAAAAAAAACATGAATCAAAAGTACACAGGAGTTTGATGCCAAAAGAGATATAGAATAAAGAAAAGAAAAATACAAAGTCCAAAAAAAAAAAAAAAAATAACACCATACTTATCTGCTAACATCTGTAAAGAAACATGGGAGAAATCCAGCAGACACAAATCAAGGCAGAAGAGCTCTAATGATGATATTCATTAACTTTAGAAGTAGAATTATAATTCATTTTTTGTAGTTTTAATGAATTCAATTTGCCTGAGTTATGTGTAGTCATAGATTAAAAATAAAAAACTAAAAGTAGAGATGCCATCATTTTCAAAACCAACATCAAACTCCCTAATACACTGGAAGTTTGCAAAAGGAATGGAGCTTTAAAAAAAAGGTTGTGAAAAATATGGAAAAAATCGAGGTTTTTGTGTAGGTTTGGAAAACAGAAGGAAGATATGTGAAAAGTGAGGAAAATAGATGGAAGGAAGGTATAAATAATTTAATCTAAAAACTATTACATTAATTCCTTAAAAAGGAAAATTGAATAGCAAAAGAAATATAAATGAGAAGTTTACAGATATAGAGATTAGAGAGAAAATTTCAAGGAAAATTGCAAGAGTGATTTTCAGAAACAAGATCATAACTAGAATATACCAATAGCCCCATTGCAGCAATAAATGCTGCAAACTAACTCAGTATACCTGGAAGCCAAGAGTAACAAGATCCTTCTCTGAAACATCTGCTACATACCTTACAGTAAGACATGGGTACTTAGATTAACCAAAGGATTACCAATAGTGAGGAACATTAAGGGCATAAGAAGGCCAACCTCAACATTTCAAGTATATTAGGCCAGCTGTAATGAAGTTTCTCTCCATATCTCTGAAAGAATTTGTATAAATTAATATCATGTAAACAATGAGGAAATAAAAATGACAGAGAAACTTGACCAATCAATAACAGCATTACCTCTAAGACATGCAAAAGAATTTTCAAAGATCCAACACGAACATCTACACTTTGAGTAGAAAAATAAAGCACCTTTAGTGGAGATATGACAGAACATTCAAGAGACCTCAACTTATCAAGATTGACTTCCATCTGCATATCATGAACACACATTAAGTCCACTCTTAATACATTATGAATTGCCAAATATAAATGGTAGAAGATCTCACTTCCTGTGATGGTTCAAGAGACTTGGATAGTTTGTAGTCTTTGAACCGATCAGAACCTAAGACAGCAGATATAGACTGATCAAGCGCATCAAGTGCCATGTTTTTCAGATGTGGATTAGAATTATCAGCTAGCTGCAAAAGCAAGTCAAAATATCAAGTGCAATGAAAATGAAACTAGCATTGCCACATAAAAGAAACAATAAGAGAGAAAAGGAAACCTCAAGAAAGTGACTAATAACTTGATCCCAAAATGGCTCAACTCCTGTAGTGAAAAAGGATAATATAACATTTTAATACCTTCACTCAACAAAAAAATTTAAGAATGAATATTCAAAAAATCCAAATAAGTAGTAAATAGAACCTCACAAGTATCTACTTAGGAAAAACACATGAGAATGAACAATTAAACAGCATCCAGCATAAAAGATTTGCTATCATGCTTAAAGTTATTGGAGCTACATACTGTGAACATTATTCACAAGGATTTTTTTTTTTTTTTTTTTTTTTTTTTTTTTTTTTTTTTTTTTTTTTTTTTTTTTTTTTTTTTTTTTTTTTTTTATCAGCAAAGATAATATATATATATATATATGAAGTAAAATGTGATAGTACAAGTGGTACCAAAAAGAAACTCCTATTTCCAAAGACAAACCTGTGGCACCATAATTCATAGGATCATGAATTAAAGGACCACAGGTCTGGATGGATTGTATGTATCCCACAAAATAGTGTAATCTAAAGAGTATCCCCTCCCCTAGTTACAAAAGCCTCCC
>PYAF01002226.1:632581-655037 GCA_007407185.1 Glycine tomentella | reverse complement strand
CAGCCAGTTTGAGTCAATGTACCCATATGATGCATAAACTGTTGTTGTTGATTAGATAGCTGGTACAGTCTTGGGTACTTTTCCATCAAAGTAATTCCATCATTTTTCCATCCATCCTCCCAGAATAGAATCCTGCTGCCACATCCCACCTTCCACCTTATCCCACTTCTAAGCCATTGCCCCTCATCAATGGAACTACTTAATGAGCTGAGATCCCTCCACCAGATGGATTCTTTGCCACTTCTTATAGGTTCAGTCAAGCGTCTCCATCCTCCATATTTTGAATCTAAAACTTGTGCCCATAAATCATCTGACTGATGGAATAAGTTCCAATACCATTTTCCAAGTAAGGAGTGGTTAAATTTGGTGAGATCTTTAATGCCCAGCCCCCCAAGCTCCTTTGGTTGGCAAATCAACCCCCATCTTACCCAAGCAATTTTCCTATGATCAGCAGTTCCACCCCACAGAAATCTTTTCTGGATTCTCTCCAAGCAAGCTATCACCTTCTTAGGAGCCCTAAAAGAGGATAGAAGGAAAATGGGTATCGAGTTTAAAGTTGATTTTATCAATGTGACTCTGCCCCCAAAGGAAAAATACTTCTGTTTCCATCTAGCTAGTTTCCTCTCATATTTGCTGATTAAGGAATCCCATGTCTCAATACGTCTTGGATTGGTTCCAATAGGGACCCCAAGATATGAAAAAGGGAACGTCAGTCTTCTACAATTCAAGTATGTTGCAGCCTCATTTGCCCACTGATCATCCATCCCAAAAACCCCAAATCTGCTCTTAGCAAAATTTATTTTCAACCCCGATACCATCTCAAAGGTCCTCAACATCACCTTAATGGTCTTCACATTTTTGGATGATGCCTTGCCAAAAAATAGTGTGTCATCTGCATACTGCAGCAGGCTGATGTCAATTTCATTCCTCCCCACCTTATATCCTTCAAACAGGTTCTTTGATTGGGCCTCTCTCATCAAACCGGTCAGGCCTTCAGCCACAATGTTAAACAGAAATGGGGCAAGAGGGTCACCTTGTCTAAGGCCCCTTTGTGGTGAGAATTCAGTAGTGGGGTTGCCATTCACCAAGACTGATATAGATGCTGACTTTAAACACCCTTCAATCCACATAATCCACCTATCACAGAAACCCATGCGCTTCATCATATATGACAGAAAATTCCAGTTTACCGAATCATATGCCTTTTCATAATCCACTTTGAATACAAGGCAGCATCTGTTTTGTCTTTTTGCCTCATCAACAACCTCATTAGCAATGAGCACACTATGCAACAGTTGTCTCCCCTGGATAAATGCTGATTGTCGATGGTCAATAACAGACGGCAGCACCTTTCTCAACCTTGCAGCTAATACTTTGGCCACAACCTTATACACACAGCCTATTAATGAAATAGGTCTGAAATCGTTTAATCCTTGTGGATCAAGAGTCTTGGGAATTAAAGTTATGAAAGATGCATTACCACCCTTAGGAATTTTACCATTTACATAAAACTCATCCATGAAACGGAGAAAATCCGTTTTGATAGTGTCCCAAAAAGCTTTAATAAACTTGAAATTAAAGCCGTCTAGACCAGGACTCTTTTCATTACCACACTCCCACACTGCATTTCTCACTTCAGTTGCATCAAAACGGGCAATCAGGACATCCATCTGCTGCTGTTCAATGGTTCTGAAATTAGTACCATCCAGGTTGGGTCTATTCAGAACCGGCTCTTCAAACTTCTTCTTGAAGAATGATCTAACTTCCTCTTTAACCCTGTTAGGTTCAGCAATCCATCGCCCATCAACCATCAGTCCTCTGAGCATGTTAGTGTTCCGCTTCCAGTTTACAGTCATATGAAAGAAACTAGAATTACAATCCCCCTCCTTGATCCATTTGGATCTAGCTTTCTGCCTTATGATGGACACATTTGCCTGAGCTGCTGCCCATAATTCCTCCTGTAATTGTTTTCTTTTCTGCACCTCTTCTTCAGTAAAATGCCTCTCATCCCCATCAGTCTCTATCTTGTTAAGTTCCATCTGTAGTGAATTAATCTTCAGCTGTATGTCACCAAATTGTGTTTTGTGCCAGAATTTAATTCTGTGTTTCAGATTCTTGATCTTTTCTTTTAAAACAAAACCTCCCCAGCCACTGGTCAGATTAGAATTCCATCCATCATGTACAAGTTCCCTGAAAGATTTGTCCTGAAGCCAACAATCCATTACCCGAAAAGGTTTAGGGCCCCAATCAGCCAATGAGGATGTCAGTATAATAGGGCAGTGATCGGAGAAATTACGATCAAGAATAAACTGTGTGGTACCCTGCCATTTAATAACCCATTCTGCTGATACCAGTGCTCTATCCAGCTTACTTTTGGAAGTCCCATTTGGCCTGTACCAAGTAAATTTCCGCCCAATGCACGGTACATCCTCAACTTCTAGATCAGCGATCCAGTCATTAAACTCCTTAACAGTGCCATCATCTTGGTATCTCTGACAAGTCCCCAATCTCTCTTGAGGTCTTCTAATATTGTTGAAATCCCCTATTATGCACCATATAGCCCCCATGTTTGCAGCTCTCAGTTGTTTTATATCATCCCATAATCTTCTTTTCAAGGATACCTCACAAGGTGAATATATATTCACAATTGTAGCTTTACTGCCATCAGCTGCCCATATCCCTTCCATATAAATAAAACCAGCCCCTAGCACCTTATTTTCCAAGATGAAAACCTCCTTGCTCCAGATACACAATAATCCACCTGCCTTATTAATTGCTGGCAGGAATTCCCAGTTAATTTCGTCAACACCCCATATTGCCTTACACATCTTGTCATCAATTACTTCTTTTTTGGTTTCTTGTAAGCATAGCATGTCCACCCTTTCTTTTGATATCAATTTCCTAATTGCAGCCCACTTAACACCCCTCCCGAGCCCCCTGATATTATAGGATAGAATCTTCATCAATCACAACCATTTGCCCCCATCCTCTGAAACTCCACCTTATCTCTGCTTTCCATATGAATCATATTGTTCATTATATCTGCCTGATTCTGACCATCCAATCCCAGTAATTTTGCTATCTCCCAATCATTTTCTGCATCAAATCTCCAATCATGCTTTGAGTAACTATGGTCAGTCATTGGCTCAGTAGGTCCATGAATTCCAGCCGAATTATGTTTATCCCAGTCCACCACATCCTTAAGGCCACCACCCTTAGACGAAGAAGGGGAACTGTCTGAATTTGAAAGGCCATTCATTGCTTCTTTGCCTTTATTATTGGGCCTCAGAGTATTGGATTCTGATTGAGATCCACCGATTTTTTGAGTCTGGGTATCCTTTTTCCACCCCCTATTTCTGATATATACCTTCCCCTGAAATTTAGGCCCAAAATTATTATGGCCCAATTCATTTTCTTTGACTTCAGCTGGATAGCAAGTGGTAGGGCCCACTGGTGTACCTTCCCCATCTATTATCTGTATCTCATCACGTGTTAATACACACTGTCCTTCCCTATTGTCTTTTGTGTTTGGTAGCAACATCCTCTGGTTACTACCACTAGCCACAGCTCCGCTTTCCGAGGCCCACTCTTCCATCGTATCATGTGTTTCGTCCTTTTCCCCCAGCCCTCCATCTCTACCGTCACCATCATAGGATGGCCCCGTACAGTTAGCAACCCTGTTTCCACCTAGAGTCAACCCAACCCCACCTACTTTACTGGATGACTTGTCAGGATTTAAATATGAGACCATCGGGTCCTGCAGTCTGTGTTGACCATCAGGTAAAGACCGCTGGGCTTCATCAGGCCGTGTACTGTCATCCCGATTGCCATTGGTCTGTCTAGTCTGCGCCGGAGTCTCCACCACAACCTCCGTGTCCTCCGATGGAGCACACAACTCCACCATACTTTCCTCAGATAATATTTCATCCAACGATGACGCATCGTATCTTCTCCCTTTACATTTGCACATGCAGTTACCCGTCTCTTCCACAATTGTAATTTTGTAAACCATCTCATTAATAGATGCCGACACATTGTGGTGGATAATAGGCTGCCATGGAGTTTTGATAAGCACCCGAGCCCGATCCATCCGATGAAGGTCATCAGTATCATCATCCAGGTCCACCAAATCCCCAATCCCGGCCACAATCTGTTTGATTGAATCTGTGTTCCACGCATGCAATGGAATTCCCCAGCAGAGGATCCACACCAACCTGAAGCCAATCTTCAAATCTGGGGACCATTTATGCAGTGTATGAAACATAGAAATCCCGTTTGCTTCTGCATCTCTACACATTTCTTCAGCTTTAGCGTCGCTAAGCCCCTTTAACAGCACCATATCATCACCCAGATATTTGGGGGAAATATCTTCGTCTCCTTCCCATAAAAATTCCTCTTCCAACCTGTCAAACTTCGACAAGTTTCACAACCTGCCAATCCATGCCTTGTTATACCAGTTGCCCTTTTCCGATGGCGTAGATATCTGGACGGAGGAATGGGACGGAGATATCGCCGCTAAAGCGCGCACATTAGGTCCCCTCCTCGTCCCCTTGTGGCTAGATGATGCGAGGGCACTTGCGTATGATTGACGGTATATCCTTTGTTGTAAATGGTTATCAAACCGGTCTGGTTGTGCCCAAGAAACCTTCTCTTTACCCTTATTCCTCATGGTCGTTTTTTCTTCGTCAGTCACCCTTAGTTGGCTTTTGTCTATCTTCTTCCTCTCCCTGCTGTGCTTAGGCAAGTTGACATGTAATTTGAGGCCACCAAGAACCAAATTATCAAGCTTTCGTTCAAGATATATGGCATCGTCAACCCCTTTAAAGCGTACGAAGCCATATTTTCTACCACTCATGTTTCGGTTTTTCGCGATGAAGATCTCCCTCACGTCACCCCACTTTTTAAATTCTGCCCAAAGATCTCTTTCCCTCATCTCCTCCGGAAAACGAGTGAAGTAGAAAGAAGTTATCTGCGACATGTCCCTCCAATCTCGCCTCACCATCCCCTGACTTCTATCTTTCGTGTATTCTCCAAAGCGTTGATCATGTCCATTTCCGACGTAATTGAGACATGGTCTGACCTTATACCCCTCACCGGACCGCTCTCTATACCTATTTCTGTTACCCACCGTCACCCACTCACTGTTTCTCTCTCTAAAGTTCTCTCTCATCTCTTAAGAAGGCTTAAACCACCACTATGTTAAAAGCACTTATTTTAAATGCGTTTAGTAGTGATCAAAATTGGCAGAAAGTGTTAGCACCGTTTGGGATTTAACAGAGATATGATGAAAGGACAACATTCACAACATTTTGAAAAGTGGGGGGCAAAAAGAAGTTGGGGGGAAAATGTGCAATTAAGCCCTTTTGTTTAGGAGAATTTTTTGTCCCCATCACTCTACAATTCTTTCTCTTAATAAACTTGTACATTTACACAAAAATAATTTCAGCAAATTGAACTCGCCTAAAGGCACCTAGATGTGATCTCTGAATCATTAGGTCGAATAGGTGTTGGTAGTTTGATTAATTTTTCAAAAAAAAATTCAAAAGAATGGAAAGAGAATACAGAAATATAGGAAAGAGCGTCCTCTTTGAAGATGCCAAACAATAAAAAATACAGGGCAGAAAATATACAACACCAGGCACATAAGAGCTATCAGCTAAATGTGTTAAAGATATGAGAAACCTAAGGAGCAGAAAAATGTAAGAGTTGGCATAATATCTTGCAAGCAATTTATGGAAACAGGAAATGATTTTAACAAAGTACCAACCAAAATAACAAGATAAACCTATCAACGGGATTGGTTTCAGACGGCCTACTGTATTCAATATGAAAAACTGGGTAAATAAGGGCGTCAAACAAGTATTTGACTTGGAAAAAGACATACAGATATCAAAATTGTTCTTGTTTAACCTACATACGAAAATCAATACCTTTGGCTTTGCTACTAAACATTCCAGCAACAGCTGCAAGGCTCTCCTCACTTGATTCTTGAACCTACAGAATCATTTAAAGTTTCTTCTAACCATAAAATTTATAGACAAAAGACAGAAACCCCCACCCCAAGTACATGCATATTATGTAACAGCTGGATGAAGAGATACATTAATTGAAGTCAACTGAAGAAAGTGGCAATATTCAAAGCAAAACAGAGTTATACCATTCAATTTTTTCTTTCTAATTTGTACCATGACCAAAAACATGACTCGGAAGTCAGAAATGAAGGGAAGCATATGCAGTTAAAATCATACCTGTACATTTGAAACAACCCTAGCAAGAGCTTTAACCATTCCCTCCACAACATTTGTATTCTTGGGGTGCCTATGATGCCAATAGATAGCAGCAATGAATACATAATATTGAATTTAGGTGATTTCTTGTAATCCATGTATCTATATTACACCAAAATTTGTCAAATCCTACAATTATAAACACAGTAAACATGGCTTCATCAATGCCAAATTAGTAATTGAAAAGGTTTGGATATGGTACCAAACTTCAACACATTTGCACTGGACCACGTGGCCAGGACTAACTAGAAATTTCAGGACAACTCGTGTAAGAAAACACAATTAAAGATTTAGTGATGCCCATAGTACTGATTACTGAATATATTATAATCCTATCTGGAAGTTTCATATGACCAGAGACTCCTATATCCATCTTTCACTAATAAATTCTTGATAAGTGATGAACTGTCAACCACTGGGCCTCCAATTTGGCATTTTCCGCTTACCATAGAAGGAATAAAGGGAGGGTCAGGGTAGAAATGGTAATGAGTTGAAAATGGCAGACGAAGATTCTGTTGTGAAGGGCCAGAGGGTCTAACCGAATGCACACATGGCAGTGAGGTACAGGAACCATGGATTGGAATGTGAGGGGTTGGGAGGGGAACATTGGAGCATCTGGGTTGTTTGGGTGGCTTAAGCCATTCAGCCAGATGTAGAACATTGCTTCTCTGATTTTCTTCTTTCTCAATTCTATATTTGCCTCTTTATTTTCTGTTTCCTTTCATTTCTGATTAAATACCAGAACCTATCAACATTGTCGGATTGTTTCATCAAGACAACAGCTACATAGTAGGCAAAAGGGGGGGGATGTGGTTGATGTGTTGGTCACACTCATGGAAAGTCCTTAAATGACCAACTGGTCAAAATCAAAACTTATGTTCATTGGAAATTAAAAAGCAATCTTGGGCTAGTTTGTTTAAACTTTAAAAAAAAAAAAAAAAAAAAAAAAAAAAAAAAAAAAGCATTTTTTTTAAGAAGCAGATAGGATTTGCTTGTTAAAAAAAGCATAAAACTGTTTTTTTTAAGTATATTAGACAAATACACATAAAAAAAACTGCTTATTTTATTTAGAAAAACACTTTTTTAAAAATTAAGCTTAAACATACGGATCCCTTATACCATCTGGAAGGTTAAGGAAGCATAATTTAATATTTTCAAGTATACTAGAGGCAACAAAAAATTAATTAGTCTCCAGTCTGGGATTAAAAACTACCTCGCTAAAGAGAAAATTCTATCTCTTACCAAATACCAACCAGAGAAAACTCTTTGAAAGTCCGAAAAATACCTCAATTGTTATTCTGTAACAAAAAACTGAATTTTATTTCATGTCTCATCATGCATTCAATATGACATGGTCCAATTCTTACAGTCATACAGAACAAAAGAACTTATATTAGTATACCAAAGAATCATATATTTCAGCCCATTTATCTTTTTCAAAGATATAGCAATTTTATTAGAGAGAAAAGGGAGTTTGAATATCCAGATTCCAGAGGATACAGTAAACAATGATAGCAGCAGTAGCAGCAGCAACAAAAACAACAACAACAACATTAACAATAAAAATAATAATAATATAGTATGTAGCCAGGCTGCCCAATCTCTCTGCATGTCAGAAATTGTAACTCCCTTAAAACATCCCATCATTCTCATGGGTAGACGTAGAACACCAAACAAAAGCCAGACATATAATCTATCCGATAATGCCATAACAAGCATAGGGGCAAAGAGACAATCATAAAGACTGGACCCAAGCATTCAACTCCAGCCACATGCACCAAAGAATTGCATAAACAGCACTTTACCATGAAAGGCTTCACAATGTGCATACCCTTACACCCTTTCACTAAAGCTCTATCAGTTTTAACATAAACATGATGGGTATAGTTGTATTGTATATTTTCTAAAGAATCCCCAATTCTATATAAATCTACTACGACAACTAAGCCTTTATCACTTGGTGGGATTGGCTACATAGATCACATACCACCATAGATCACTTGGGGTATAGGTGTATTTTTAATCCTATCTTGTCATGTGAACCCATTCATCCATCATAACATTCTCATTTCTACAAAATTAATAAGCTAACTTTTTCGTTGGCTCTTCAACACCTAACATTGTCCCACATATAATATTACAGATCTTATAGTTGTGTGGTAAATTTTTTCCCCATATATCACTGCAGGTCTTATATAACTGTGCAGTAAATTTTTCCTTTAAGCTTGAGTGTTACTTTTCAATCACATATCACGCCCAAAGCAATTTTCTATTATTTCCATCTTGCTTGAATCTTGTGGTTGACATCACTCTTTATGTCCCTATTAATTCTATATAAATCTAATTCATTAAAATTTTCAATGGGGCCAATAAGCAACAATGTTTAAGGTATCTGGGCAATGCTCATAAGACACACATACTAATTGGTACGAGCACAATAGTTATAAGGCATGCCAATATACTAATGGTTCCTGGCATTATGCACAATATCATTAATTAAGAAGAAGAAAATTGAACTTACATATCAAAATTTTGGAAAAGAATCTGCAATGTCCGTGCCTCAACACAAAACCCCTACAAACCACCATTTCTGGTTGTTAGGTTAAAGACATACTGAGTAAATCAACAACTCACGAAAGAAAAATAAAAAGAATAATACAACATCACTACATTACCCTCAAAATCTCAAGAACAAGAATGCGATGCCATAATGGCAAATCAAGAAAAGTAACCTTCAGTAACATACTAAGAAAAACCTGAAAATTAGAAGAAAAATTTAGCATCCGCCAATTTTGTTGAGATGCAACAAAATTATAAAAGGGACACCAAAGGTCAACATTAGGATGGTATCTTAGATTATTGACACAGAATTAGCTCTCAGTTGGGAAGCATTCTTCGCATGCATTATGCTTATTCTACATTTCATCATACAATTACCAAATTTATCCCTCTCACTCAACCCAAAAGGGAAATCTGCACTGTCCATTTCCATAACTTAATTGGCATGAGCTGAGGGGCTAGATGGAAAAGGAATAGGAAACTTACCTCAGATTCCGTTATAAGGGAAGAACTGTAAAGTCTTATAATATGAGCAACTGAACGCAAGACCAAACGACGAAAGCTAGGTTCACCAGTTTCTCCTTCAAGCTAATTAACATATTAAAGGATTATGAAAAGTATCATTTTGCACTTCAAAAACAGGGAGAAGGAATCTCAATGGTGAAATAGCAGTGTAATACTACATGTTTCAGGGAATTAATTACCTCAGCATTGGTACGAAGTGAAGTCATAAGAAGTGAACAAATTTGCCGTCGTAAAGCCTGACAAATTTTTAACAAATATATCAAGATAAAAGAACAAAAGATATGCTGGTATAGTACGATTCAAGTAAAAACCAGCAACAGCATTCAGAATTACGATAGACATATTCACCTGTTCATAGGGTAACAATGTTCTGAAGACAGCCACATAATTGGACAAAATGAACCTGTAAAACATGTTTGGAATATTATGATGAAGATTGAAGAGCATTGCAAACTCATATGCTGTTTCAGTAGAACAATTAAATAGAATTCACCATACTGGTGAAGCCAATTCAAAAACATGGGATGATCTAATTTGTAGAATATATATGTCCTTCACTTAAATGACATTTAGATTAAGAGAAAAAAGAATAGATCACCACCTACAGGTATCCCAATCAAATATCTGATTGCAAAGAATCTGCAAAATGACATGAACTAGTAAACCACACATTGCAAAAATATTTCTTACTCAAGAATATCAAGTGCAAATGTCCTCTGAAGAATATTGACACGTAACCATATTGCCTGTAGAATAGATGGAGGTTAATGTCATCCAGTAAGAAATGGCATTTAATGAATATCACAATCACCATTAAAGATGTGAATAAAAAATGAGAGCACCTAATGGGTTTCTAGATACCCAAAGACAAGAAATTCCAACAAAATGGATTTAATGCTACAGGAGAAAAAATAGTTACAAATAAGCACATACAAATCCACCTGCGGCAAGAGATGTCAGGTCTTCAAGCAAGCGCAGTCCAAGTTTTCCAGTTTCAGTTAAAGTCTCCCTCATCACAGGGGGCCTTCCAGAAACGGACTCATGATCTAATGATCTGTGCATGATTATAAACACCGTTAAAAAGTCATCATAATGGAATTGTAAACATCATGATCTAATCATCATTACCGTAAGTTCAAATCCTGAGAATTAAGAAGTCAAATAGAGGGGAGTTATAAGGTGGTCTGGTGGTTGGTGGGAGGGGCATACGGGATAGAGTGATAAGGAGGTCTTGGGTTCGAATTCCCCCACTACCATAACATGTTAACTACTAACATTTGCCGATAAAAAGCCAACTTGAGACAAAAGCATTAAGCAAGTTTCTATTAACAGGGGGGAACATACTCAGACAAATTGATGCTACGGTTAACATCACCAGTAACTGAATTTGTCCGAGAGAGCTGACCTCCAAAACCACATTTGCCAGCTGGAAGAGACTCAGCCAAAACTACACGATCAAAAATCAAGGCCACTGCTTGCCTGAAGGTAGCTGCTGCAGTACTGCAAAATAATTGCATAAGAACACATACAGATACAACAACAAAACAAAGCCAAGCCTTATCCCACTAGGTGAGGTCGGCTAGATATATACATCACTAAAAGCATAAAGCAACTGATGAAGGATATGATGTTAATATGGACAAGAGGTCACCATAGACAAAATCACAAAAGTTAGCTACATCTTATATACATATATATATATATATATATATATATATATATATATATATATATAGAGAGAGAGAGAGAGAGACAGACAGACAGACAGATAGAGAGAGAGATCTTACTTTCCCACACTATCAGAAGATCGAGTGTTTTCAAGAAGCCTGAGACAGATGCCAAGAGCTTGAGACATGGTATCCTGAAATTAACAACATACAATTATAACAAGTCAGACACATATTCAAAGGTAATTCCAGTCTATTTATCTTTCAGAAAGAAAAAAAATTGAAATTGAAATTGAACAGCACTAGAAAGTAAAATATAATAAAGCCACCCTCCCTTTCATTTTCTTTCAGTATTCACATAACAAATGGGCCATTTGGCAGGAAGCTGCACCACATAGTTGTCCAACCCCCAATTTCTCAAAAGACCCAAGTGTATAAAAAATCTAACCTTAAAATCAAACTATCCATCTTTTGTAATGATGTAATATCATCATACTTTGTCTTTCTATTGACAGAAGCATACAGAACCAACACGGAAAAAAACAACAATTGATTACCATTTAGCCTACCGCTTAAATTGGGCAATTTCTGCAATAAATCTATCTTTTGATCATATTTCTGGTCCAGTCCTATCAGATTATAGCTAAGCATTTGTCCTTGGGATTGGGGCAGGAGTTTGAAGATGTAATTTCCACTGCTAAAATGTGGCTTTAAGTGGCAGACAGACTCTACCTGTGGCCCAAATTGCTATAGCCACTATAAATAACGGAATAGTAATTTGAGTTGTATTTAGGGAAGGCATGTGATAGTGTAAGTGATAGCAACATGGTCCAATCATCACAGCCCAAGAGGAATACAAGGAGACCTCTCCACCAACAGGACTTTGTCTGATTATGAAGGATTCGGCATTTAGTCAATTGAGCAGAATGGCATGTCCTTAGTTTGTTACAACTACCAGTAGTAGCTAATGTTCTCACAATCCTGAATAACTGTTATATTCCAATTCTGTTACTGATAGGGCAAATAGCCAATCATTTGGCCTTTGTACTTGTTTAAATATCACAATGATGAGTAATGAAAGACAGTCAAGTATTTTTCCTCAATAGTATTCTTTAGATTAGCTTGTTATCCCTACCAGTAGTATAGAAACCTAACAGTAAGTCAGTGATTTTAGCATATAATAATGAACCGCAAAGGTTTTCACATGCAAAACATACAATCTTCAGGTCATTCCTGGAAACATTTTAGAGAGTCACAATCCTACAAGCCATATTTTAGTTCCTTCTAAGGTGAAGATAACCTCCAAGGAAAAAGTTGTTGTCTAGCCCACAATACTTACTAGATTTAACGCCAATGATCTATCAAATGCATGGAGACCACATAAAACCTTGTCCCAACATTTGTCTGGTATGGTTTTGGAATTTAGAAGCAAGCAACTACTTGTGTTAATATGATGAATTGGCTTAGCAATTTTGGAACCAACTCTTTGCTGTTTCTGGATTCTGGAAGCTTTGGGATACCTTAGGAGGCTTACTGCCCAACATCAAGGTTTTGGAAAAGGCGAGGACTAAAAAAGGCTTTAGCAGCTGTGCTTGTTTTACTGGTGGTTGGCATCTGTGGTAGAAGTATGGTGGTATAATTTTCTTTGAAACAATGTTCTCATCCATTATATCCTGTAAGATAAATTCCCGTTCTCGATCTCCTTAGACCTTACAGAACAAAGCCAACAGTCCATGTCACACTATATAATCACTATTTAGGTCTATTACATCTTTTATTCAATAAGATCAATATATTATATTTAACAGAGTACAGTCAGGTTACCAGGCAACTCCCAGGTCCAGCTAAAATACAGTTTATATACTGTAAACAATAACACACATAGTTCATGTAGATGAAACTTACCTCGTTTTCAGGGTGCAAACGTGATTGAAATATTATTGATATTGTTTGAAGGGTCTTGAGCTGAACACCCTCATCCACCATTTCAGCATGCTGCACAGGCCAGGGGACAAGAAAGACAAAGATGGGTAGGTTATTGATGCATGAGTTAACCTTCCACTAGAATGAAACTAAAACATAATGTACTAGCTTTTGCATAAATCTACAAAATTAAACCTAAACATAGAATTGATGTAACAAGATTTGAAAGTCTCTATAACCAAATATAGTAAGGTCCAGCTGAATGTTTTTAAACCATCATATTTTCTAGCTAAACTGGTTATCTAAGCTTACATCTTTCAGTGTAGATAAAATTTCCCTCAGAGCGGATGGAGAAACAGCATTATGAGATATCAGTTTCTGCAGACATGAAAGTCCAATAATGCTAAGCTTGACCGTCCGCACCTCGCACGCCATCAAAAAGATTCGTAATATGTCATCATTGTGTGCAATTTCACTAGGACTTGACAATGTACGAAGCTGCAAGTGAATAATAAGAAGTTGAAATCCATAGTCTCATTTTTCTTCCTTCCTTTAAAATCAGTTCCTATTTGCAACATCGAATCGCAATGCAGCAGAATCTCGGAGGTGACAAAGAGCTAAAACCAGAATCCAAGATACTAACCTTGAGGATGGCGTGCTCTGCGCCGTCTTTAACAGCGGGATAGCGACGGCGAGCTTCGACGGAGAGAGCGCGAAGGTCGTATTCCAAGACCGCCATGAAAGCCATCTCGGAATAGAGTCGATGGAGTGTGAAGACTCTTGTCAGTCACTGTGATCGGTTGTTGTGAGGGGACGTAAATCTTGTGCCCGAGAGAGAGGCATAGATCCGCTACGCTGCAACTCACACGTGTGGAGGAGGACATGGACGGATGGAAGAGATTTTCTTGCTGTACCCAACAAATATCTTCTTACACCCAGTAGCAATAAAAGGAAAAACTAAAAATATCCTTTTTTTTTAAGTCAATACCAATTGTCAATTCGTAAGTTATGTTAAAAATATATTTTACGAAATAATTTAAAAATAATGATACACGTATCAATTAAGCTAATAAGTCAATTATATTAAAAAATAATTAATGTCATTAATGTAATACTTAAATTCATAGTTACTAAAATCGGTCTGGCATAGAATTCAATAGCCTAATCGGTTCGGTTCTACTATTGGATCGATTATGCAGTTGACCCTGTCCGAACAGGTTGGGTTCACAATTTTCTTTTTTGGATTTTTTTTTAGAAATTTTGGATTATTATCAATTGTTATTTTGAATTTTGAAATATGAGTGAGGTTTTCTTACTCAAATAATGTTAATTATATATTTATATATAATAAATACATATATAAATTTGAATTTTTAATATATACTGAGTCAAACCAGGCCAATTACTGGCCCACCGGTTAGACCACTGACCCACTACCTCGATCGAGTCAATGACCGAACCGGTTTTAATAACATTGCTTAAATTTCTAATGTATATTTGATACACATATAAGTTTACATAATAAATTTTATAACAATTAATTTTGATATAATAATGTATTTTTTACATATATAAATTTTAAATAAAAATCATAGGTTTAAGTAAAAATCATAAGTTTAAATAAAAATCATAGGTTAATAAAATTTTATAGATTTAATAAAGAAAATTAAATTATTTCCTATAACATATTTTTAACATAACTTACGAATTAAAAATCCATAAGGCCTATACGGATTAACAATCCATAAGGTCTTACCGATTGCCAATTCGTATCAATTATACGTAAAGGCATTTTTTATGTTTTGTTGTCTTTGCTGAGTGTATGAAGATATTTGTTGTGTGCAAAAAGAAAATATTTATATATGGAAAGACAAGAAGCTTTGGGCTAATACATGTTCGAAGCCATTGTGGTTGTTGCTTCCCGCACCACACGTTTTTCTACCTGTACTCCCATAATTTTTATATTCCCACATTGCCCTTCCCATATTGTAACTTCTTCTTTCACCTTTTTCTCACCAAAAGAAAAATGTTACATGAACACCAATATGTTATTTGATACCTAAAGAGAGGAAGAAAATATAGGTATGATAGGATTTTAATGTGACAAGAAGATAGAAATAAAGAGAAATGAGAAGTGTTGATGGAGTATTTAAAATAATGAAATATTTGTATATCATTACTCCTAAAAAAAATACTCATCTCAATTAATACCCTCATATAATCAATATACTAAATATAGGTGTTTGCATTAACTATTTGAGTGGTTAATAGTTATCTGTTGCGCAACAAATAGCCTGTAAGAATGAAATGCAATTCTCTCTTATCAAGCTTGTAACAACTAACAAGTTACTAAAATGGGACTGCACAGTTAAAGACAACTTAAAGGAATTAATTAATATTACATATATCAACAAGATGCATTTACTTTTCAATAGTTTATCACTTAAAAACTCTACAGTTAAGCATGTTTGATTTTGAGTAGTTATGTGATGGGTGACCTTCTGGGAAGTTTTCCAGAAAGCGTGTGAGTGAGAACAAAGTATGTTAAAAAGTTTTGTGTTGGTTTGTGAGGACAGACATTGCTCCTAAAAAGCAGTTGAAACAAATTGTTAAAGTCTCGAAAAAGACTACCTATAGAAGATTTTGACCGATGGAGGAATTTAGTGAAATGTCACCATGTGAGCCAACCCGACTCACCACGAGTTTAAGCGGAGCCAAGCTGAAAAATTGAAATTGTCTTTGATGTTGGTCAAATTGTAACCCAGCTCACTTAACCCACGAGCCACGTGGGTTCAAGCCAAGTTGAGTAGGGTTAACCCACTTAAACTAAAAATTGATATTTTTAATTTTAATTTTAATATTTTAATATTGTTGAACTATGATTAAGTGTTTGAACAAATAGATTTTAAGACTTTCGCATTTTAAGTCTTTTGAATGATATTTAAATATTTTAGACATTTGAATGGTTACTTGAATGATAATATTAAATGCTTTAATGAATATTTGAGACATTTGTCTATTATTTGTATTTGAATCATTTGGATTAATAAATGTCTTTGATTGAAAAAATATCATTTTTTTAAAAAGAAAAAGAAGAATGTTTTAATCTTTTTTATTTGGAATTTTTTTATTTATAAATTTGGTGAGTCAACCCACCTAGCCTACCAATCCATGGTGGATCGAGCCGATTTGGTATTTTCATGACTCACATAAAAGTAAACCAAATTGGCTTAAGCCGTTTAGCGCTTAAATTGTGATGAGCCAATCCATGTGGGTTGGACTGACCGATTTTGACACCTCTATTCCCAATATACCAATTGATATGGTTCTTAATTAAAAAATTTATTACCAGAAAAAATTATAATTATATCAAAATTGAGAATCATATGAAAAAAGTTTGTCACAAACATAAGATATATCAAAGACATTTTAAACTAGATGCAAAATAGCGGGGAAGGGAAAATAAGTATTTTCATATTCTAAATTTAGAACAATACAAAATTTTCAGTTGGGTGAAACTATAAGTCTACAATAAAGGTAAATAAAAAAATTTAAAAGGGGTAAGAACAAAGAAAAAATATGCCATATAAATTGTTCCAAAAAGTATATTATGTTAAACAACTGAAAGAGACATTTCACTGAGGTGAATGATCAAATACACACAAAATTAAATTGATTGTATTAACATTTTAGTTTGCTTGGCAATTATGTGCTCTACATGATTACCCTATGAGGCCATGACACCAACTTAAAGGGCATTTTACAAAAAATCTAATGTCTAATTTGTATGGAGAAAATGGTAGTAATGTGAATGCTAGCTAGCTATTGAAAAGAACCAATCTGTCTTTCCATTCTCCCATTTCCCAATAACAAGAAAGAAGAGATCATTGAATGTCACAATGTTAGCTAGATCTTCATGAGGTTTAACAAGGATGGTGTGTTAAAGTAAAAGGAACCATGGGCGCATCAAAGTTAAGTCATAACTTTTGTCTCCTAATTCTCATGTCCCTAGTTATAAGAGAAACTTGTACGGGAAAGAAAGGAGGGAAAGAAAGGAGGGCCAATCAGCCACCTTATAGTTGTTGCAATAATTTATCTATCTGTTCAATGCTCAAACCTCAAAGTCATCAAGTTGTTGGAGGGAACTTTTATAAAGTTTTAGAGTGTGTTTGGTTTGTTTGAATGACCTCAAAGGTCCATAGAGTTAGAAGCTCCCTCCCACATATTTTTTCATTCAACGATCTTATAAAATATACAACTAACAAACCAAACACACTCTTAGAAATTATTTGGTAAAAGACGAAAAATGATAAAAATGAATGAAATAGAAAATAAATTTTCATAAAATACATACTTTGATTCTTTTACTTTAATTCAAAATTTCATTTTTTTCACTTTTATCATCTTTTTTTTCATTCTATCAAACATATACTTAATCAAATGATTTTTTTATTCTGCCGAACATATACTTAATCAAATGGTTGGGGACCATTTTGCTTGTCAAATTAAACTCAGTGTTGTACCTATATCTTCATATTGGAAACCCGTAATTGCATGTCAAATCAAAACCAAATACACGGACCCTCATTAATTTTCATGTACAGATATATATTTTTCACAACGTGGATTAAACACTGGCTTACCGTGGCCATATTTATAATACGTCAAACTAAAGGTAAAATAATAGGGAAGTGATAAGACATCAAATATTTGGATCGAAAAACAAGTGCATCAAATTATGAAGTAAACAAATCAATCTGCAACACTCACTTTAAGCCCCAAATACTTTTATAGTGCAATGAGAAATTTAAAATGACTGAGAGCCTGACATTATTTTATATAGTGCAATGAATCAAAATCTCCATTTAATTATTTGAATAATAAAAAGAACAGAATAATTTTATGTCACAAAGTCAATGTTTCTCAAGGCAAGGCAAATAATGAGGAGAATGATCGAGAAACTTTTCAAATTTAAATTGAAAAAATGGAATATTTATTTTGAAAAACTATTTTTTCTTTTCTTTTCAATCAAATAAGATATTTAATAGTAAATCATTATATATATTTTCTTCCTTTTTTGTTTTCTTTCCACTTGTTATAACACACCGTATAATTGTTGACAGATTTAATTTTAGTATAATATATAGATTTGATGAGTTTGATTTACCTACCCTGTTGTTTTAATATTATTTAAGGACCCATTTGACAATAATATATGGTTGTTCATGTACAAGTTGGTGCAGTTGGCTATATTATATGGGTAAAGGTTGTTTTACATATGGTGGAAGTTGTGCAGAGGAATAATTAAGATGTTGGTTTAAGGGATAGGGAGGAAGAAAAGAGCAGTTGTAGATCAAGAGAGAGGATTTATGTCGGGATTGATCAAGACGTAATGACATAGATAGGCTTCTCATAGTGATTTTTGTCGGGTTTTTTATTTATTTCCTACATATGTTTTTTTAAGTAGTACTATTTGATACATAATCCGATTCTAACACAAGTATTTTATTGTTTTTTTATTCAAAGCAAAAAACTTAAACTTTGCTCTTATTGTTCAATTAATTGATTTCTTTTTGTCACTTGTTTTAATTTAAGAGATTAGACACATACTCCGGTCTCAAAAAAAATTATTACATGATAACTTAAAAAATTAATTGATCGTAATTATTACATCAATTTTAATTAAAAAATATTTTTTCTTAAATTAAAATTTAGTTTTAAAGATAAGATAGAATCATTGAAACTAACACTTTAATTAAATAAAAATATTTTAGATAATAACATTAAATACAGTAATGTTAATTAATTAATTTTTTATATATTTAAGACTAAGAAAAATATGTTTTTTCCTTATATTTGAAACTAGAGGAAGTAATTAAAAATATATAATTGACTATCAAAACTTCTTTTTAGAAGATATAAGATTGATATGATAGTTGAAAAGGAAGTACTTAAAGGTGGAGGAAAATGAGGAAATGAGAGATTATTTGAATCTTTCTCTTTAACATTTTTAACAAAATTAATAAAATAATATTTGTCTATAAAAAAAGCTCATTTCCATAAGTTCATTTGGAAAGACGTTGACTATGGGCTATGTTCTTTTTTTGTTGTTCATGATGTTGGTACGAAGTAACTCTTGCTAAAAAATGATTAATCTTCGTTGGAGACTATGAGTATATGAGCATATGTAAAGTGGATATTCTCTATCCAATATGATTTATTTCATATCTAGGAGTCAATTGGGATTCATTCCCTGAACCACTTAGTCAAGAAATACAAGTCACTACCACCTATTTCAATTATTGTTGGTGGCTATATTAGACATTACAACAGGACTGATGAGTATGCATTTCCACGTTTCCTCTTTCCCGAAATCATTCTCATACTTATTCTCATCCCTAATGATTATAAAAAAATTTCCCATTCTCATTCTCATTCTCATCCCCATTGGATATCATATACCTATACCGATATACTCACCCTACAATTTTTTAAAAATTATTTTTTGTAAGAAAATAAATAAAAATATTTTTTAGAAAAATAAACAAAATTAAATATATTATTTATTCAAGAGTCAAGTTAAAAAAAAACTAACATTATCATTTTTTTAAAATGAACAACACTAAAAAAATTTGAATAAAATAAGGATAGTTTTATAATTATATGTGTCGAGCGAATAATTATATACGACAAAAAAATTAAAATATTGTTTTAAAAAAATATGATTTTATAGCCATTTTCAATGTATTTACGAATCTATAGCAGTGAGTCGAGCCCCAACAGTACGCAATAAGTCGCGGCCCACACAGGCTCAATTGGAGTTGAGGCACGCCCTCCAGGCGTGACTAGTCACGCCCCACCCAGGCGCGACGTTGTCCCTTCAGCCATTTCCCCTCTATTTAAACCCAATATCCTCTTCACACTCTTCACAACTCTTCTTCATCATCTTTCTACTCATAGATATCTCAAAATTTGCTTATTTATACTTTATGTTGTACTTTTTGGTTATATATATAAAAATGTGTACACATTCTGATTCTGTTCATATTGTTCTATATTATAATGGTAGAAAAATTGAGGGTCGACGTGGTGTTATTTTCGAAGGTGAGAAAAGACCAACACGTATCAAGCGCAACTCAACTATTAACGAATTGCATCAGAAAATCTGTCAAAAATTAGTTCTCAAAGGTAATCAATCTATCACTATGGTCACTGCAAGAATATGGTGCGATGATAAATATATTAGCATGCAAGTAGTAGACGATGAAGACGTAGAAATGGTAATAGGAGAATTCTTCAACCAATCAAGGAAAGATTTCTTAGAGTTGTACGTGGATAGTGCTGAAACAGAGGATGTTGTTTTACCAATGAGGTCAATTGATTTCAATTCTTCCCATAATGCATCAACATCTGCTGCTCCACTTGTTAATTTGTATATGGAAGATGAAAATGACCCTACTTGGGTTATGGATGACGATATTGACAATGACGATGATGAAAATATCGCAATGGAAAATCATCTTCTTGCCGAGAATGCTAGTGCTTCGAACAATGATGAGGATGACGGTCGAAGCGCAACTCAAATACAAGTACATTAGGATGTGGGGAGTCTCAAATCCAAGCACATGAGGATGTGGGGGAGTGTCAGTTACCACAACATTCTGAAGGTGTGATACCAAACAACGCTTATTTACATATATGTATTGTTTTTCATTTTATGGATTTTTTTGTAATAATAATGGGAGTTTGCACATGTAGGCGAGGGTAGTACAACTTTTTGGGATGGAATCTCACATTACACATACATTGATTGGGATCGTCTGAGTGAACAAGATTCTGCCACTGATTCTGGTTCAGTTGAGGGTCCATGGATATTAGGGAATAAGTTGTTTGTTAAACAAGAATTTGCATCAAAAAAATAGGTGTATATGGCATTCAAGCAGAACCTTATGAAGGAGCATCAAAAAGCTATTGTGGTTGAAGCACGACTACAAAGTTAAGCTTGAAATGTCGTGCACATGACCAGAATTGTTCGTAGAGGGTTAGGATAATAAAACCAACGTACAGTGAAAGATGAATGTTTACCAAATGGGGTTGGGATCAAAATTGCTTGAATGATCACATTTCTCAAGACTACAAACAGCTTGATGTTGATGTTATTGCTTCACTCGTAGTAGGTACATTATTGGATGACATGATAATTATGAGAATTAATGATTTTATTATTATTATTATTATTATTAATGTTAACGTTACATTTTTTATTGTTAGCGATGATAAAGCATGATCTATCATGTTCAATTGGACTAGTGTAGGAGAAGATAACCCATTCCTATGGATACAAAGTTTCATATAGAAAGGCATGGTATGCAAAACAGAAAGCAATGGCAATTATCAATGGTGATTGGGAGGAATCATACGCATTTTTGCCTAGGTGGTGTGACTATATGCATCGCTTTTCACCAGGTTCTGTTTAATATCTTCAAACAAAAGATTATTATGTGGCTCATAGAATCGTTCATGGAAAATGTGCGTTTCACTGTATTTTTTGGACCTTCAGACAATGTTGCGAGGCTTTCAATTTTTATAAACCAGTTATTTAAATTGATGACGCTCATTTATATGGCAAGTACAAAGGAAAATTGTTTAATGCCACAGCTCAGGATGAAAATATTGAATGTTTGCCACTTGCATTTGCTATTGTTGAGGGTGAGGCGTTGGAAGTTTAGGAATACTTTCTGGATAACATTCGCGCTCATGTTACAAAGAAGATAAATATTTGTCTTATTTCTTATCGGCACCGAAGCATATTATCTGCAGTTGAGAGGCATCGTGGGTGGCAGCCACCACATGCATATCATGTGCTTTGCCTACGTCATATTGCTAACAATTTTAATCAAAAAGTTCAAAAATGAAAATTTGAAGAGAGTGGTATTGAATTTAGGTATGGTTAACAACTTCATCTTCCAATTTTGCATGTATTAATGAATTTTAATGTTATTAAATTTGTGTGCAGGTTATACTCCTTCTATGATCGATTTTGAGTTAGTCTTCGCACGTTTTCATGATGTTGTGAGTCCTGAGGTTGCAAACTTGATTGATAACATCCCAAATGAAAAGTGGACACATGCATATGATGTAGAGGGGCGAAGGTTGATGTGTTGCAAACACATCTTACTTTTAGCATTAGTTTTAGGTCATAATTGTAGTAAATAGTTAGAAAATAGTATAAGAATTAGTCATATTTATTATTTTACATTATAAAAGCATTTTAATATCATGTTAAGTGTTTGCAAGCCAAAACAAGGGAAATTAAGAGCAAATGATGAAGAAAACAAGAGCTGCTGTATCACGCGACTCGCGCCATGTTTCACGTGAGTCGCGTGACAAACCCAAGAATAAAGCCTATCCAGTTCTGATCTCTCACGCGACCTACTTGGTAACTCACGCGAGTCGCGTGAGTACTTAAAGGAATAAGCCATTCAACTCTGGAAA
>PYAF01002226.1:620063-632481 GCA_007407185.1 Glycine tomentella | reverse complement strand
TAATTTCCTTACTTAATTCAATATAAATCATCCAACAAACTCTTGCGTATTCTACTGTTCTTGTTTAATCACAACTTTTATAATTATTGTGAATCTTTCCAATCCCTGTGGAGACGATACTTTACTTACCCCTTTTATTACTTGTTAAACGATCGGTGCACTTGCCGTAAAACGCATTCGCGTAATCGCGCAACAAAGGTATCGGCATATGACAACAAATTTGACTAAGTCAATTAACAAGGTTTTAAAGCATGCAAGAAACATGCCAATAATCGCCTTGGTTAAACACACATATAGCAGATTGGTGGAATATAATGTGGAAGGCCAATGAGTCCAATGCTACTGGTCTTTATGTCCGTACATATAGTGTTGAACAAATTGTATTTAAGGTTGATGATGGTTATGAGAAATCATATTCTGTAAACCTCCCTGAGTGGTTCTGTAGTCATGCCGCAACAGCCGCTTTACATGTTCGTCGGGCATCGACACAATATGTGGATGACGTATTCCTTACAACAAACCTGGTAAACGCGTACTCATTTTCATATAGTGGCGAACGCAGAAATTTTATTGAGAGGGGAAAAACATAAAAAAAAATCATATCATAAATAAAATTACTCCGAAGACAATACAAATCTAATATAAAAAAATTAAAAAATCTATTACAGAAATTAAGATCACTTCACTTGACTCTTACTCTACGTGTTTTCATATTGTTAAAATCATCTATAATTGAATCCATGCTAAAATTCAAAACAATTTCTTTTTCAATGTATGTAATCATAGAATCATAAAAAAATTGGTCTTTCATTCTATTTGGAAGTTTGATATTGATTGTCTTCACAGACAGACAAATTGCAAACATGATGGGTTGATGAACAAGCTGACAAAGTTTAGTAAGTCTTAATAAAATAATTCACAATTTAAAAATCAAACTTAAAGCAATAATAAGGAGATAAGAGATAAAGAAGACACAATCAATTTTAGCGTGGAAAATCCAATTGGGTAAAAAACCATGACGTCCAAATTAGATAATCAATTCAATGTACAACTCCACTATGATAATTTAGTGTACAAGAGTTCCTAGTATCCTAATTTTCTAGTCTATCCTTACACAATAATTATCTCAGCTGGTATCCTTGTTTCCCAACAAAAAGCTCTAGTATCAATTAACCAAGAACAAAGACAGATATGTATCCTTGTTTCCCAGTCAGAAGTCGCACGTCTCAATTCACCAAGAATAGAGACAAAACTGGTATCCTAGTTTCCCATCTGCGACCTCTTCCAACGTCAAGAAGAATAATACAATAAAATGGTTACCTTTAAGCTTCTATTTCTTAAGCAAATATGTACATTTAAATCCTAATGGAGAGTTGAAGAATCAGACTTGACAAATGTTTCTATATGATCTCACAACAATTCTCTCAATGATGAAAACATAAACTCTCTAAAGCTATAATATTATTTGGAATTAAATGCATACTATAAACACAAAAATATGTTTCTATTTACACTAATTTAAGCATATGATTTTAACCAATTTTTGAATGCAATCCTAAAAATATTCTATCATATTATGCAACGCAATCTTAAAGATATTTTATATTATGCAATGCAATCTTAAAGATATTCTATCCTATTTTTGAATACAATATTAAAAAGTATTCTATCATATTTTTCAATGCAATCTTAAAAAATATTTTATCTTATTATGTAATGTAATCTTAAAGATATTCTATTATATTATGCAATGCAATCTTAGAAATATTTTATCCTATTTTTTTAATGTAATATTACAAAATATTATGTCTTATTTTTGAACCCCAAAGATAAGGTAAGATGAGATGATTATGGGCTGGTCTTCATTCGACTCACACATTTACAATATCACACTTTTTTATTTTCAAATTATTTTTTAATTTTTAATATATATATATATATAAATAATAAAATTTTAGGGGGGGGCGGAACCCTAGGCCCCCTTGGTCCGCCTATGTTTCCATGGCATCCAATTGGTAATGAGCAAGCAATTCCACCTAGTGTAGATCCAGTGGTCATACCTGATAAAAAAAAGTTGCATGCAAAAGGTCGTCCAAAGTCAACTAGAATACGCTATGAGATGGATGAAGTTGAAGCTAGTCAAAGTCTTATTAGGTGTGGTAGCGACATCCTACTACGCAGACTCCTAGCTATATGAACCAATATCAGCAAAATCACCACCAAGTAAGGCGATGTAACGACATCCTACTACGTTCCCCCTTGATCTGTTGCAAAGGATCCAAGATCCTAACATACGTGCAATGTGAGCCTTCGTGAAGTATATCACATTGTGAGGGTGACCAACAACTGCATCTCATGTAGGATACACTCTGTCAAAATATGATAGCTTCAAATTGTCGGAGGATAACTCAGTGGCCGCATCGGGCCAGTTAGCAAAAACCTTATTACACAATTCTGCCCAATCCGTGTAAGTCTGTCCGATAACGATTTGTCCATCAGTAGGCAATCCTAGTATACTTGCGGCATCTTGCATGGTAATTGTCTTCTCACCTTACGACATATGGAAAGTATGTGCTTGTGGCCTCCACCGCTCAACCATAACACTGATAAGGCCAGCATCAATTTGAAAAATATAGGTCACTTATCAATTTATGAGTTCAAAATACACTAATTTCAACACATTAAACATAACAATATTCGAAAATGGATACCTGCATATATCGCATGCGAGCAACATGAATGAAACCAGCCTGAGTCAAATACTGTGAGATTACGTCTGGAATATCGTCGGATCGAGGTCCACCACTAGGTCTACCTCTGCGACGAATGTTTAGCTCTCTCTATGTTTCCTCATTCCAAACAGTCTGTGAAATACGAGTGCGCTGTCTGCGCCTCCTAAGTATATCCCATCTATATGGTTCAGGAAGAACATGCGTTGTGGGATCGGTAGGCTCAGGCTCATGGTCAGATGCAGAACGAGGTGACTCAGATGACGATGACTCGGCCATAATAATATGCTACACATTTCATATCATATTATCATAATTTATTTAATTTGAAATAAAAATTATTTTTAAAAATTGATTATGTATGTCTTAGGTAGGTCCGTAATCATAACCTAGGTCACTAACTAATAATATTCTAAGTCAATAAACATATTACAACTAATTAACTAGATCACTAAAATTTTATAATCATATTATCATAATTTATTTAATTTAAAATAAAAATTATTTTTAAAAATTGATTATGTATGTATTAGGTAGGTCCTTAATCATAACCTAGGTCACTAACTAATAATATTCTAAGCCAATAAACGTATTACAACTAACTAACTATATCGCTAAAATTTTATAATCATATTATCATAATTTATTTAATTTGAAATAAAAATTATTTTTAAAAATTGATTATGTATGTCTTAGGTAGGTCCTTAATCATAACCTAGGTCATTAACTAATAATATTCTAAGCCAATATACATGTTACAACTAACTAACTATATCGCTAAAATATGTTTCAAGTAACTATTTATAATATAAGTCACTAACAATTTCCTAGATCAATAAAAATTTTCTAAGACAATAATATAATATATTTCATGTAATTTAAAAAGCAGATATTCGAGCACTTACTTGACTGACAGAGTTTCACTACACAAAGCCTCGAATTCAAACAGAAAACTAGAGAGAAGTCAGAGCAAATTGCTAGAGGGAGGTAGAAGTTAAATAGTGAGTTTGAGGTATATATTGTGACTCCACTTCAGTTGATCTTGTGTGGGGCGCGACTTGTTGCGACCTGTTGGGGCGTGACTTGTTGCTATAGATTCGTAAATACATTAAAAACAACTATAAATTCATATTTTTTTAAAAAATAATATTTTAATTTTTTACCAATTATATACCCATACCTATCTCATCCCAATCTTAATCATATCTTATCCATGTTTGCATTCATGTCCTATCAAACCAGAAATTACTCGTTTTGTAGCGGGGACATGGCGATACCCATAGGTACATGTTTGATTAGGAACAGTGGCCTTTCTGCCATGTTTTTTAAAATAAATGGCCAGAATGCCACATGGAGGAAAAGATTTCCCAAAGTGCCACATTGCCAAATTCGCTGGCACAGATAGCGAACTAAGGAAGTTGATGTGGCATCTCCCTGTTGGCCACGTAATTCGCTTCCCTGACCAGCGAATTACGTGTGTCAGGCCACGTGTCCTAGATCGCTGAGCTCCCCTGCGGATTAGGTGGAAATGCCACGTGTCATACCCTATTAAGTCGCTTTGGGCCAGAGCGAATTTAGTTGCTTATTTAGCTGGATGGCCCAGCGAATTTGGGAGCTGATTTTGCTTTTTTACCTATATAAACCACCTCCATTTTTCCTTTTGGCACAAGTTGTTCATGCTTTGTTAGTTTTCAAATCCAAACACGATTTCATAAAAGCTCGGTTATTTTTTAATTGAATTCGTCCTTCGAAACACATTATCGTAAAAGTTCTACTATTATTTTTTAGTTGATTATTCAAATATAAACACATTATCGTAAAACCTTTGTCTATTATTTTTTAGTTGAATTTTTAATTTCGAAGACATTATCGTAATAGCTGTGTTGTTTTTTAGTTGAATTTTGAATTCCAAACACATTATCACAAAAGCTGTGTTATTTTTTAGTTGAATTTTCAATTCGAAACACATTACCGCAAAAGCTCTGTTATTTTATAGTTGAATTTTTAATTCGAAACACATTATCGTAAAATCTATGTTATTATTTTTTAGTTGAATTTTCAATTCAAAACACATTATCGTAAAAGCTCTATTATTTTTTAGTTGAATTTTGAATTTCGAACACATTATCGTAAAAGCTGTGTTATTTTTTAATATAATTTTTTGAAAATGAGTGGTAATGAAAATGGTTTAATAATCATTGTCTATTATAATGGGAGTAGATATGTTGGACCTAATGGTCAAGTTTTTGAAGGAGAAAGTAAAATGTTTCGTATGCCCGCAGGATGCAGTCACCACGATTTGATGAAAATGATTTACAAAAAGTTGAGATTACAATGCGGACAATCTGTATCTCGATTGATTGCTAGATGTGCATTGGGCAACCCAATTCAGTGGGTTGCTGTTGATATTGTAGATGATGACGACGTAACATTAGTTACAGACGCATGCATATCGGACGGAGGAAACCCTAGATTTATTGAATTGTATGCGAAATTAAATTGTGGTGCACAATCAAGCAGTCAACATTATGTCGAACCCATTCGCTCCATTGACATTAATAGAGAGCCGGTAGTTAGTCCCGAAGACAGAGATGTATCCCCATCAGTACCACCACTTTCACAACCAACCCAACAAATGAGTTTTGCAGATGGGATATACCGCTGGAGAATGAAATGGTTCCGGCCTATGACCCAGCTTGGCCTATGGTTCGGCAGATGTGTATTTTTTATTGGAGGTTTAATCACTTGAATGTCTCATTATATAGTAAGTAATAAGCATGAATGTCAAATTTCTTACTTAACTTCCTTTATAGTGATGACTCAGCCCCAACTAGCTAGATTGCCTTGCCTAAGCAAATACATTTTCCTTCTTTAATGGATCATTTTGAAAAACATTATATTATTTCAATGATTTATTCATTTGATTATTTCCATTTTCAATCAAATGTGTGACTGCATGTTACTCCACTTTAATCACTTGAATGTCTCATTATATAGGAGAGGGCAACGTTCCATTTTGGTTTGACATAGGCCATTACACGAATATTAATTGGGCATACCCAGATGAGGAGTTTGATGACATCCAAGGAGTTGAATGCCTAACTGGCAGATGGTTCAACAGCTATATAAGGACCAGGTGTTTGAGAGCAAGCATGATGTTCAATTGGCAATAAAGCAATACTGTATGGCCGAGCATCGCACAACCGTAGTTAAAAAAAGTGATACGAAAAGGCTTATAATGGTTTGTGAAAATCATTATGACAGTTGTCCATGGAGGATGAGGGCATACGAAAAAAAGGGTGGCATTGAAGGGCTATAGGCATATGGAACAACCAACACACATGTGTCGGTCAGAATCTTTCTCAAGATCACAAACAGCTTGACTCAAATTTGATATGCTCGTTGATCCTAGGTGTATAAAATATATTTAATTGAACTTCAAATTTTGCTGAAACTGTATTAATGTAGTATTGTTTGACGAAATGCAGGAATGATAAGGGAGGACCCCAGTGTTAAAATTGGGTTAATTCAAGAAAGGATAGCAACAATTGTCGGATTTCATATATCATACAAAAAGGCATGGAAGGCAAAGCAAAAGGCCATTGTGAAGGTTTTCGGGGATTGGGATGAGTCGTGTGCGTTCCTGCTAAGGTGGTTGAGTTACATGTTGATTTGTTCTCCCGGTTCTACCTACAAGCTGGATTTGAATGACCATTTTATTGATGGACAACTTGATGGAAGTGCTAAGGTGTTCAACAGAGTGTTTTGGACATTTAAACAGTGTTATGATGCATTCAATTATTGCAAACCAGTTATAAGTATCGACGGAACCCATTTATATGGGAAATATCGGGGAACGTTGCTCATTGCAACGACGATTGACGTCAACAATTATGTCCTTCCACTTGCATTTGCAATTGTTAACAGGGAGAATATCTACAATTGGTCGTGGTTTTTGGCACTAATTCGGATACAGGTTACGCAGAAAGACGAAATTTGTCTTATTTCAGATCGGCATGCGGGCATACTCGCCGCGGTGAACAATGTTGAACTAGGATGCAACCACCCAGGGCATACCATGTTTTTTGCATTCGCTATCTGGTGAGTAATTTTAATCATAAGTTCAGCAATGTCATGTTGAAGAAGCAATTAAAGAAATTAGGTACGTGTACCCATTAGAAGAGAATGTTATTACATCCACTTACTCCAGTTATCTTATGTCCTTATTTTGAACTCGTGTTTGTATTTGCAGCTTATACAACCTCGCGATTAGATTTCAAAGCCAGATTGGAAACATTTAGATGATCAAGCCCACAACTAGCCACCTGGATTGATAATATCCCAAAGGAAAAGTGGAGTATAGCTAGGGATGGCAAAACGGGCCTGGCCCGGCGGGCCAGCCCGTTTAACCCACAAAAAAAGTGGGTTGGGTTGAAATTATTAACCCACTTTAATAAAATGGGTCAGGCCATCCCGACCCACAAAAATGTGGGCTAAATACGGGCCAGGACCGGGCCAGCCCACCGGGCCATCAGCCCATCCATCCCAAACCCAATGTCAATATGCTGCGGCACAGGAAGAAGGAGGAAGCTTAGTTGTACAAATTTTTTTGTCACTACACAATAATACCCTTATGAAAATTCGAAAATGACAGTCATATCCTACACTCAAGTTGGATTGCCCTTGCACAGACAGCACAGACACAGTTGCACAAAACGAAACCCTACTCTTTAGCTTCTCTCTCTCTCTCTCTCGTAACACAAGAACCCTAACGGCAATGGCGCAACGCTCCTGTTCATTCTTCTCTCTATTGAGCTCGACTTTTCTGATCAATCTCTCTGTTCTTCGGTTGCAATCTCGTTCTCTCTCAAAATTTTCCTCTCCGTTCAATCTCTCGGGTCTTCAGTTTCAATCACTACACTTTAGGTATTCCATATTTCAATCTCATTCTCTAATTTCAATATTCTGTGAATTGAATCTCCTCTATTGTTTTCGATTTGGATGCTATTTAAATTATTGGTGTGTGTTGAATGATTAGTTTTCTAAGCTTGATTTTTTGGATTCTGTTTTCTGGTGCTACTGCAGTGCTAGTTTTGGTTTTGGTTGTTGATGGGTTTTCATGGTGAAAGAAAAGAGAGAGATTGGGAGTGTAGTGTTTGTGTGGGTTTCTGGAATTGTGAAAATCCAGCTTACTGGATATTCCTTATGGAAGATATCCCATTTTGGTTTACACATTTGTTTTACATATTTTATTCCTATACTAGCGTAAAAGATCTAAGGTTTTTTGTTTGAAATGGAATATTCAGTTTGAAAAATAGTAGATATGATCAAAGGTTTATTTGGATAGGAATGAGTAAAGGCACGTGACATTCCAATTCATCTAAATGAAAATCTAATTGATTGGGATTATTTATTCTAAGACAATTTGAAATGGATCTTTTGCTTATTCTCTTTACGAATAGAATACCGAATTTGGTTATTTCTTTCTTTCATGCCTGTGTCTATACACCTTATGTTTTCACAAGCGTAAATAAGGGGTTGAGGAATTGGGAGTAAGTTGTTTGAGCTGCCCGGATATATCCATAAAAAAATGAGAGATAATAGAGGAGTTATACAAGGAGTAGGTGAAGTAGCTCTCGTTCTCATTGCCATTGGACTGAAAGGTGAATTTGTTTGTAGATGTAGTTCAGCCTTATGTCAGGAACCAAGTTGAAAATGTGTCCATTCCAAGCACCACTTGTCCAATACTGTTCAGATTTGTTCCAAAGAATCAAATATGCAGTGCGTCTTGCAGGGTCTAGTTCAGGAGAAAACAAACCCAGTGCAAGATCTTCCCTATTCTTCCATGAAGTTAAATATTGTGTCCTCTTTGTTTTGTTATATCATTATATGCTTAGTGGTGTTCTTATATCATTATATGCTTATGGTATGAATTTGCAGGCAATCAGAACTTTGGATATCCACCACCTCAACATCAATTATACATTAAGTGTTTAATCAATAACTTTTTAGTCTTATATTATATGTATTTTTTTAATTATTTTTTTGTCTTTTTTTGAAAAATAAATAACTTTTTTATTTGTTAGGTGGGCTGGCCCGCAGGCCCACCAACCCACCTTAAAGTGGGGCGGGCTAACATTTTCAACCCACTTTGTAAAAGTGGGCCAGCCCGGCCCGGCCCGGCCCGTGTTTTTGGTGGGCTAGGGCCAGCCCGGCCCATTTTTTGTGGGCTGGCCCACTTTGCCAACCCTAAGTATAGCTTACGACAAACTGGGAAAAGGGTTTGGTCACTTGACAACCAATCTTTCAGAGTGTTTTAACAAGGTACTTAAAGGAGCCAGAAGCCTACCTATTACGTCCCTTGGGCGTTTCACCTACGCTCGACTAGTGGCATACTTTGTCGCACATGGTCAGGAGGCCCTGAGGAGATGGCGAGAGATAATCATTTCTCAAAATTAGGATGACAAAAATATATGGCGATGGTTGATAAATCCACAACACACTATGTCACTTGTTATGACACACTTAAGACAAGGTTTAAGGTTCAAGAGACGTACAACATACGGACTCATAGCGGCGGTAAGAAATGGTCGGTGTCATTAGGTGAAAGATACTGTCAATGTGGTGAGTTCACTGCCTTCAGGTTCCCGTGTAGTCATGTTATTGCATCATGTCGATCCACACACCACGATCCCAAACAATATGTGGACCCTGTGTATAGTGCGGCGTATCAATATCAAGTGTATTATCCGCAGTGGTTCCCAATTGGAAATAAGGACTTCATACCACCAACTGCACCGCCCATCGTTACACCAGATGTGTTGCAGAGACATAAAAAAGGAAGGCTAAAGAGTACACGCATACGCAACAAGATGGATTCGCGTGAAGGATTGACAACTCGTACAAGATGTGGTTATTGTAAGGTTGTCGGTCACAATAGGCGTAACTGCCCTTCACGCAGTCAGCACCAGTGATGTACTACGTGGTTATAGTTATATACTACGCTTTCATTAATTAATAAACAAATAATATAAAAAATAAGTATAGTCCATTGTCTTGCATAATACATCAAATAAAAATCATTTTCAACTGCATCATAGTTATCATTGTACAAATTAAAAATAATCAGTCATCCTCTCCGGGGTCTGCATGGTATCCTCCATAACGGCTCATGTTATGCTCGTACGGTGACAGATTACATTGAAACCACGCTTCCCTAACCGGATTTCGCCTAATGATGAGGTCTGTGTCATGATGACCATGCTCATCGCTGTCCTCATTTCCCTCCTCCATTGCCGCCAATATCTCATCCGTCGAATATTCTCCGAAACTGGGAGAATGTATTAAATGAGCTGAATGTGTCGCAGGTGTGGCCATAATCGGATCCTACTATGACGTCGGAGCAATAGGCCTATAACAATCTGCAAATGTGTCCGGTGCAGGTGTGAACTGAAACCCAGTTGAACTGCGGCAGCTGAACTAGGCCCAGCCGCATACATGGTATACAATGGATATGCGAATCTAGACTATGGCATCGACGACGCTTGAAACCAGGGGGGTACTGTGACCCGGGAGCATCATGTGGTGGCCACCAATACTACTGAGATAGGCCAGAAGGGTACCCTGGTGCGTAGAACATGTCTGTATGACGTGGAGGAAGCGGCGGTACAATCACAGGTGTGTCCGCAACAGAAGGAGTGGAGTGGTGGAGGAGTAATCCCTCGTGACGCGCACGTCAGTTCCTGCGAACCACTGGAGGAGGGGTCTCGGTCTGACGTCGCACGGGTGGGGGTGCAGCATCTCCAGGATTAGTTACTTTGTCTAAATCATCGCATGTAGCGAGAAGTCGAACCGCTTCCTGGTGGATCTGACGCATGTCAAATGCCCTCTGTGTAACGCCTCGTTTTACTTGTATTTTATTGATTTTGAATAAAATATCTTCTCCACTTGCTTTAAAATTATCTTAGTTACAAATTTCACGGAAAATTCTTTTCTTCTCGCTTAAAATAATTCATACGAAAGGTATTAATTTCGCTTATTAACCTTTTTATAAACAAATTGTTTTATTCTATAAAATCTCCTTTTCCTAGATTAATTCTAAATAAATTAATTATCATCAAACGTTTTTAAGTTCAAAACAAAATAATATACTGTACAAAATACAGTTTAACATAATACAGTCCAAAATACAAGCCCATTGACTGATCCAAAGTCTAGTACAAATTACATATTATCAGAGTAAACACAAAAACACAAAATACAAGCAATCCAAGCTTCCTCATCGCATCTTCTTCATAACCATCCATTGCTTAAGCTTCACTGTTCCTCTGCTCGCCCAAATAAATTGGGGTCATCACAGGTGTCAACCACAGACACAACATAGGGTAAGCTCATGACAAACATAGTTTGAATAAAATAATATATACACAGATGGTCATAATAAAGGAATATACACACAGATGGTCATAATATCATTCATAAAATAAGATGCATGGATATGTATGAATCTTTATTCAAATGATGCATGATTCTCTCATCATCTTCTCAAATGGTACCATAGTCAAGATAGCCCCACCCTCTCTCAGTGGAACGAACTTATCCATTCAGTCGGGGTAGCCCAGTGTCGCGATAGGAAGGTCACCTCCATCCATGTGATCATCATGGTGGTGTGGTCCTCACTGTCTCAACTACCCCCCCAGCTTAGACTCCTCTTGTCTGAACGCATGGACTCAGTTTAGTTATCTGACACACCTCCTCTTGAGGTAAATAACACGGACTAGCCCCCGCCAAGCATTTGCATATGAAACATGCATGTATGATTCTCTTTTATCTCATATTTACTCTTCAGTATTAATCTCCAATTTATATTTCATATGCTTTACTAACCATTCAACATAAATCCAGCACAGAACCCAGCTCAACATATCACTCATGTATAAAGATTTATAGAAACACTCAACAACACATGGATTTCATAAAAATTCATATAAATTTCCAACAACACGTGAACTTCATAAAACATGTAGCAATACATGAATAGAACACACTCAAATAGTTTATCAAACACATGGTGTGCAAGCTTTGTTTTATAGAATACTTTTAAAGAAAGCTATACTTATGCTATACTTAAACTATAGTTAACATTAATCTTTATAAAGTTCAATATGATAAGCATGCTTTCAACATAAAATAGATAGGCTCAAAGATTTATAGAACACTTAAAACACTTAAACTTTAGTCAAACATTTAACACAATCTCTTTAATAAAACATTCCATGATTTTAATCAACTATTTTCTTAAAAATAGTCATAACACATATAGATTTAAGTCACTTAGCATTTACCCATTAAGCTAGTTTCAAGTTATTTATTCAACCAAGCATTCATTAAACCAAAATCAAATCACTTATTTAAATAATCATTTTATTTAACAATCTTTATCTCTTTAAGGTATTTCCTCAAACACTTAGTATGCAAGGCTAGTTTTTTTTTTTTTTGTAGAAACCAATAAGAATCTTAATATTCAAACTTTATTTATCATAAACTTCCCATACCTTGCTTTCTCCTTTAAAATTTGCTAGCCTTGCTCCTAGTTCTCCTAGTACTTCACGTGAGGTTTCCAAGGGTGTAGGCCTTTGTTTTGCTTTAATTGCTTTAAGTAAAAGATGACAAAGATGTGAGATTTTGGG
>PYAF01002226.1:600574-612745 GCA_007407185.1 Glycine tomentella | reverse complement strand
TCACCATCAACATTTATTAGATTTATGAGCATGATTACTTAAGAAACATTTTTAGTATCAAATTTTGAAAAAGAATTTTTAGTTTAAAATTTGGTATTTATTGGATCTTCCAATAAAAGAGATAAATATATATTCAATATGAAAAATGAGTTTTTATAAAAAAAAAATCATAAAAACTTATATAATATTCAAAAAAGAATAATTTTTTTATCTTACTAATATCTCAAAATGAAATTTATCATTAAAAAAATTAAAAAATTTAAAAAATCTTTAATCGTGACACTATAAAATCCAAAAAAAAATTATCTAGCAATCCTAGAATCTACCACTAAAAATACTTTTATTAATTTTTCTTGTTAAATATGATGGTCTATTATAAAATTCAAAGTGTGGAATTAAGAAATGAACAAGATATGTAAATGATTAGCGAGACTGGATATACGTTGGACCTGTATAAGAAAAATGGGGGCATCTGTGATTCCTTCTGAACCAGGAGGTTGGTAAAGGAGTTCTTGGAAGCACGGAAACGGAGGTTTCAGAGCATCACCGAACTGATCAAGTGTGACATCAGCATCAGCCTCGATGAACATGACACCCTCTTCGTTACAATCCACCACGAGTTTCCCATCCGAACCTTCTTCCTTAATTCTACCCGCAAACGGGTAGTAGAAAACAAGTGCTTCCGCGAGAGCGTTTCGAATGGCTTGAACTGGGTCCTTGCCTGCCAATGATGGGTCGTTACGGTAGAACTGTATGATTGGAATTTGGGCACGAAGACCCGCTTGAGAATCTATCTCAGATAGGATCTTAATTTCGCGGGGAGTGGGCTTGGCCGGAGCCACCAGCTCCGGTTCACTCCTCCGTACTGAGAATACCAGAGGGGGAGAAGAGGATTCCAACTCCAAGTCGTGAGAAAACGCCATTATTGGTCGTGAAGGAAGAGTTTAAGTGTGTCAGCTAGAAGTAGGTTGCGTGAGTCATGGACTGCGTCCAGCGTTTATTTATAAGCATGGAATTGAATATGCACGTCTATGGATAAATTTATGTAGTTTGTGTTTGTTTTAGCAAAATAAATGAAATGGAATGAAAATTTTAAATTAATATTGAATAATTTATTTATAACTTTAAATAAAATGATTTTTCCGATAAGTTATTATAAGAGTTGTTATGTGACCTGTCTCGATTAGGATGGAAAAATCCTTCTTTAACCAAGGTCAGGATTAAGTTTTTTCCAACTTGGGGAAGCAGGGTTATTTAATATGTCACTCCTTATTTAGTTCTGCCCATCCTGTTGTATATCTTTTTATAATTATTAATAATATAGTGATATATATATATATATATATATATATAGATGGAGATGATTGACTTGTTACAAAAATAACTCTTTTAAAATTACTTTTTATTCTTATTATTTATTTTTTTAAAATTTAATAGTTATAATAAATAATTAATCTTAATTATTATATTTTTAAAAAATAATGTTGAAGATGAGATTTTTGAAATAAATGAGTACCTCCTCAGATATATATATATATATATATATATTATATGTAATTGTTAATTATACAATTATGTAATTTTTCATAATTATTATTTATAATTATTAAAATATATAATATTTATTTTAATTAGAAAATGAGGGATGAATTACTACTGGATTTTTCTAAAATGTTAAACATTATAGAGATAAGATTGAGTTTTATTTTTCATCTTGTTTTTTATAAACCTAAACCCATTCCCACTTTTTTATAGGGATGAAAATGAGATAGATTAACTTACTCCCAATCTGTCGATCCCCTTGTCATTCCTAACTCAGAGTTATTGGTTTAAAGAGATCAAGTATCTCTTAAACATCTTAGTTCAGGTAAGTTCCCAATATACATACTACTAAAGAACATTAATTTTCGTGGATTTTTTTTTCTCGTTTTTTTATATAAAAATTATAGAAAAACTCAATTTTCTTCTTCTTTTACAAATACTTGTCAAAAAAGTTTATATAAATATTTTCATTCTCGAATATAGTCTATAGAGTATTAAAACCATCCAGAGGACATATGTCAAATTTTCTAGATTGAACTTATCCCCCTCGTCGTGTCCTTTTTGCTTTTTAATTCTTTTTCACAGATGTATAATATATAATTGATTGATTCACTATTTAATTTAGTAATTTTGTCCTTGCGAACATGACACACTGCTAATTTATATTGATTCTATATTCTTGGAAATCACATTTTGATGTGTCCCTTTCTTTTGAATTTTGATGATTCACGTGTTCATTTGTTTGAGTAATTAATTATGTTTGTCGTGTCATGTTTCCTTATTTTATAAAATATCAAACCAATTACGATTACTTGAGAACACTATCTTACATAACCATTAAATTAAAATTTAAAATAATAGATAATTTAAATTAAAATATTTAAATTTCAAATCAAACTCTAATATATTATCAAATCTATAAAAAAAATCCATAAATATCACCTTAACAAATACTTGTACAATTACGTACGAGAGACTAGTACCGACCCCAACCGTTGGCATCCCAAGTTTGATGTCCTCTACTCCTCTTTAGTCCCTAACGTTGCGATATGATTGTGATTTTTATCTTTACCTTCTCCTTATAATAAGATCACATCTTAATAAGATGTATCTACTCATATATTATCATTTATCATTATAGAATACAAATTATCTATTTATTTATTATAAATTTTAATTATATAACAATAAATACTTGTCTTGCATAATGAACCAACTAAAATATTATTTTGTTTTGTTTAAGAATCAATTTCTCATTTCATGCATATTTTTTGTATGAATTTTTCATTAAAAATATTTTAAGTATACATTTTAATTATATTAATTTCAATTTTTTTAAATTTTAAAATAAATAAAATTACGCTGAAGCACAGATGACACGAGCTCGGAAGAAATAGAATAGTAGAGTCAGAGGGATAAAAGACTAGAAAATGAAAAGTCCTTTCCATATAAATGTTCGATAATCGTATGGATTAAATACTATTTTTTCCTAGTTCCACGTGGGACACGTTTTGCAATGAATAATGAGTTTCCTTTTTAGAAATATAGTAATACTTTTTTTAAGGGAAAAACACTATACTATAATACTTATACAATAAATTATATAATACAACAAAGAAAACAAAATTAAAATATAATAAACGATGAATAACATGAGATAAATACAAAAATTATTATATGAATGATTATATATATTTTTAAATGAATTTAATGTTTATATATTAATAATATAAAATAATTTTACACTTATCATCTAATCATAATTCACTATATAAATCAATTAATTTATTAATTTTTAAAACTTTTTAGACTTTTAATACATATTTTATTCTGAACTGTAATTTAAAATGAGAAAAGAAATTTATGTATTAAATGCATAAAAAGTTTTAAAAATCAATAAATTAATTGTATATAGTGAATTGTAATTAGATGATAAATATAAAATTATTTTATATTATTAACATATAAGCATTAAATTCATTTAAAAATATATATATATATATAATCATTTATATAATATTTTTTGTATTTATCTCTTGTTATTTATCATTTATTATATTTTAATTTTGTTTTCTTTATTATATTATATAATTTATTGTATAAGTATTTGTTAATATTTTGACAACCATACCAATTTGTCCAAATAATAAATAAACTTAAGTTTGAGTGTCGAGTTCACATGGACTTTGGTTGTACCCAGAGTTAATATACATCTATTTCTAAGCAATTAATGAATTAACTGATTTTGTAAAGTAAAAGCTAAATGATTAAATTCAATCTGATGTAACTATAAAACATATTAAATACAAGAAAAGAAATACAAGCACTCGGAGTATTGCAATGATGGTCGAAACAAGATACGATGTATGTTGAGTGCTCAAGTAACCGAAACTAACATTTATGCAATGTTAAACATTTTTCGCTATTCAACATTATTTTCCAATTACCTTCATCTACTAATGTATTATAACCATGATTCCTCAAGTGGAAGAGCCTAAGCCACCTAATTTCACTCATAATCCCTTAAGAGTTACATTAATCGATTTGCATTATAATTAAAGATGAATATAGTAGACTAAACGAAACCATTCTATCCCTATAAAGGACTCACTTAGAAGTGTCTCCTGGTTCTAAGGAAATAAACATTTTCCAATGCATAAAACCTATAATAAAGCATGAGAATAGATGATCAAACCACTAACATGATAATAAAAAAAAAACTACATACTCATTGTCCAGAGGCTCCAGCTATGCGCAGGTAAGGGGGGAGAATTATACGCAACCTTACCCTTGCATATGCAAAGAGACTATTTTCGGATTCGAACTCATGACCAACAAGTCACCAAGACACAACTTTACCGTTATGTTAGGACTCGCCCTCAAACCACTAACATGATAATAAACTCAAAAAAACAACAATAATACGAAAAATAACATTAAATAGATATTTAGAATCATTACATCAAAGCATTTGGTTGTTGAGCTCCCAATAATGGGTAGTTTAGCATCTCATTCTCATGAGAGACTTACACAAATGGATGACTAAGACAATGGAAAGGAAAGGAATGGAATAAAATGGGAAAATAAATGGTGAAATGCAAGCTCCAAAGGTTTGAAAGAAGACTTCCTTTGTAACCTAGTTGTGCTTCTTTTGTCTATGTTCCAATACTATTATTTCCCCTCCTTTTTTTCCCCTTAAAATGCAGCCCTTTTTGTTGTGGTCACGCGCTAAGCGGGAAATATCGTGCTAAGTGCGCCTTCATAGTCCAATTGGATAAGTGACCACACGCTAAGTGAGTTGGTCGCGCTGAGTGAATTTGTCACACTGAGCGTGAAGTTATAGACCCTGAATTTACCTTCCACGTCTTTGCAGTGAAATTTTACAAAAAAATACAATCAACACTTTATAAATCAACTAATTTTAGCATCTACTAGATAAAAGTTCATAAGAAGCTAAATTTATACATTTTAATAAAAAAAGAAACATTAAAAAAGAAAAAGATGAAATAATTACTATATAATTTGAATATAACTTTAAGTATGCATATCAATTATCAGTATTATAGTATAATATTTTTTCCTTAAAATAGTATTACTATATTTCTAAAAAGGAAACTCATTATTCATTGCAAAATATTTTTAACATAACTTATATTCATCGTCAGGAATGAATAAACTAAAATATTAGCACTCATACAAGTGTTAAAATTAATAAAATACAAGTTGTACAATTGCAAGATTATGAGTTTTCTTAACTCTCGACATTTGATGAAATATGAAAGTACAGAAATCTTAATTACATTTAATGGAAAATATAGACATTAAAAATATTTATCTTAAAAAAAATGTATAAGGGATCTCGCAGAAGCTGAAAAGCCCATGTTTTTGTTTTTTTTTTTGACAAAGTCCATGCTTAATTATTGAATTACATTTTTTAAAAGGAATTATTGAATTGCATGGGACCTAGATTTTAATTTAATTTAATCTATGATTGGGACTCACGAGAATTCTACGTGCCAACTCTACAAGATATGCATGAAAAGGAGCACGATTTGATCCTCAGCGAGACACCTCCACCCCCCCACCTTCGGAAAAAACAAAATAAAATTAGCAGTTACAATAATAGCCTCTACATGCTGCAGCCCTTCAAACACCTCTGATATGATCCTATCCTCTACTCCCCCACCGGGTTTTTGACAAAAAGGGTAAAAAAAAAAATATATTTACAACTTACAAATAGTATTTTATATTTTATTATAATGGTTATAACTTTAAAGTTGTATATATATATTTTTTTTCATTTTCATCCTACGACTTCTAAGTCGAGACCTTTTTTTTTTTCCTTCAAATTCATTTATTTTTTTGTTAATTTAATAATTCTTTTTATTTGAAAATTTCTTATTTTTTTTAAATTTCGTGTATGTTTTTTTATAAAAATTAGTTAATTTAATTATTTAAATATGAAAGTAATTTTAATTATTAAAAATTAGTTTAATATTTTGTATGTAATTTTTATATCATTTTATTTAAAATTTTAGTAAATTATGTTATAATTAAATTTATCATATTTTAAAATACTTTTTGTTAGATGAAAATATTTTTTTATTAATAAAAACTTATACTATATGAAATAATAGATATTTGTTTTTATTTTGTTAATTAATTTTTACAATTATCATTATCTTAATTAATCATTTGGTACAATATGTTAATTATTCTTTTAACAATAATTATAATATTAATGCCAGATTTAATTTAAGTAATAATAGTAATTAACACGCCTATCGTAAAAAGTATAATGAATATGAAATAAACATTACAAAGTAAATAAAAGTGAAAAAAGTAGGAATAATATTAGTTGTGAACTTTCTTGTATAAATAGTTATGACGATTATGTCCTTTAATTCTACACAATGATAATTGTAATTATAAAAAATTAATTAATAAAATAAAAATAAATATCTATTATTTCAAATATTATAAATTTTTATTAATAACAAAATATTTTCATCTAACAATAAATATTTTAAACTATGATAAAATTTAATTATAACATAATTTACTAAAATTTTAAATAAAATGATATAAAAATTACATACAAAATATTAAACCAATTTTCAATAATTAAAATTACTTTTATATTTAAATAATTAAATTAAACTATTTTTATAATTTTTATAAAGACATACACGAAATTTTTTAAAAAATTGAAAAAATTTCAAATAAAAAAATTATTAAATTAACAAAAAAATTAATTTGAAAAAAAAGAGATCTCATACGACTTAGAAGTTATTGGACCAAAAAGAAAAAAAATGGTGTTCGACTTTAAAGTCGTAACCATTATAATATAATAAAAAATACAACTTATAACTCATAAATATATTTAAGATTTAGAAATAGTAAATATTTACGACATCTTCATGAATACCAGAAAAAAATTTAAAATAGATTAAAATCGTAAAGGAAAAAAATATCATTGAAGTTATAATTTAAAAAAAATTAAAAACAAGATAAGTTGAGACAGGTGGTAGGACTTTAGTTAATTTTTTTTACGCATTTTCTGTAAAAAAAGCCCCCCCACATCTTAAAAAAAAAAAACAATAGCCTCTCCAAAGCAAAGATGTACAATAAAGAGAAGTGCCGCATTTGATGTTCACCTTTAGAAGAGTGTTACGATATAGCTAATCTAATCACGATAAATGTTAGTAGTATCTCACTTTGATTTTTTTTTTCTTTATCACAGGTTGATAATTATTAAAAATTATAAATTGTAATAAATTTTATTTATTATTTAATGAGTTTCATTTTTAATTTATAATTTTTAATACATTTTAACTCATATGATTAATATAGTTGAGTAAGATATTGTTCATATATAAATAACATCTATTTATAACGAGAAAATAATTGTTTAATTTTTTTTTTTTTTTACAAAATTTTATTAAACTAGTCACAATATGTATAGTGAGTGAAACAAAATTAGTGTTTGATTTGGTTGGTTTACCCTAAGTGAGGATTTAACAAGTACAATTAAATTTTTTGTTTTTTAATTTATTTATGATAAATGTAATATATTCAAGGAGGCAAAATAGATGCAACATTCTTTACAAGGAGATCAATCTTGTTTGTTGATAAGAAAAACAAAAAAAAAAAACAAATGATTTAAAAACCCCTAATATTTTTTGGTTAATCAAGTATGTCTTAATAAGAGCCTTTCTAAACTAAAAGAGTAAAAGGACAAAAAAATATACTAATTCACTTCCGATTCTCCATTTTTTAACAAGACCCTTTCTAAGAACTATTCATGGTCAATATAGCTTTTCCTGCATCGAACATTTAATTGTATATTTTCGTTAATTTTTTACTCCTTTTAAAACCTATTGAAGTTAAACATACGGAGATTTCTAATCGTTGTGAATAAGGGATCACTGGAGGCTTCTCTTATAAAATTCTTATGTATTATTGAAGTCAAACATATGGATCGTCCTGAATAGGAGATCACCAGACAAAAAAATAAATATAATACTATAAAATTCGCAGAGCACTGTTACATAGTATTTTTGTTCTTAATCAAATGTCATTTGTTCAGCTTCATGCCGAATGGATTCAAACAATGGTGAAGATAAATAACGCTCCCCGTAACTAGGAAATACCACCTGCACATCAACATGAGCAAATGGCATGATTTAGCATACGCAAATCAGTTGTACCTCTAGCTACAATTATCAAAAATTCACACACAATTTGGAACCTTCAGGAGAGTATTTGATTGGTATCCAAGCAACGATAACAATAAAGCAAAAGATGCTACTCAAGTGTATGACGTAAAGATGAAGACTTTGGCAGCAAAACAGGGGGACAAGACTGTTACTGAGTACACTAACAAGCTTAGTCCTTATGGATGGAATTTGACCAATAAAGATCAAATGTTCTAAAGATGCAGCAGTTCTCAAGAAGTCTATTGAGCAATAGAGAGTCTATGAATATGATTTCCTTCGCTTGAATCCTGAATTTGATCAAGTCAGGATTCAAATCTTGGGAGAAAGAAGAGCTACCAACATTTAATGAAGTAGTAGTTGTACCAAGTGAAGAAATTAGGAGTCTAATGCTAAATTTTCCAACAGTTAAAACTGAAAACCTTAGCTATGGTTGTTGACCATAAGAAATTAGACTTTGCCCGGGGCCACCAAATAGAAGACAGGAAGGTTGACAAATGTGAAGAAGGGTTATGATCAATGCTCTACCTAGTAACTAACTTCACCTATGATCCCATGCCCCATCAATAAGAAAATTGCTATAGCAGATGGAACTCTCATAACTGTCCCATCAACAATCTTGAAAATTGTCCTTCATGTTCCAAAGTTGTCCACCAACGTCTTTATACAAAAACTTAAGATTTGTCATGTAATGCGGTTTGTTCACAACAATTGTTGTGTGTTTCAGGATAGGAATTTGGGAAGGACAATTGGACATGCTGGAGAATGGAATGACCTTTATTGTCTAGAAGATCCAAATCTGCCCCACAGGAGTAGCCTTTCTCAATCCTTCATATATGAATTTATGATCACCAACAAAGAAAATATCCTACTTTATCATTATCGATTAGGACATAATGTCAAAGATTAGAAACTCACAACTATGAGTTTTCCGGCATTTTCTGGTCTCTTCCCCAATTTTATGGCAGCTGCAGCTGCGGCTCCTGATGAAATTCCCATCTGCAAAACAAGTAATTATGTAATCAGCATGACAACTGATAATTTAAATACTTGGAATTAGAGAAGTATAGAGTTTGCAATTCACAGGAATAACTGACAAATAGAAACTACTGTGAAATCACTAAGAGCCACAAATTATCATTGCCATACCAACAAACCTTCTTTTAAAGCAAGCAGCTTAGCAGTTTCTATAGCTTCTTCACTTGATATCTGCAGTTTACAGACCTTATTAGCCTTGACAGAATGCCTTGTAACAGTAGCTAGCTGAGTAAACATTATGTGTGTGTTGAATAACTTGTACTATGTAGAGCATTGTCAGTCTTAGCCCGCAATTAATTCCCTGATTTGTGATTCTTTTGCTTATAATTAAATGTACAAGGCTGGGAGGATTTTTTCACTTCAGTGACACTTCTATTTTTTCAAGCATATCAATTTATATATTCCTATAAAATCTAAACATGTTTTATGAATCATAGATTCAGAATCAGTATGTCTCATTCTGAAATGTGAAATAATAGGTTATATGATAGAAAAACATGCTAAGGATCAGAGTGCATGAAAATGGGAAAGCAAACTTTTGACAAGAATCAGACATGATGGCCGCACTTATAACACTGAGAAGCATGTTACATTAACAAGCTATTTCAAATGTCACAAAGGAGAAATTTTAAAAAATGAAGAGCATTAAGTATAGAAAAAAAAAGAGATTAAAAATGATCTTGTCCTGTTTGGTTAGGATTAGGAAACAAAAATAACAAAATAATAACCGTTTTCTGATTTTTCCTCTCAAGTATATTTTTTCTTACCATGCATGATCACATATCTTCCCAGAGACAACAAACTATATTCTAAAAAATAATACCTTTTATTTTGAAATTTCTGGGCATCTAAGTAAATTTAAAAACAAAAAAAAATACAATTTGAAATATTTGAAAAAGGCACCCAGCCACGCACTACAATTACTAAACAAATATTCACTTCCACTCCAACATACTGTTGAGCCATTTATTGGTAACTGAGATATATCTGCATAAAATCTGAATATATTAAGATTATTTGAGTAAATTTTCTGCAAAACAAAAATAGCAAATTATGAGGCTACACCAGGCTAAAAGATAGATAGATTGACTCCTTGGAAATAAAGGTTTCTGCATCAAAATTGAAAATTGAGTGGCAATCGTGTTGAGAGGTACCTGAATAACTTCATCTAGGAGATTAACATCCAGTACACTTGGAATGAGACCATTACCAATCCCTTGGATTAGGTGATCGCCTGAATGTGTACAAAACAGTCACTAAAGGGTCTCATATTGTTGTCTAAGGTCTTGCTAAAGCTTAAAGAACAGATATTCAGAGTTGATGTATGCTATCTGAATGAAAAACTCGATTTTGCAATTCAACTAATAACAACATTTAGCAGCTAAATTAGATTTCAAGATGACTTGATGATAAGTGTATTCTTACATAATAACTGTGGGTTGGATAGTTAAGGAAAAAGGAAAGAAGAAAAATGTCGTGAATTCCATACAGATACCTATATTAACAAAGCTAACATTTACCGATAAAAAAAAAAAAAAAGACGTAATATATGTGGGATTGAGATAGCAAAATGGCTTGTTTAACTGGCTAAAGGAATGAGCGTAATGGTAAAAAAATTACCTGGCGGTCCTCCACTGAGGACTGCACTTTCAACTGGTTCTATGCCGTACAGCTGGGGCAAAAACGTGAAGTTAGCATAAAATATTACTATTAAGCAAAGCAGAGCAAGATTGGTAAGGAAAAAGAATTAAAACCTTGACATTGGGGTTTCTCTCCTTGAGGAATCTGCCAGCACCCGTTATGGTACCCCCTGTTCCTACCCCTGCAACCAAAGCATCAACTTTCCCTCCGGAGTCTCTCCAAATCTCAGGACCAGTGGTCTCGTAATGAATCTTATAATTACGGATTTAACCATAGTCAATAAAAGACAAAAAAAGAATAAGCTCAAATATGTATGTATGTATGTATGACCATATTATAATTATAAAGAAGTAGAGAAAAAAAAAAACAAGCAAAATAATTTATATTATCATCTTATTACTTATTACAACAAATAAGTTTATTAATTTTTATAATAATTAACTTAAAAATAATACAACGATAATATAAAATAATTTTAAAGCATGAGTGCATGAACATTAAATTGAAAGCATTAATACTTTTGGATTAGCAGGATTATCAATCTGGCGGAGCATGTAACTTCCGGGCGTGTTCTTCACTATCTCCTCGGCCTTCCTAAGAACTGCATCGGTTCCTTTGGCAGGGTCAGTGAGATAGACTTCAGCTCCAAAGGCTCGAAGTACAATTTTTCTCTCAAGACTCACAGAAGCTGGCATAGCCACTATGACTTTATACCCCTTCAATGTTGCTACAAATGCCATTCCAATGCCCGTATTCCCACTTGTAGCCTCAACAAGAACACTCTTGAAAACCATCATTTAAAAACAAAACAAAAAAACTTAATAATATGAATAACATAATGATATGTACTTCATGAAGAGCATCAATGGCATAGAATTTGAAAAAGATTATTGTTGGTTTAGTTTAATTTGGTCCGGCTTATATCAACTTCAATTAATTTTAATTGATCCGAAGATCAATTATCAGTTTTATGAATATATTTTTTACATGAATATCTATTTAATAAATAAAAAATGATCAAAATTTGTCTTGGCACTTCACAGCATGTAAATGCATAAGAAACTTCTCTTATAAATCTTTTATACATTATTTGATTCGTACAAATAAAAAAAAAATCTCTTATAAAAAGAATTCATTGTCTAGAAAAAAAAATCATTAAAATTTATAGATAATTATTTATGTATTATCAATATCATAATTTCATAATTTAATATAACTAAAATGTCTAACACGT
>PYAF01002226.1:550494-592758 GCA_007407185.1 Glycine tomentella | reverse complement strand
AGTTCCTATAGCTGCAACCAAAGCATCAATTTTCCCTCCTGAATCTCTCCAAATCTCAGGGCCTGTTGTCTCATAATGAATCTACAAGGATGACAAATTAAACAGCTGTAATTTTTCTTAAAACAAGGCAACCAAATTAGGAATGTATTGTGAATAATGAGACTACATTTGGATTGGAAGGATTTTCAAATTGGTTAAGCATAAAACTATCAGGCGTCTTGGCTAGTAATTCTTCTGCCTTCTGAATAACTCCATCAATTTCTTTGGCAGGGTCTGTAAGATATACCTCAGCTCCAAATGCTCGCAGTATAATCTTTCTCTCAACACTCACATAAGACGGCATAGTCACCTGAAGTTTATAGGCCCTCAATGCTGCTATGAATGCCAATCCTATGCCGGTGTTAACACTTGTATACTCAACCAGAACAGTCTTTTCAACCATTTGTCAAAAATATTAAACTTAGTTAGATAGTATGATAGAATTGGACCAGAAAGATAGATGAAGAGGAGGATCTTTATTGAAAAAGAGAGCAATTACAGCAGTAACAATGTGATTTCGAGAATCACAACCTCCTAATACATTTCTGAATTGATTCCCCTGTTATCAGCTACTAACCCCTTATTTATAAACTTCCTCTAACAACAACAAACTAACAGTTAGTTACATGTAACTAACTGTTCTCAGACAGTTTAACTAACTGGCAGTTTACCTTCAAGGGACCCTCCTAGAGTACACCTGTCTCCATCTTCTGTCCCTATCATAGTATCTTCAACAATACAGACAACATAATAAGTGCTTAAGGAGTGCAAATACCCAATTCTTCAATATTATAAGCAGTAATATTGGAAAAGCTCAATAAAACATATTTCCTGACTATGATGGATAATTTATGTTATGAACTGAGAGAATTTGAAAAACATTGTCCAAAACTCCAAACATTATTACAGGCCAAAGTTGAAGGACATTTAGAGCTTATTTGATTTCTTTTTCACCTGTTGGTTTTAAAAACTGTTTTCTAAAACAATTCTACACTACTCAGCAATCAAAATCTCCCCAAAATCTATTAAGTTTTAAAATTATTTTCAAAACAAGTATTTTAAAAATAAAAATAGAAACAGCTTAGAGATATCTTCTTATCTTCTTCAATTTTCATCTTGTTTAACCTCTTTCTCAATTCCACAGTCTGGAACCTGGAAACGCAGATATGGGTATGATCGAACAAATGACGAAGATGCTGTACCTATCATTGAGGCAAAAGCAACTGATGGTAAATGATTGAACGTGCCTTTCCTCATGAACTGCTACTATGTTTCTCTTAATGGCCTTGTATAAGGTTGTGGTCACTCACTCTTCTTCTAGTTGTCATTGGGTACCAACAGAACTACTACACTTAGGAATAGGATAAAATTTTAACATACGACGATTCACAGCACACCTGTATAATGCTCGTGTACTCAAACAGTACTGAATAAAAAATCTGATTTAGAACACCATTGACCCTTTAAAAGTTCCAAACTATAAAATGGAAACATTTAGATACATATCTGGGCATGCTCAAATCTCAATGCTTAATCATAACAAATAGTTGACTTTGTGGGTTTCCAAGAGCATTATGTTAGGCATCTATTTAATGGAATACCCATCAGTTAAGATTTCAAAATTTGTATGTTATTTTCCTAACATTTTTGGGCACAATTGTTATTTTTGGATATGAAGATTCTAGCATGTGATAATCTGGATCAAGTTAGATAGTTGTGTAGAGTGAAAAATATGTTTTTATCCCTATATTTTTATCGAATCTTGGTTTTAGTTTCTAAATTTTCATATCCTCTAATTTAGTTCCTAAATTTTACAAAAAAATTGGTTTTTAGTTCTTCCTCACAAAATCTTCACTAATGGTTTTAATTTATGTTCTATCGGGGTTAACTTGTGTCCAACATGGCAAACAATATGATTTTTTTCTTTTTAAAAAAATTAATTTTCCATATCATTTTAATTATTTTTTTAAAAAGAAAAAACACATTATTATGTTATATTGGACACAATTTAACACTATTAAAATATAAGTTAACACCGTTAGTAAAAATTATGTGAAGAAATATTAAAAACAAGTTTTTTAAAATTTAGGGACTAAATTAGAAGATATGAAAGTTTAAGGACTAAAAATAAGATTCGATGTTTAGAGACTAAATTAGAAGATGTGAAAGTTTAAGGACTAAAAACAAAATTCGATGAAAATATAAGGACTAAAGACGTATTTTTTTTCCTGATTTGTATATGTAAACCTCTTATGTTTGATGCTATTGTTATGATTTTTCTGACTTATTTTATCATTACTATCTTTTCATAGTGTATAATTGTAATTCACATTTTTCTGGGGGTATTTTTGTACACTAATCAGAGCTATAAGTATGGCATATCAACAATGGATATTGTAACATTTTGCAGATCCAGAAGAGGATCCTTTTGCCAAAAGAAAAGAAAATAAGAAGAAAAATTGAAAAACAGGAGAATAATCGATTACAGAACTTGAAAGGAGCTGCAAAATTTGGTGTTTTACCAAGGTTTGTAACATACCTTTTTCCAATTAACCTTGAAGCTTTTGTCGCATGGGTATTCTGTGTTACTGGTCATCAGAGTATACATCATTGGTTTATAGTTGTGTGTATAATTTATTTTGTGGATCATTGATCATATTCCTGAAATCAAGACTGATTGGGGAAAGAACTTAACAAAATCCAAAAGATATATGGAGATTCTTTTTTTTTTATGCCATTATTGCCTTGGGTCAACAGTGATACTGTTTTTATTTGTTACATCATTACCTGCTCCAAAGCTCTAATTACTTTTGATTGCTGGTATATGATAATAATGATATCCAAAGCTGTAATTAATCTATAGGCAACTGCCCTGCCTCTCAAAAATATATCTTTATTATTTTCTCCCTGTTGCAAATATTCATGCTAGGTTCTCTTTTATAATGAAATCTGAACAAATTCTTATGCAGACATGTTCAGTTGGCTGCTACAGCTTTGGCTATAACAGGAACTCAAGCATCACCCAAGAAAGTTACCAAGGATGAACTAGGTAATGTAGCAGGAATTGCAGCAACTGCAACAAGCCAGTGGTGGGAAGTTTGACAAGAAATTGGCAGGTGAAAAGCCTCCACAACACAAAGGAAAATTTCAAAAGGTTGAGCGCTGTGCTCTCCGAGAAATCTGTTTCTCTTGTTCATGTAAATTATTATATTTTGAAGCACCCATTTTTAACTGAAGTGGCTTATTAATTTCCTTAGTTTTGTTTTCATCTAGTTCCTGCCAGTGGTAGAAGGAACTGGGATAGGATCACAGGAGAGGGAACAAACTGAAAAAATATTGAACAAGATCATCTCCGAGAATTCTCATAACATACTCAACTCAGAAAAAGTCTTTTAAACAGGGAAATTTCAAGAAAGGCAAGGCGAAAGGAAAATAGTTTAAGATTTTATAAAGAGGTTTTGCAGACTTTTTTGAAACTCTGTTAACTGGTTTAAAGTTTTGTAGACGATTATTTCATCTCTCAGTTGCTAATTATTTATTAAATTAATCTTTTAATAGACAAAAAAATTTAATTTATCTAATCAATGCCTAAATATATGGCACACGGAAGGCAAATTCACTTGTTGCTCTTTCAGTTCAGAAAGCTAGTTGTCCCCAATTAGATATCTTGTTTGGTTTGGTTGTTGTTCCTGTTGAATTATTCATTTTCAGCTTAACTTGGTTTATGCCATCTCCTAATTTCAAATATTCTTGCATGCCCATTTATAGCTTCAATTTTAAGCGAAGCAATTCCGTATATATTGGTATTTAAAATTTAGGATTCAGGGAGAAATCATTAATGATGGAATATAAAAGACTACTAGTCAACAAGTGTCAACAATAAATTATAAATCTTTATTTATTTTATATTTCGAAAGAGACGAAAAAAATGTTTTTCTTTCCATTTCTGTCTGTTAAAGTATTTTTTTATTTATCAATTTAAATTATCAAAATTATACTTATTACTATTTGTAATTATTTTGTTATCTTTATTTAATTTTCAAGCACTTTAAATATTTTTATAAATAAAGAATGTGTAAAAATAAATTTATTTTTTATTAATAAATAAATTTTATTTAAAAATAATGTTAAGAGTTTAATTGTCATTTTCCATTAATATAAAATTTTAGATCATCAACTAACTAATAATAATTTTAGATATAACTTTAAAACAATTATTATAAAAAATTAATAAATTTACTATGTATAACATGTGATTTGATTAGATAACACTACTTAATTTAAGTCTAATACTAAAAATAATTCTTAATTTTATAAATCTGAGTAAATAGATCATAATCACATATCATTGTGTATTTTGAGTGCTCTATTATGTGCGAAGGAGATAGCATGTGTCTGAATGGCTAATCGACCATTTTGGGTTATTTTTAATATTTTTTTATAAAAATGAATATCTTTTAAATGATATTATTGACATGTGTCTATCAATAATCTAGTCAAAATTTTAACTTTAACAACGTGACATACCATCTAAGCATAAGATGAAACTGTTATTAAAAATAGTTGTTTTATATTATCATCTTATCATGGTATTTTTTCTGGACCACAAAAAGTGAGGTAGCAAATCAAAATTATTACTTTAATGTTAATAAAGAAATGACAATTTTCATTGGCCACTTCAATTAAGAAGACTCATTTTGATAAAAACATTTTAAAAATAACCCAAAATTGGTCAATTAGCCCTCATTTAGATTAATGGTAAAAAACATAATTAATTAAATTTTCATAGTAAAGATAAAATAATAAATAATTGTTTTTATTTTTTTTCACGCGTGATCTTTTGAAGTAAAATTGATTTTGTGTTTTTATCCAAACACACTACAATAAGTACGAATTATGGAATTAACTTGGATAATTTGGTTTGACTTCATTGGTGTCTCTGATCTGATGAACAGAACATCCCTGTCTGTCACCCAACATTTGCCCGTGCATTCCAAACTCTAAAACGACACAGAGCCAAAACTTTCTTCTCTCTCTCCTTTTGTCGTTTTCGAACCAACGGAGTTGAGCTTTTACTTTTACTATGGGAGTGTCAGCATTTTACCGGTGGCTCGCCGACCGGTACCCACTCTCCATCGCCGATGTCGTCGAGGATGACCCCGCCGTCGGCGACGATGGCGTTCCGTTGCCTATCGACGCGTCTCAACCTAATCCCAACGGCATGGAGTTCGACAACTTGTACTTGGACATGAACGGCATCATTCACCCTTGCTTTCACCCTGACGGCAAGGTTAGTACTTAACGTTTCTTATTTACTCATCATTATTCCGAGCCTGAGTGGAATAACAAGTTCCGAATTTCCGTTTCAGCTTCGCGTTTGAAGTTCTGCTACTGATTTTCTTACTTCAATTCGCTTAGGTTTTATATAGTGAACTGATGTGATGTGATGTGATGCTTTGTTTCTGAGTTGCTTAGTGGTTTTTTTGAACTTACATTACTGTGATTAATATGTCTTCAAACGCAGCCGGCACCTGCTACCTACGATGATGTGTTCAAATCAATATTTGATTACATTGACCATCTCTATTCGTTGGTTCGTCCAAGGAAGCTGCTCTACCTTGCAATCGGTATGTATGAGTATAAATTTATCATTTATTTTCTCATTTTCTCTGTCATGTAAATGCAACAAATTAACATGATTCGTTTCGCAAGTGTTGGATTTCTGATGTTAAACCCTAGGGTTCTTATTCCCTTTCGTTGTACTCTTCTCTTTCTCCTTAGTAAATTTTCATTTTCTAGCAAAATGTACTTGACTCACATGACACAGAACAACACAAGAGTGCTCCTCTAGGCTAGTACACCCCTGAGAAACCTAGAGTATTCCTCTAAGGTGGAGTGCTCCTTTGACTCAAATTCATTTTATGAATAAAGAAAACTTGATATCATGTGATAATCAAAAGCTTATCCATATCTATAGACCCAATAAAGGCAAACATCCTGATAAGCTATTCCTATTCTATGCTAGAATAAGATAATTTGAAATAGGAAAAGGCTCAAGAGCTGTATAATGTAACTGTTTAAATAAGTGTGTAAGGTGAAGATCAAGACAGTTCCCACATTAAAACTATGAGCCTGGTGAATCAAAACTTACGTATATCCAATTTTCCTCTAGCTACAATCTTTCTGTCTGACTGCAATGTTAAGAGTCTTAATTTTTTAGCATGTAATTTTCAAACTGATTGTTCCTGGCTTCTGTTTTTACTTTAAACCCACTTTCTCATTTCATCTGTTTCTTTTTTACACGTACTTTTGTTACCCCTTCAGTTTTTGCCTCTTGTTTCCTTACTTTGAAATTTGCAGATGGTGTTGCACCAAGAGCCAAAATGAATCAGCAACGTTCTCGACGCTTCCAAGCTGCAAAAGATGCAGCTGAGGCTGTAAGAATGTTAATATGCTCTTGCTTACAAGGGAATCCTTATTTGCGATGAAGTTTGAATTGCTGTGCTTATGTGTAATATTATAGGAGGCTGAAGAGGAAAGGCTGAGGAAAAAATTTGTGAGCGAGGGAAAAGTTTTGTCTTCTAAAGACAAGCCTGAGACTTCAGACTCAAATGTCATTACCCCTGGAACTCAATTTATGGTAGCGCTGTCAGTGGCTCTCCAGTATTATATACGGACTAGATTGAACCACAACTCTAGCTGGCAGAATACAAAGGTGCAATTGACACCTCATCCAATTAATTATTTATGCCACTTGATACCTTCTAGATTGGATGATTCCTTTCTGTGGAGTAATTCCATCTAATTTTTTTTTTCTTTATACAAATCTGGTTTTCAGGATACTTTGTCTCTATATATTTATTTACGGATCTGCATTTGGTGATTAATTATTTGAAGGTTATACTATCTGATTCAAATGCACCTGGTGAAGGAGAACATAAAATAATGGAATACATCCGGTTACAACGCAACCTTCCTGGTTTCAATCCAAATACTCGTCATTGTTTGTATGGGTTGGTGAGTTTTTGTCCTGTTTTGAATTTTCATCTTATCTGCTTTAGGTGTTTTTATCCTTACCTTGATTTTTGCATGATATGATCCTTAAACCAGGATGCTGATTTGATTATGCTCTCCTTAACTACACATGAGGTTCACTTCTCAATATTGAGGGAGGTTAGTTTCCAATGTATGAAATTTTTGATGATATTGTTAGCTCATTGATCTCTATGGATTGTCTCAAATGATTACTTAATGCATGGACAGGTAATTACTTTACCTGGTCAACAGGATAAGTGTTTTTTGTGTGGCCAAGTTGGCCATTTTGCAGCTGATTGTCAAGCTGAGGATTTCGATACTCCTGATTATAGCCCAATTCACAAGAAGAAATATCAGGTTGGAGAATTATATTCCAGCATTTTGATTTGAATCTTTATTTTTCTATTCTGTTTATTTTCAATTTTAAACTAATTCATGGTATTCACAGTTTCTTAACATCTGGGTGCTGCGTGAATATTTGCAATTTGAATTGGAGATACCCAACCCTCCTTTTGAGATTGACATTGAACGAGTAGTGGACGATTTTGTATTTCTATGCTTCTTTGTTGGCAATGATTATCTTCCGCATATGCCAACATTAGAGATCAGGGAGGTAAGCATCCAGAAGGCACTGTGTCATGGTTATCAAACTCTCGATTTAAATCGTAGAATCGTCCGATTTTACGAGTCTACTACCCCTCTACGAGTTAAATCGGACGTAGACTCTTTTTCGGAGTAGAATCGCTCGATTCTGAGTAGAATCTCGATTTCGCGAGTCTGCTAGATTTAGGAACAATGTCGTTTCAAATAGCAATTTTTCGTATTTGGGCTAGATCAATAACAGATTTGCTTCCTGCACCCCTTTTTTCTTACTATACACCTTCTGGCTCATTTTTTTTATATTAAAAACTGGACTTTTGTTTTATTTTAAGTAATTTCTATTTACACTTTTTTTTATTAATATACTTTACTTGTGTTATCAACTTTAATACTTCAATTATTATTTTGAATTTTAGTATCCCTTATTTATAATTGCACTCATTTAATTTGACAAAATTAGTTATGTCATTGTTTCATATTTATATATAGGTAATTTACTTCTTTTTTTGTCTGAAGTAGACTCTTACGATTCCACGATTCGATTCTACGAGGCCTCCACGATTCTACGTAGAATCGCGATTCTGACAACCTTGCACTGTGTTATTCTGAGCTGTAGCTTGCAACAGAAAATATGGCATTGCCATCTGCATCTTGTTACTACTTTATTTAGGATGTGGGATGTTAACATGCTTAGGTTATGATTTATGCCCTTGTGTTCCTCTGCATATCTGTCTTTTGTATTTATTTGTCATTACTCATTGCTATTATCTTTAATAAACTTTCTACTACTTCAGGGGGCTATAAATTTATTGATGCATATATATAGAAAGGAATTTACTGCCATTGGTGGTTATCTTACTGATGCAGGCGAGGTAAATTCTTTTCTCTGTAATCAAACTATGTTATATAATCCTTTTGTTTGTTAGTATTTTACATGGTTGTATTTGTTCTTGAACATGATGCAATCTTCTCCAACAAGTATCTCTTCTTCAGTTGCTTGTTTTGTTCTGTGGATATACTAACTCTTAAATCATCAATCTGGAATTCCTTCTTTTTCATTTAGGGTTGCAATTTGAATATCTTTATACCTCAGGTTTTCTTAGATAGAGTGGAACGATTTATCCGGTTTATTACTGTTCATGAAGATCAAATCTTTCAGAAACGAGTTCGCATTCAGCTGGTATTATGCTTTCTAACCAATTTCATGAACTGATATTCCTTATCTATAGGCTACTTCTTGGAATGTAATTCTTGTTATTGTATTACAGGCTGCAGAAAATAATGAAGAGATGAGAGCTAGGGCTAGAGGAGAAATGCCTGGAGAACCGCGAGCCTCTCATTTGGATAAGGTTCAATATTAAGATATATTGCCAGATTATCTTCTGCATTTTTCTTTGCTAAATAGTATGGGACGGTGTTGACTTTCTAGTTTCTAGAGCATGTTTTGGAATTCCACCATAATTGTTTTTCAGAACTGCAAAAGTAATTGTACTGGTGTTCCCAAACACACTAAGGGTAGCATGTTTGCGATAGCAAAGCTAGGCCAATGTTGGGCCCATCAAATCCAATGAGCAATCTAGAAATGCTGATAAAATTTTAGAGCTGAATGTTTCTTATTTTTCCAGGTTAAATTAGGGGAGCCTGGATACAAGGAAAGATATTATGTTGAAAAGTTTGGTGTATCAAATCTCGAGGAGGTTGATAAAATTAAGAAAGATATTGTAAGTTCTATGTCTGAACTAAGACTAGTTAATCTTGTAGAACAATTTGCAGTTCTTGGATCACATGATATGCTTTTATATTCAAATCTAATACACATGTGATTTATTCTTTTAAATGCAAAAAGTTCCCTTTTATATACATTCTGGCCTGGACAGGAAAGCATGCAACATTTTCTACTTTTTCTTCTAAATTGATGTGGTTAGAGGGTCTTGATTCTTGAACTTTTTGGTACTGTTCCTTTGCTTGTGTTCCAGATGAGGAACGGGAGTCTGCTTATGCCCTCTAACTGTATGTTGTCTTCATATGGGTTTAAATCTGTTGATACTGGTGTAAACAAAATTCAATGTTACACCAAAGAATAACTTTTTATTTGATAAATATTTTAAAAAATATAATGTTGGACATAAAGTTGACATCATGGCATTCTTAACAGGGATTGATGGATTTGCTAATTCTGAATATTTTACTTTCTTGTGACTCATTAATTTCTGGCTACTGGCCTAGTATGTAATACATTAGAATTAGAATTCAGCTCATTGTTTGCTTTCTTTTAGGTCTTGAAATATGTGGAAGGCCTTTGTTGGTTTTGCCGGTATTATTACCAGGGTGTTTGCTCATGGATATGGTTAGTGACAATTTTTTATTTATCAGTTTCAGGTTATTTTTTATCATTATTTTTCCTATGATATACTTGGTAAGTTGGTATGTTTACATGCATGATATATTGTTAGTAACATCTAACAAGTTTTGGTGAAATCACCACTGTTGCCTGATGGTCTCTCAGAAAATCAAATGCAACTACTTGGACCTGTTGTAAGGCCAGAAAGCTGTTTGTCTAGATCTTTAGTCATTATTATTATTATTTGCTAAAGAAATCCTAGGGTAATGGATGGGCATGCAATAAGAGGATCATGAGTATTATAAATTATAATTAGACACTTTAAAGATGATAACACAGTGAACAATAACGTGTTTCTTTTGTTCATAATTGTATTAAATTGAGTCACCTGTAACTTGATGAATGTAATGTATTCATTCACACTCCACATGTGTTTTTCTTTAAGCAAAATTTCCAGGTTGCACATCTTTCCCCTCTGTGTGAACTTCAATGTTATTGTCCTGAAGATGGTTGCTAGCAGGAATTTATCTTTGTGGTTTTAGTAACAATCTAACAAAAAATAATATATGTAAATTGATGTGAATTGTTCGGAGTGTTCCTACATTTTTAGTTGAATTATCATCCATGACTATTTTTCAATCTGCTTACTATTTACTTTTATTGTTTCTTCAGGTACTACCCATATCATTATGCTCCATTTGCTTCTGATTTTAAAGATCTGCCTGATCTGGAAATAATTATGTTCCATGGAGAGCCATTTAAACCATTTGATCAGCTCATGGGCACCCTACCTGCTTCAAGGTTTCTTCATTCTCTTATGGCTAGACTTATTGATCTGGAAATAAATTTCCCTCATGCTTTCTGTTCAACTTATTTATTTCTTGTTACAGTTCAAGCGCACTGCCTAAGAAATACAGGGATTTGATGAGTGATCCTTCTTCACCTATTTTTCACTTCTACCCTGCTGGTGACATAATTTGTATATTAATTATTTAGTCTGTTACGTTTACATATTTTCTTGTTCTGATATTACATGGATACCTTTTTGACAGATTTTGAGATTGATATGAATGGCAACCGATTTGCATGGCAGGTATCATAGTGTTTTTACAAATTTGAAATGCTTTAGAATGAGGTGGGAGTTAAGGTTGATTTATTTATTTTTAACTACTGCTGGGGTACTTTTCAGGGTGTTGCCAAGCTGCCATTTATTGATGAGAAGAAATTGCTTGCTGCCACAAGAAAGATTGAAGATACATTAACGGTCTGGATATTTTGAGTGAATTTGTGTGGAAGGGAGGGGGCTTGTTAGTATATTTATGATTATTGCTAAGAATACTAGTTTTGTGGTCCAAAATTGATTATTGACTAAGAATAAACTGTAAATTAAACCTTGTGGTTCATCTTGAATTCACTAGGAAACTTTTTATGTTTAAAATAAGATCAGAGTTGGATAAAATGTGTCCAGCAGCCTTGCTGGAGGAAATGCAGCTGCAACTCATGAAGTAGGAATTGTCAAATATCGATTGGCTGTATCCATTGTTAAATGGATAAAATATTTTAATTTTTAAGAGTTAATGATCCTCCTCTGTTCTATTTTTGCTACCCAATTGCTGGAAGATTTTGCTTTAGATCTTTACTTCAATAGATATTTCAAATTGGTAGATGACTTTGGTATATGTATTTTGTCCGAGTTGTAAATATTTTGTAGCAAAATAATTTATGAAAGCTGCTAATTCTTACTTGTGACTTTAGTGCTTAATTTCAGTTTTGTTATATGCAGGAGGAAGAACAATTTCGGAACAGTGTGATGCTTGATTTGCTATATGTCAATCATGCACATAATTTGGCTTCGCATATCTTATCATATTACCAAGTTTGTAGTCAATTACCCCCACATGAAAGATGTTTTCAGCCAATTGACACAAATGCTAGGTTGGTGAATATGCTAATGGTCATCAGTCATCATTTGTGAATTCTGTAGCTATCTACTAGGCTCATATGCTTGTTTTGTTATCTCTGTTAGCAGTGGCTGGATGAACGGGTATCTTTGGTTATGTGAAAGAAATGTTTTCAGCTCTGTTGTATCTTCTCCCATCAGTGGATTGCAAGACATTGAATGTAACCAAGTCTTGTAAGTTTTCTCCTCTATGACAACACCTATGGAATATTTTAATCTTCTGTAGAAAACTCATGTTGAGTGCTTTTGAATTTCAGAAATATTACATTTCTTAACCCTTGTAGACACAAAATATCCCAAAACCTCCAGATGGTGTAGTAATGCCCAAAAAGGTTTGTATACTGTCTGTCTGCTTGTATTGTTCATCCAGTGGATGGAGCTACATGACTGTTGTTTATTTATTTACTCATAGACCCACATTCTTGTGTCAATAACTATTAACTAGGCTTGGATAGTTGGCACGGACAGACTCATCTATGATTTGACCTATTATTATGTTTTTTTGTTCTCTTTAATTAGATGGTGATACATGGTAGAATAATAATAGTAATTGTACTTAGGAAATAGTATATTCATGTATCTCATGTTCAAATGCATTTAGTGTTCCTGGGTGTTGGTGTTTAGGAATTTCTCTCAAGATTATTCTAGGGAATAGTCTCCACTAAAAGCCTATATACATAGATGTTTTACATAACCTGTTTACTACATTTAACTAAATAATAAAGCATTCTCATTTCCTAAATTCTCTCTAAATAATTATGTTCTATCTCTCTTCCTTCCTGTCTAAATTCAACAATGCCTGCTTTTTCCTTCTCGGTTTATGTATACAGACCACACTTTCACATTGTTTTTATTTGCAGGTATTGAAAGCCATTGATATTCAACCTTTTCCTGTGCTATGGCATGAGGATAATATTGGTCAACAACAGCAAGCAAGAGAAAGGTGAGAATCTGCTCCTATGTGGATGTGAGGTTGCTGCAATATAATTTTCGTGTTCATGCTGGCTGGGTTTCAAAGATACAATATTGCAACTCTGCCAAAACTGATGGTTAAGTTTAATGTTCCAAAGGTTATCAAATCTTGAACTGCCAAACTAATTTTTGAATCGTAAAATGTAAACCATATCGAATTGTAACATTCAGAGACAATTAAAAATAGCTTGAATGCAATAGTGCGGAATGTGATACTTTTTAACTAATAATTTAAAAATCAAGCTAACCACCAACAAAACAATTGAGTCTCACTATCAACATATGCAAAAGCTAAGATATAAAAAACCTGTAATACATAATTCTTTGCATGTTTCTTCTATATGGTATTTCATCCTAAGAGCAGCACCCACAGTGTGGACAGTGGATAATAATTACATTGTGTAATCTTATGTTTTAGCATGAGAACTGAGCCCTGATATAGCGCAATAAGGTAAGTATAGAATGAGTGAGAGACTATGTGAAGTCTCTTTCTGAAAAAACAGTCCAACAACGGAATAGCTACCAAAAGGGTGATTGGGTGACAATGTGAAGTCCACATTTCGAAAGAATGAAAAGAGAGCAATGGATAAAGAAATAAATAGAGTGCATTCAGTAGTGCTCCTTCAGATCTTTTTCGGTTAACAACTTCAGCATATCTAATTTTTCAACTTCTTTGATGAGAATTGATGAACGATAAAAAAACGAAACAAAAATTAACGAATCACTGAATCATATTGATTATATGGAATTACAGTTTGTTGTCTTGTATTGACTAGAACATCACCTATGAATGGCATGCATACTAGGGATCAAGAAGCTGCATTGGGGCCAGCAACTCATGATAAGCAGACCAAAAAGGTTTACCAAGTTAAAAAACGACAGCCAGATACACCAGAATATGGGAAGCAATAGTGGTTGTTATGGATTTTATCTGCCTTGTGTTTGAGGTGCCTTTTCTTTTCTCTGCCTGCTCCTCAAATTGCAGCTATGCACTCTTTGTGGTCATCCTTGTCAAGCAATCGATTGTAGAAGTGCATTAATTTGATTGCAATTCGATACCCTAATGCCATTGGCAGAGCAATGCTGTTCAAAGTTTTCTTTAAATCTAATGTGAAGTAATGATGTCGCTTCAGTGTCTTGAATAGAGATGATACCTTACTGATAGTTGGCCAGACTTTGGAAAGGTGCTAGAACTAGCCACATATTTTCCAACTTATATTTCAAGTTTTAAACAAATACTCATGGAACTGGTTGCGAGTTGTTAAACACCATTTGCGGGCTAGGTATCAGCACAAGCGTTGTTTTGTTCCATTCCAAGGCATGGAACTATGTTATTGTGTTGTGTATGTAAAATCCTGTAGGGCTTACTAGCTCTACATAACAATTAATCTGTATGTACATACCTGATGTGAATAGAATTTTATTTGCTTAATAGGAAATGTTAGATATTTTTATCTGGGAGTCATGCCCAGCATCTGTATGTTGCATGGGATATAGAAACTATTACACGGATTTTTCTTTAAAGCATATTTTCCACGTACCTAACGGAGTATGCTAACGGCCAACGTGCTCTGTATATGAGTATCTTATGTTTTTTTTGCACAAATACCAAGCATTTAAATTCTAACATTTAGATTCAGGAAATTTGATGTTCTTGGTCTGGTGACTACTTTGATTTTGGACCAGGCCACATTGTGTCAATGTGTCAGGGTTCATTTCTATTTTTGAGAACATCATGTTTATTAGTTTTTTTTAATTTCTATTAATTAGCTCAAAATATTTATGGTTAATATAAGTTATAATAGCGCATGTTTTAGTCTATATTTCAACAGCATACAACAATTAATTTTTTATTCAATAAGTTAACAATAAAAATAAAACGTGAAGTTTTAAATTTTTTATTTTTTACTGCGTGTACTATGTAATGTTTCGGTTTACAACGAATCAGTTTTCACCAAACCATCCAGTAAAAAAAATCAAATCAAACTACGTTTAAGTTTAAGATTTTATTTGGTTGATTTAAATTTTAAGCATATATAGTAATTATGTAAACTTTTTTTTCCTGATTGATCCAAGTCCATTCCTACAAGGTTTGGCTTCTTTAAAATGAGTAGGTATTTTAAAAAGAGTTTAATGGTTATATACTATAAAATTATATGATTTTTTATATAGTTATTTTAAAAGTCTAACAAAGAAAAACATAAAATTATAACCATTGATACAGTTATGATAAAAACAGAATAAAACACAGTTGGATCCTTCAGGTATTATTTTCTCTCCTAAGTTGTTTTTAAAATAATAAAACTAAATGTTTTGATTATTCGTTAGTTTTGTCCCTAAATAGGTATATCTTACTAACGTTTAGGCTCTAATTTGAAGAGTTTTCAATATTCAAAGGATTAAATTGATAGTTTATTTAGTACATACATGTATGAAATTCTTAGGTTTACTATTTTAATTTTTGTTATTAATAATTAGAATTTTATATTTATATTTTAAAAATTTAGTTCTTATTTTAAAGAAGTTAAACCACACTTATTACAACGCCTTTAGTTTTAAAAATCCGATTCTAAAATAAAAAGGATTTTGCGTTTGACTCATTGAGATTCACTTCTACGTGTTTCACACTAAATTAGATAAATTGATGGATAATGTAGTTTATTGCGAAATAATGCTGAGCTTTCATGAAAGTATGAAGTTCACTGTTCAAGTCCATCATTTCAAGAAGAACATAATTTATAAACAGCAGTTTTTTATTGCCTTTTTTTAACACTTCGAAGTGTTTTCCCTTGCATTCTTTTTTGCCATGTGATGGGCAATTTGGCACTGCCATTATTATATTTAGGAATTTCGAATTTTGAAGTTGAAAAAGTATGATCGCACGTACGCAGAAATGAAAAGTGATATCGGATAAACTAATAATTGAATTAATCGGAATAAACAATGTCTTTCAAGTTTCAACCCATGCCCCAGCCTCTTTCCAAGTATCAGAGGATCGAAATCATTGGAAGGCAGAAATATAGTGCACACTTCAACTTTACCAGAATCAAATAGTAGTAACTACCTAATGGCATTAAAACTGTCAACAGATATTGCTCTTCATTGCAATCTCAAATCTTCAACTTTCAGTACTTCTTCCATACAGCAAAATCCACAAATGATCACACTGATGAGATACTAGGAGAGATACGAGGATGATCATTGATCATCCAAAAGAAGTTTCAGGATCTGGAATATGCCACTGCATACCACTATCCTAAACAGAGCTCAGAAAGTACAAAACCCAAAAGCCCCGCGGGATAATGTAATTTCGTTAGAAAATTCACCCAAAATTGCATACTATAACAACACATCAAAATACAAGGCCGTTCATCTTGCACCAATTCCCTGACTTTATCTGTACATGTAAATTATTAATTAGTCAAGAAGAAAATATTACAAAAGCCAAATAAACAAAAATAAGAACATTTTATTGAACAAATATTGTATGCAATTATCAAAAGCTATACTGAAAAAAAAGCTAAACTATAAAAAAATTTTAAAAAAAAATTACAAACTGTCTAGCTACCCCTATCAACCAGTAGTGGATTATGAGTACTGTAAACACCTAAAAGCTCAGTTTTATTTTGGGCTATCCTCCTCCAGCTGATCGCAACTCCTCGAGAGCAACCTTGATCTCATTCTGAACCAATTCCAAACGCTTGGAATACACTTCGAGCTCCAAAATCTGTTGCTTCCTCCACTTCTCATCCATCGCCGTTTCCCCAATCCCCAAATTCAATAAACTCATTGGCATTGGCATTTGCGTTTGCAAGGGATTCAATGCAAGCCCTCCTCCAACTCCAAACCCTCTTCCCAATCCCATGCCACCAGTACCACACACCAACTCCTTCAACACCGGCGACACGCAACTCTTCACCGTCTCTTCAATCAAACCCTGTAAGTTATGCCTACCATTACAATTCTCATTAGTATTATTACTATTGCTATTATTATTAGTATTACTATTGCCAATACAATTATTATCTCTATTCAATGTTGAACCGTCGTTCAACTCGCGCTTCTGAGGCCGCGACCGCTTCCGCGAAATAGGTGTCTTTGCGGAATTGCCGAAATTAGGGTTAGGGTTAGGATTGATTTCGTCGTCGTCTTCGACGGGACCGGTGATTGGAGCGGTGTTGCTCCATATCCTGCGCGAGATTTCGAAGGTGGCTTTGTCGTGAGGGCTCTTGAAGGAGACTTCCTTGCCGGAGCTGATTTTGGTGACGACGTTGCGGTACTTCTTCTTCAGCCTTCGGAGCTTCTCGACGAGCTGGTTCTTGTTAAAGCCGAGTTGGAGCTTCGACTTGATTTGGTCGTAGAACAAGGCGGTATCGTTGTGGTGAGAGGATCCTCGCTGCGCCGTGTAGTCCAGAAACCCTTGCAAGAGCCCGATCTCGTCCTCGTCCGTCCACAGACGCTGGAACAGTCGGCGCGAATCGTCCAGCGCTTTTTTCTCCTCGATTAGCTCCGGGTGCAGTGGTTTCGGTGAGGAATCCGCGACGGCCGAGATCGGGATCAACGCGGTGTCGAGTGTTTCGGAGGCGGTGGAAGCGGGCGGTGCGACGGCTACGACGGCGAGGACGGAGGGAGGGGGTTCAGTTTCGTCGTCGTAGTCCTCTTCGTCCTCTGGAGTTTCGTCGTCGTCGTCGTCGTCTAGATCTTCTTCGGGGAAAACGGCGTCGTTTAGATCGGATTCCATGGGAGTGAGTCGGTTAGGCAAAGGGCGTAATAGGTGGTTTGCTTTCACGGGGTTTGTTGGCGTCACTTTTCACTCACTCGGTGGCAATAAGAATGAGAATGACAATCTGGGAGGTGGTTTATTAGTTAGTGGACCAACAAAGCTGCCCCACATGATTTTCTTTATTGCTTAATTTAATGAGATTTTGTCAACTTTTTATTAAATTATTACTATTGACTCAAATGTTGATTTAATATTTTTATGAATCTAATTACTATGATATATTCGTGTGGCAAAGATTTTACTTAATGATTGTTATATATATTGTTATTTTTATATTATTATTACTTTAAAAATCATGTAACTAATTTATAGTATAACATTTTGTGGTCATAATATAATAAATTTAAATAGAGAAAAAATATTATACATTAATAATGTAAAAACATTTACACGGACATCTAATTACAATCTAACATATATGATAAATTTGTTAACTTTTAAAATATTTATTTTAAAATAATTCAAACATGACTTATGATTGAATGACTGTATAAAACTGTTTTACATTAATTACTGGTGTATAAGCATTGAACTCTTAACATAAAAGATTTATTGAATGAGATTTCCATTTTGTTTATTCTCATAATTAGATATTCTAAATTATTAAAAAAAGGCATTCTCAATGCGAATATTTTTTTTTTCTTTGCATATGCATTTCATATATTATCATCACAATTGTTCAAAAAACAATTATCTATCAAACTATCATTTTTTATCCGTAACTATATTTTTAATTTATATATATACATATATAATTTACCAAATTTTTTTAGGGAAAAAATTGTACACTTGTAAATACAATCACATTCAATCATTATTCACTATCCTAAGTTTATTAACTTTTAAAATAATTATCTTAAATTAATTTAAATATTTTACACTATGAGTATATAAACATTAAAGATTAAACTCTTTTTTTATCTCTCTAAATTGAATTTAAATATTATTTTTTAAAGTAATTGATTCATTATTTTCAAAAGAATTTAATTAGCAATACAATCCAAGATGAAAGAGCTTTAATAGTTCACAGTTTTAACAAGATTACAAGTCATTGAATAGACACACAATTATTCAATCTGAAGTTGGCATCAAAGTTATTTGTTATGGGAACTTTCGCTTCCACTAAAACCCTAAGTCCACTACTTAGGTGTGTCAAAACCCTAAGCCCACTACTTAGGTCTCCTTGTCATTGGTCTCTTCGGCTTGTTACTGTTCACTCCCTCAGAAACATTGTTCACTTCGCCATAAATATTGTTCGCTGATGAAAACATTATTCACGCCGACGGAAACATTGTTCACGTTGACAAAAAAATACTGTTTAAGCTGACGAAAATATTGTTCACACTGACAAAAACACTATTCACGTCGGAAATACTGTTTAGTTTGTCTACTCTTTCCAGATCTATAAGATTTTTTTATTTATTGCATTCATTATAGCAGCCTCATTTGGTTACATGAAGTATCCTCACCTTCGACGCTCTCATGCTGCAAATGTAGCTTAGTCAGATACTGTTTCAGTTGGTTCAATCTCTCTATCTTGTATATTATGTCGCACTCCATATCTGAGATGATAACAGAGTCTATCTTAGATCCATTAACGGGTCACCCACCATATTATCTACGCACCAAATCCAAAAGTGTTAGACATAAAGAGGTGTATTGGGAAAAACCAAGTCCCACATCGGCTAGAGATCATGCCAAGATAGAGTATATTAGTAGGGGACAATCCTCATCCGTTAAGTTAGGTTCAAACCCAACTTCTAAGAAAACTTTAAAGTTGAATTTAAATATTATTGTAACCGTATATTTCTTTCATTCTACACCGTATGTTATCTTTATTTGTATAGAAAATTTTCTTATCAAATGATATTTTTGTTATAATGTTTTCTCTTTTCTTCTTCCTCTTAAATCACACTTTTCCGTAACTTATAAAATACATAGTAAAATTAATATTAAAACACACACTTTAATGAGTGAGAGTTGAGATTCTTATTTTCTTTCACTCACAATCAAAGATTCCTTATATTTTTTTTTACTTTATATTTATTTATACACTTCATCTTTTAAATATATATCTATTTTATCTATATCTCTAAATTGAATTTAAATTATTTTTAAAAATTTTATAATAAAAAATAACCTTATAGTATGATTTAAGTTATTTATTATAAATTAAAAATATAAATTATATTTATTTAAATACTATTTGTTATAAATTTTAGTTATTATATAAAATAAATATTTATCCTAAAGAATTTCAAAACTAATATACTACTAGTTTACTTGTTCACTTGTTGCAGGATTTGGGTAATATAATAAATGGTTCCTTTCACTTTCATGTGATGTCAAGTCAACATGGCTATTTATTTATTTATTTTTTAATCATAGCTATTTTTTTAGCACAACCAATGGAACTTGAAACCTAGGGAATTCCTGATTTTAAATTTGTTGTGTTGCATTGCATTGCGTTGCGTGTATATCTCTATCTAAATCCAGCTGGTGGTTGAAAGTTGAAACTTCAAACTTCAAACCTTGAAACTTTGCCGAAACTCCCTGCTTTTAGGTTTGTTTCATTTCATGAGCCATTGACGTGTTCCGTTCACGCAATCAAATACTAAATATTTTTGTTTAATGATAAACGTATATTCCAAAATGATGAGGTATACGGTATACCTTTCTCTTTGAACAAATTACACCCATTTTTCTTATGTTTCAGACTTATTATACTCGATTTCTCTTTTTGTTTAATTTTACTCCTTCAGAATACACCATTATTTATTGCAAACACTCCATGCACCCTAACAAACTTGTTTCCGTTACCAGAAACGGTCATGTGCCTTGCACACGTGTATTTAATGAAATACACGTACCAAATTACCCTTATCTTTTCTTCTCCATGGTCAACCATTGATCCCTCAATAATGCGTATTGGGCATTTCCAGAAGACCAGAACCAACAAAATTTCCAGCTTCATGCGCCTTGTACAGTAACATTATCCTTTTCATTTTCGGAACCAACAAAAACGTCAGGTCCGTTTTGAGCAATGGGCAGCCATTAACGGACGAGGTATATAGGATACAATGAAAACAAATAAATAAAAAATAAAAAACGATAAATACATGATGAGTTTGTTTAAACTTTAAATATTCATTTTCATCCTTAAATGTATAAAGCGTTGACAAATTCATCCTCGAAAGATGAAAATTCAATTTTTTGTCCCAGAAGGTGAAAAAAAGTGCGACAAATTCATTCAATCATTGACTTATGTCCGTTATCATTAATGAAAAAACCTAAGTTTGACACATTACACATTCACTACAAGAAAAATGACTTATACCTACGGACGTCTTTTACCTACAAACATGAATTAGTGTAGGAAAAATTCAAAATACTTCTACCTACAATTGATTAATGTAGGTAAAATTTAATGACTTATGCCTATCATTATTTTGTATAGGTAAATTCATTAAAACTAAAATAAGATTTATACTTACAACTATTTTGTGTAGGTAAAACCCCGTAAAAATTGTGCCTACAGTCTAATAGTGTAGGTAAAACTCAAAAAGATTATTACCTACAAAATTTAATATAGGAAAAATTCTAAAAAACATATACCTACAACTACATTAAGTAATTATAAATTTCTAATTATATTTTTAAAATGAAACACATTTTTTAAATTAAATTAATTAATTGATATTTATAAGTATTATAAAAAAAATAATCTCATTTTGTATCTATTAATTATGAATTTTTTATCCTCAATTATTATAAATCACTATTTTTACTTTCTAGTGTTGTTTTTTCTTTTGATATATATATATATATATATATATATATATATAAACTTTCAAGTACAGTTACATCTTTTAAAAGTTAAAAAAAAATAACTTTATCTTATTAGAATTGAAATAAAAAATTGAGAACCTTACAAGCTATTGAACCGGAAATAAATAGGATACGCTGCCACATCTTCACGTGCATTAATATTGGTAATTAAGCTTCATGAAAGTAAATAATGGATCATAAGTTGAGCAATTCGCTTTTCTTTATGACTTGACTTCATTTCCAAAACATTATTAAGTGCTGCCACACTTTATTCTCCCAAGTTATGCCAACATTTGGAGCATGCCTAACAAAAAAATCAAGTTTCTATACCCATTTTCAAGCTACCCCACTCATTCATTTTGAAAAACTTACAAGGACCTTGAAGTCCCCATTCGCAACCTCTACCAGCTCCCGAGTACCTCTTTGTTGAGGAGGCCCGTCGCAAGCGCCGATCCTGGGGCGAGAACCTTATCTTCTACACCGGCTGTGGCTACCACGACGGCTTTGTCGGCGGCGCCACCTTCGGTCTGGTCGACGATGTTAAATCCTTTGAGTCCGACGACCCCGCCAATCTCCGCGTCAACCGCGTCCTCAACTCCTCCAGCCACGCCGACCGCACCTGGGGCAACCGGCCTCCGCTATGCCGGCATCGAGAGCAGAATCGTGGTGGCGAGGGACACCGACGACGTCTGGAACAGTGTCGCGGCCGGACTCGGCACTGACGCATTGTATTGTGCCGCGAGAGGGGTGCTTTCGGTGGTGGCGACGGGAGCAGTCGACGGCGTCGTGGTTGGAGTCACTGTCACGACGACGCAGGCTTTGAAACGCTACGTGCCTATATGAGGTTGAAATCCTCTTTCATCGGAGATCGTCTCTTACGCTGTTCAACTTCAAGGCACCAACCTCTTCCTCAATTATTCTGTTACAAGCCTGGTTCTTCCTTTTCCCCAACCTTCTTCTTCTTCTTCTTCTTCTTCTTCCAATTTATTTTTCATTCTCCAGCTCATAGCTTTTCATTTTTTGTATTTTTGTGATAGGAACCAAGCATGTTTCGATGCAGTTATCTAGAACACTTTCTAGCTTGACCAATCTCTTTATTAATAGAAGGTATTTGTGCGTGCACGTCTTATACTAAAAAAATGATGTTTATGCTGTGATATGTAATTTATATTGTCATGAACATCATGGTGGTTATTTCAAAGCTTTACGGCACTGCTATTTTGTTTTCAATTGCTGTTGTTGAAAGTGAATAGTCATGAAATTTCATTTGCTATATCTTGGCATGTCCCCGTTACCATTTTTTTTTAATTAAGCCATCATGATGATATTATCAATATCCCTGCTTACGATGTTAATGTCCTCTTGTATATTGTTTGAGGGGATAGAGGCTAGGAATTATTTATCATAGACACACATAATTCAGTTTTTTTCTTCTTCTTTAACTTGATACTGTATCAATTTTTGTCTAAATTTTAATTCGTGTAGCATCTCATTATTTGAGCAGTTGAGTATGCTGCATTAAAGATAAGTTGTTGTTTCCCCATTCGTATTTGGTTTCCAATTACATCTTTAGTATTTCTAAATTTTAAGCTTTAATTTGGTTAATGAAATGTAAATATATGATTGCAGGGCTATGACGGGGACACATCAACAACTTTCTATTGTGGAGATGTTGATGATGAAGCTAAAAAACTAGTTCAGGTACCAATTTGTCTTCATGCCACCAATGGCTGTGATTTGCTACTTTACTGGATTTGATGGCATTGTATATATTACCATTGCAGAGCAGTGACTACAGCTACCAAGATGTAAAGCTATATAGTCGAATACCCCATGGTATTAAATTTTGTATATTATTCCAGATGATATTATCCCTATTATTTATGGCTTTGTACTGTCTAGTCACATGAAGATGTGCCACTTATTGATTCTTTCAAGTGATATGTCCCCATAAAATTCATTATCTAACCTTTTGCTATGAATATTATTTATGCTTTGATTTTTACCACTTATTTTTGTTATGCTTCTAGTTGAAGTAGTGTTCTAGAACTCTCTTATGTGGCTTTGGTTTTACATTTTAAACTACCAGTAGTCCCCAAAGAACCACTTTTTCCCACTCTTGAAGGTTTTTAGTTCCCATATTGAATTTAGGTAAATTAGTTTTAGAATTTTTTTATTAATTTATTTTTTTAGAGATAATTTTTTAAATTAAAAATAAGAGTAGTTAGCAAGTCCAGTTAGAGTGGGTATCATAAATAAGAGTATAATGCTATGAGCTCATGATTATGTTGTTTGAGGAATTAGAAACTGTATATGTTTAAAAAATTATGGGTATGACATAGAGTATCATAAACTTCAAAATAATAAGCTTTTGGTTTTGACTCCCTAGGTCTTGGTAGAGATAATGGAAAATGGAAATGACTAAATAATTTACTTTACTCCCTAGATCATTTTCACTTTCTGGCTTGTAACAATTGGTTCAACATTGCAGCATGTAAATTCCTTTCAATGGTTATCCCCATAGTAATTTTTCATTCTGTAAATTGCTTTTCTTTTTCATATTGGGTTATCTGCCATCTAGGAAAATTTATGTCTGCTTTCATACTATCTTTTGAATCTATTAAAGTATTTTTCCTTCTACACAATTTTTGTAGTCATATCATGGTAACTAGGTTTATGTTTCTGTAGATAAAAGAAGAGGCACAACAACTTGCTCTAATTTTTTAAACTGTTTGGGCTTTCAAGGTGAAGAGTAAAGGTGGTAAAGGAAAAAAAAAATTGGAAGGTAAGACTGTCCTGCACAATTATTAAAAGTCAATTTATTTCCTTATCCTTGTATGAAATTTTTGTCTAATGTTTGCTTTCTTTTTAGTGGCACTGCTCAAGATCTTGTTAACATAATCAAGGCACAACTTCAAAGGTACAATCTTTTCTATGTACAGAAATCTATGATTATATGGATGCCTTTCAATCTATATTGTATGATGTTACTTTCATTTTCTAGTCCAAGAAGTAGCATAACCTATAGTTATTTATGGTATGACACATTGAATCCCTTGGCCATGCTCTTCATGCTTTCATAAATGGGAAGGGAGCATGTCTGGTATGTAGATTCATTACCGATTCAAACAATATACACAAAATAATTCAAGAAATCTGGTATTTGTAGTTACAGGAAAGTAGCACAGATCTTTGCTGTAAGTGCGTCACAAACACATTCATTTTTTATTGCAAATATATCTACATGAAGATGGAAACAAAGACTTTTTGTTGTCTGTCTGCTGTGCAGATTCTATATTCCTTTTTTCTTTAATTCTATTTCACCAAGCATTCTATTTCTGTGGTTAATTAATTCTTCCACCGTACATTAAATAGTTTTCATTTTTTTCTGATAAAAAAATTGTTATTCTTCCACAATATTTATATTCTGGCTATAATTTAATGTAGTTTATCATTTCTCAGTACTTTCTTTCGCTGGATTAATTTTTATATTATCCTTTTTTTATATTTTTATATTACATGTGAGGGATGTGACTCACCGTGTTTGGGCAACTGCATTTTTTGCATTATTGTACCTCTCAAACTATCACTTGTCAATATATATATATATATAAAGCTTCCAATGTGTAATGATCCTTATTGCACTACTTGCCCTTCTTACTTCAGGGCCTCTTTGCTAAGACTTTCAAAAGCTTCCAATGTCTTTGATCCCCAGGTAATAGACTATTATTTCTTTTTAACTTTTAGAAATCATAGACTTTCATGTTCTGAATTTCACTTTAAATATATAGTGCATAATAAGATAAGTTTATGGAATTTTTATTGAATTAATGTACTAGCGTGCTTCAAAGTAGCCAACAATATTCATTGAATTAATGTACTTGCCAGTCTATATCTCATTTTCAGTAATGTTGTGATTTATATTTAATTGAACATCTTTTTATTTATATTTTTAGTAAATGCTTTTATGTTTTAGTATATTAAATGGATCAGTAGATTTTGACAAGCTATTCTACATGACGGACTGGTGCATATTTGAATTTCTTGCGTAAATTACTATGTCACAATTGATTCTATCATTCTGTGTGTTGATTTGTTTTGATATATTGCAGTATGAGGATGCAAGGCTGCAGGAGGCTGGAAAGTATAATTCCTTTTGTTCAGTGGGAAATTGTTGAATATTTAATTTGAATTTTGGAAATGTATTTGGTTTTAAAGTGAAAGTCGTCATATTGTATTAAAATGTAATTCCTTTTATTGGTCATTTGTTGTTGCAGCTCTCCTGGGTATATTTGATTTCACTGGTTGCGAAAATTATGTCTGGTTGCTTCATCTTTGCAGACACTATTGTTTCTCAAGTGAGGGATGAAGATACTTCTGGCCTTGCAGATCATGCGAAAAAAGACTTAATGCCTCCAGAGGATGTTGGTGTGGGGATTGCTAATGCTTTACTAGGGGAGATAGCTCAAAGTGGAGTGGTAGATTCATCATATCAGGTTAGTTTATTAGCAGTTTCATCCCTTTTTAATGTCAAAGGTTTTTACCACAGATTTGTTCTCATTTACAAAGAGAGATTTTTTTTTAAAACAAAGATAGAAACATGTTTTTCTATAACACAGGATATGTTTGCCACTTGCCAGAGGATATTAAAATTAATTTCTCGAGATACTAAAGTTTATATAAGAGACTTATCATTTTTTAACGGATATCTCTCTCTATTGATTTTGAACTATTTAAAATCCAGTAAAAACAAACCACTTATTTAAAAAACAACGCTATCTATGACTATGCACGCTATCATAATGATAGAAATATGTTTAGTTTCACAAATATACGCAACCAAGGAGTAGAAATGGACATATGAACTTTTAATTTCATTGAAAAAAAAGAGAGGATATTTTGTTTCCGTGACTACTTCTTTACCAAAAATTCATATATATTGGGGGCACTAGTTTTTCTTCCTTTACGGAATTTCGACTGCAATGTGTCTGGGTTTAACCGTGGAACCTCAAGCGACAATGATTCTGACATTTTGTGATTCAATTTTATTTTTCTTAGCACATGGTAGATATGTGCATGATACCAATAAGTTTGATAACGAAGCTAATGCTTTTCTTGCACTTTAATATATCAACTATAGATGTACTGTAAAATTGAATAGCTACGAAATGATATATTTAATTGAGTAGTTATAGATAGTAGAACTACAAATAAAAAAATATAGTTAAAGATGAGATAGAGATAATACTGATAAGCTAACTCTAGTTAATTGAGAAAGTGAACTACAAATAAAACTTGAGGGAGAAACTAATTAGAATATAGGAAAAAATAAAAAATTATAAATATTTAAATTATAAAATATGGTATAATTAAGTAAAATTAGTTTAAAATTTTGATTCAAGGTTTTATTTTAAAAAGTTAAAAATAAAATCCTTAGCCTTCTTGACAGCAATAAAATGTTTAGCCTTAACTAAAAGCAATAGAATTATTCAACCAAGAGACTAGGCAATGCCTTAATTTCGCAGACATCATTCTCTCTTTGGCCGACTTTCACAAACGGGTTGAGAAATTTCATGCAGACTCAAGTCATTAATTTTTTTCTGGCCTGAGAAACTCAAGTCATTTTGACTTCACCTTTTGACATGTTCTTTATTTTTGTTTTTTTTGTTTTGTTTTTTTCATGTAACTAAAAGTATTGTAATTAATTTAACTTGCAGCTATTCTCAACAATGAAGTTGCATGGTTTGATATGGATAAGCACAACATAGGCTCACAAACGGCCATGCTAGCTGTGGATGCAACATTAGTAAGAAGTGCTCTAGCTGACAGACTCTCAACCATTGTGCAAAATGTAGCTCTCACTGTAACAGCTTTTGTTATTGGCTTCACATTGAGTTGGAAACTAACAGCAGTGGTCGTAGCCTACCTTCCCCTTCTCATAGGAGCTTCTATTACTGAGGTTAATCTCATAAAACCACTTCATTTACCATTTTCTCTTTTATGATGCACGTTTTTGTGCATGATTCATGCATCATTCTTTAGTGTATATAACCAACAGAATAGCTAAGTTGAAATTATTTATGCAGCAACTATTTCTCAAGGGGTTTGGAGGAGACTATGGCCATGCTTACTCTAGAGCAACTTCTTTGGCTCGTGAAGCTATTGCCAACATACGTACCGTTGCTGCTTTTGGCGCAGAAGATCGAATCTCAATCCAGTTTGCATCTGAACTGAACAAACCCAACAAACAAGCTCTTCTACGTGGCCACATATCAAGTTTTGGCTACGACATAACACAGCTATTGGCTTTCTGTTCCTATGCACTTGGCCTTTGGTATGCATTAGTATTAATCAAGAAGAATGAGTCAAATTTTGGAGACATCATGAAGTCCTTCATAGTCTTAATCATCACTTCTCTGGCAATAGCAGAAACACTAGCTCTTACCCCAGACATTGTGAAGGGATCACAAGCAATGGGATCAGTTTTTGGCATTATCCAAAGGAGAACAGCCATCTCCCCAAATGACCCCAACTCAAAGATGATAACTGATGTCAAAGGAGAGATAGAGTTTAGAAATGTTAGCTTCAAGTACCCTATGAGACCTGATATCACCATATTTCAGAACTTAAACCTTAGAGTCCCAACAGGTAAAAGTCTGGCAGTAGTGGGGCAAAGTGGTTGTACTGACGGGACATTGGAGTAGTGGTTTGGTGACTGCAAGGTGTAGTCACTTGTCATTTTTTTTGGGTAATTGGACAGGTCATTGGGAAGAAGGAGTCTTGGACTCTTGGTTATTAAGGTCTCTATTTTACTGCCATTTTCATTGTTGTCTTGAGTGTATCCAGGATACTGTGTATTACTCTGTTTTCCCCTTAAATATACATTGTTATTCAGTGAGAATTACTTGGTTGACCTGTTGCTGTTTACATTAGTTCCTTATATATTCTAGTACCAACATTAAGTATCAATTCTTATTAAACTCACATCACTTAAAACTTCTCCATTAAAGATGCTCTAACAAATCAAATACATTGGAACTGCAGAATATAATTAATTATAAGTTTCTGCATTTTGAGTTCTAGTTGGCGCTCATACTTTGGACAATAGGCCTCGCCTGTCAGTGAAACCAATCTTATATGACTTTTACCTACAGTTAGACGTTATAGGTATATGTTAATGACTTATACCTACACTTAAAGATTTTAGGTATATGTTAATGACTTTTATCTACGGTTAGAGGTTGTAGGTATATGTTGATGACTTTTACCTACACCTAGAATAAATTGTAAGTACTACCTATAGTGACAGATAAATATAATCATAGGTAAAGATATGTCTGTAGGTAAAACTTGTACATACAGACTAATAACCGTCACAATACACCCCCTCAAAGTTGACGGAGAAAGTGTCCGTAGGTAAATGTCAATTATACTTTTACCTATAGATTATTGACTTATAGTGACAGATTTTGTCTGTAGGCATATGTCATTTTCCTTGTAGTGATTCAGAGACGAATTTGTCAGCGTTCTACCCAAAATATAATTTAATCTTCATATTCTCCAATTTTTTTAATCGTTACAAGCATAACATTACAATAAACACTTAAAAAGGGAAAATAAACATAAGTTAGAATAAACATAATAATAAGCATAATATTGATTAATAAGTATAATCTGTTTGTTGTTTTAAAGTTTCTATTATGACAACATTATATAGTGATAAAATCAAGTTGAGTCTCATTTTTTTGTAAGGATTAATTTAATGATTGTGCATTTTAATTTTTTTTGAGTCTCATATTTTAGGTAAGGTATTGTCTCATATTTTTGCTTTGAAATTTCTAACAGTATCTTATCCAAAATATGAGACTCAAACAATTAATCTATACAAAAGAAAATGAGACTCAACTTGATTTTATCACTACCTAATATTGTTATAATAGAAATTTTAGAACAACAGACAAATTATGTATTATGTTTCTTTCTTATTATGTTTATTCTAACTTATGTGTTTGTTTTCCTAATTTTTTAAGTGTTTATTGTAATTTTATCTTACAATGATTAAAAAAGGGAAACGGTGAAGATTAAATTATATTTTGGATAGAGCGCTGACAAATTTTTCCTCGAATGTATAGAACGCTGACAAATTCGTCCCTAAATGTGTAGAGCGCTGAAAAATTCGTCCTTGAGTGTGCCACATAGGCTCTTTCAATTAACGGTAACGGATGGATGAATTTGTCGCATTTTTTTCACTTTTGGGAACAAAAATTTGAATTTTCATCTTTTGAGGACGAATTTATCCGCGTTCTATACATTCAGGGACAAAAATGACTATTTATCCCATTTTTTATATCAACCTTTTTTTAGAAGTCGAATAGGATTTGTTTCTTAAAACATAAAAAAATATTTTTTTAAGCATAAGTAATTTAGACAACACTAAAGAATAAGAATACTTATTTTTATTTTAATAAGTTCTTATTTTAATAAATAAATTGAAACAAATTAACCCATAATTAGAAGAAAAATAAAAATACAAAAGGACAAAAATATAGAAAAATAAGTATATGTTTATGTCTTGTATGTCATAAAGTCTCATATAGCTTAATGTACCATTCACGGTAGACCGGAAAGAAAAAGAAAGACATGGAATTGAGAAAAAAAATTATAAAATTTTAAGTAATGTACAAGAGTGTGGAACCTATGCCAAATTTTTGAAACTTTCCACACATTTCCATTTCTTTCGTCAACAACCGAACAAGACCAAAGAGTTGATGTTTAAGGTAATTTATAAAATTACCCTCTTTTAATTCACCAAGCCCCTTTTTAAGACAATATTGTAATGAAGTCACTAAATATCAAAATAGATAATACCTCATATGTATATGTAGTAACTTTAACGATCCTAATAGACTTGAAGTCGAAACACAAACGATAGAAGGAGGACTAACCACTTTTGCCCCTTAGCTTTGACTATGTGACTTGTTTTGACACATAAAAAATTCTTACATTGCTTAGGAGTCAAGGCCAATAGTAGTTTGTAAACACACTTCATCCTTAATCGAGAAAGGCACCTTTCTAAGAAAACACCATGACAAAGCCACCAAACATGACTTTATCGATGACTAATCCTTGTTGGATACCTAATTGACCATAATTAGTGGATCTCCCATTTCAACACAATCTAAAAAGAGAAGGACTAGAAACACAATCTTTATAATTAGTTAAAATGTATTGAAAAGTACAAAACAATGAAAGAAACATGTTAAACAAAAAAATACAATTTTAAAAAAAATCCATCTACAATAAAAAAAGAGAAAATATTAATATAAAAGTGTACATAATTATTCAATCACAATCTATCACATATGATAAATTTGTTAATTTTTAAAATAATTATTTTAAAGTAATTTAAACGGTATTTTATGATTAAATGATAATATAAAACTATTTTACATTGATATTGTATAAACATTAAATTCATGAAAAAATGTGTTACTCTCATTTTTATACTCTGATATATGATATAAGGATGTATGCACAGATCTGTTGTAAAAAGGATTTTATTTAATAATATTTTTTCTTATCCAATTGTTATAGAGGGGGAAGTGCGGAAAAATATTCCATCCTTTAGTATTTTTTTCGATCTAACGATTAAGAACTACGGGTTCAGATTTTTCTATCTAACATTTTCATTTGAAAGATAGGAATTAGAGCATTTTTAATAGAAGAATTCATTTTAGATTATTTTTGTGGGTCATATGATATCATATAAGATATAAAAACTTTTGTCATATTTTACTTTAGTGGTAAAACATAAATTTGATTCTTGTATTTTACTTGCAGAACACAAAAAAAAATAGAACCTCTATTTTCTCTCAAATGACATTAAAAAGGAAAAAAAATTAAATGGAGTTTTTAGGAATTCATTTCCTAAAATCCAACCTCTAGTATAGAAAATTCTTAAACAAAAATAATAATAAATTTAGTGAATAGGAGTTCTTGAATTCACGAATTCTACTTAAAAATGTTACCAGAAGACCAATATGACAAGATTTGTTAATTGTTGGAGTTTGATTGAACAATTCACCAAAGATAACAAATTTCTCATATCATTTTCAATGGCTTGCTTTTCATCTTTGCTGCTAATTTTCAGGAATATGAAATTTATTATTGTTGGTTTTGAAATTTTTTAAAAAAACATAATTGTTCATGTTTTATACTTTATTGAATGAACTTTGCTTATAGTTTTATATTTTTAAATAAATTTTAACTAATAATATATTAAAAGATTTTTTTATCTCAATAAAAATATTTTTTTGAAACAACTTGTAAGAGTATCTTTAGTGGTAAATCTCAAATTGAGATCTTAGACTATTTTTTAGTAAATGTCACATAGAATTAAAGATTTTTCAAGATCTCTTACAAATTTTTTTCTTTTAATAGTAGATCTCATTTTGAGATCTTATAAAGAGAGAGAAAAAAACAAGAAAATTTATTCTTTTTTAAACAATGTGCAGATATTAAGGAATCTTCTACAAGAACTCACTCATCCTCCATGTTGGAGATCTCTTGAACTTCTTTATTGAGAGATATAGTAAAGATCACATATTGAATTCAAGATTCTTGTTCAAGATCTTGTATTAGATATGCTCAGTATATAACTATTACTGGAATGAGAAAACATTTTTTAAAAATTAAATTAATTAATATTTCAAAAGTTAAAAAGTTGACAGGTGTCAACCTTATGTAGTTCGGATTATATGTTCGGGGGATATAGCAAGTCTCTGTATATATTTTTTATTTAAAAAAAAAAAAAAACAAGTCTAATTCTCACAATTTTCATCCGAATTTGGATTATGTGATGTGAATTTATAACGATATATATTTTTCCCTTATTATTGTGGAGGTAATAGACATGCATTCTATTGATAGCAAATGCACAATTGCCATAAACTAACAAACGGCTACCTTGATACTATTATATAAGAAAAAAGGAAATGTGGTATCTCCTCAACCATGCTTTCCCGGTTGGTTTCTTGGATCTTGTCGCCCTCCTCTTCCGAAGAAGAAGAAGAAATCCTTGACATCATCACAGATAATGACATTAACCATGAAAACGACCAAAACTTCAATGTAGAAGATTACCAGAACGACCATTTTCTTAACTCATGCGATGTGGACGACACCATTCCCATTGCACTTGCCGTTCCCAATGTCTCCCCCGCCGTGACAGTGGCCTTCCCGCCCAATGACGAAAGAAACACCGTCCCAACCACCGCCACTGTCTCCACTGTAGTAACAAGCTCAAAAGGGCAGCGTAACGCCAAGTATTCCGGAATGGTGAGACAATACCAAAGGCTGTGGACGAAGGAGGATGAGATGGAACTGTTGAAGGGATACCTTGATTACGTCAAACAGCATAGAAAAGAAACCACCACCCTTCAAAACGTCGTAGCCTCGTTGTATGATCACGTAAGACCCAAACTGAACATCGATTTCAACAGAAACCAGCTTGTTGAGAAACTGCGTAGGTTAAAGAGAAAACACAAGTTGGCTTTGGACAAAGGCAAGGACAACGAGGTTCCCTATAGGAACCCCCAGGAGCAGGCCATTTTTGAAATTTCCCACAAGATTTGGGGCAATGGCACAGATAATATAATAGACCAAGATGCCTTGGATGGTGATGAATCCGGACGCACTCCTGAAAGTCATGATCATGTTGGCAACGTCAAGGTGAAGATTGAACAAGTTGAAAACAGTGATGAAATAGACAATAGAGTGCCAAAGCGGTTGCGGCTAGATGATGCAGACGATGTGAACAGAACAAATGACCAGAACAATGGTGATAGCATACAAGGCTTCATAGAGGAGACCGTGAGGTCCTGTTTCTCACCATTGCTGAAGGAAGTGTTGAATGAAGCACAGGAAGAGCCACTTCCTGAGTTGGAGGCAGTCCCAATGCCGCTATGCTCTGGGAAAGTGGACCATGAACAATGGAGAAAACGGAGGATTTTGGAGTTGGAGGTGTATGTGAAGCGGTTGGAGTTGTTGCAGGATCAGATCAAGTCTAGATTGGAAGAGTTGCGATCTAGCTGAGGATGGCATAAGTTTTATATTGCTCCCAAATGTGCAGAATCAGCATGTTCTTTATTCTATACCAGCAATTGCAATGAATAGTAGAATAGCTCTAGCAATTCTGTAATGTTTTTGTAGTAGACAAGAAACTTAACTATCTATATATATGTGTGTGTGTGGACGATAAGATTAGATTCTTGTTCATGATAGGCTAGTCATTTGTATATTCAGTGCATTATCAGCCCCCAATTTCCTCGTTCTCTGGTTTGATCTACCTTTCTCTCCTCCTACAAAACTCTCCAACAATCGACCAAATAATCCATAAATTTAACGTATCAGTATAAAAATTGAGCAAATAATATGAACAAACGAAACACCAGCATAAGAGCATGTAAACTTTATATTTCTTGAATTCGTGAATGTAGTTATAGTAAGAAATTGAAAATTTCCTGAACAATTGTATCTTGGGTTCACTTTTAATTAGTCGATTAGAGCAAATCAGTAGAGAGTAAACTTGGATTTTGTCTTCTCAAATACGTGTTCTGCAATAACAGCACCGCTACCGTCAGCCTTTTTGATCTCTAACTGAGCCTACTGATAAAAACCAGTGCCCCTCAGTGCATCGGCAATGAAATCATCAAATCCAATTGCTATTGCAGCTTCTGCTTTAGCTCCGTAAACCAGTCTCTGTTTGATGTGAAAGGAATAAACAATGTGATCATTTTAATAAATACTAGAGAAACATGTGGTGAGAGGAAAATATTAATAGTGTGGTTGTGGCAGGCTCACCTTATTTCTTGAAAGATGAATTGCACCAAAGCACATTGGACAAGGCTCGCAAGAAGCATAGATTTCACAGTCAGCAAGTTCAATTTGATTAAGCTTTTGACAAGCCTACAGATGATATTCAATTATAACATGAGGTCCAAAATGATGTATATTAAGAAAAAAGTGATATGGTTTAGGAAATATAAATGTGGTTTCCGATATAAAAATAATCAGAGCCCTCCTAAATTTATTATTATATTATACTCTAATATACAAGGATGAAGTGAGTCAAGTGCATGTTTTTAATGTTTGAACAATGAATGTAAAATTTAAGCAGCTTGAACTTGCACACAACCTATTCAAGGTATCGAATGACGTTTTTCAAAACTCTCATTGTTTGAGTCTTTGAGATCCAAATATGTCTGAGACAGCCAGAGCCAGTAATAGATGATTGCAATCTATCCAAGCTTTTATTTTTTATTTTTATCATCAGTCCAATCTTTAATGGTTAAACCATTTATGTTATTGAATACCTGCAATCATCAATTTTAAGTCATTTTATAATTAAGCTTTTATAATTAAATAATAATATTTTTATATTATTCATATATTAAATTTGTCATAATGTACTAAAATCATATATTTATTTATCACTTTTAGATATTAAGCATGTTGACCTATAAAAGAGTCAAGCCTATAAATTTATTGAAAGATAAATTTATGTCTTCTTAAATGGTCTCATCACAAAATAGTATAATTTAAACAAGTTATCATGAAGATTAGATTAAACACTTAATAATGTGAATGTTATAAATCTTCTAATATTGTGTTCAATTCCTACAAATAATTAAAAAAAACACTTCAAATTCTAATTAAAATCTAATTTATCTATTTTTACTTTTGTGTCATACTTTGAGTAATAATAATTTTAATTTTTATTGATTATAATTAATTTTACATAGAATTTTTTTCCATTAGCCTATATGCCCAAGTGGAATAAAATCAAACCTACATTAAAACAGACCTTGAAGTAGAATAACTGGTCAAATCAAACTTTTTAATAGATAAATCAAACCTATATATAAAGTCATATGCCAAGTTTGGACCTTTAACTTCTTAAACATATGCTTATTTAAGTAAAAGTTTTGTTTGGCCTAACCTATTTTTGGTTTTACTAAAAATTGTAAATTTGTTGTTTAATTAAACAAATAAAATGTAACAACTCAAAATCATTTATTTAGGCTGCTGTTTATTTTCTTTTCACTTTGTTGTTTTAAAAACTATTCTCTATTCTCCATTCTCTAAAATAAGTTTATGCTAATCAACACTCAATTTCTTATCTAAAATCTATCAAGAAAATTATTTTCTATAAAATGAAATTTTTTACACTGACACACGTGGACTAAGACCTAGGGAGTAAGCTCGGCCCAATTGGACAGCTCCAAAACGCAAATCTCCGACAATCAAACAGATCATTCATAAACTTAACGAAGTCAATAACATTTGCAATGACTCAAGCAAATATTACGAACAAATGAACAGCAACATGTGAGCGTGCAAATTTTATATTTCTTGAATTATTTCGTTTTTGTCTAATCCTCTGGTTCATTAGAAAAAATAGACTTAACTGATCCAAAATAAAGTCTAACCAAGAATTACTTTTACCAATAATTGAATTTGGTAATATCCGAATAATTAAACCTTGACTTCAACACATTAACCATTTGTGTTCAATCACTCATTTATATTTCTTGAATTCATAATATAGTTATCGTAGGAAATTGAAGTTTTCTCACATTTAATAAGATGATTGAAGCTAACTAATCAGGGAAGAATAAACTTGTCTTTGGTCTTCTCAAATACTTGTTCTGCCATTATAGCAACACTACCTTCAGCCTTTTTTATCTCTACGTTGACCTTCTCATATAAACCAGTGTCCTTCAGTGCATCAGCAATGATATTATCAAATCCAATTGCTACCGCAGCTTCTGCTTTAGCTCCATAAACCAGTTTCTGTTTCATTGTGAACAGAATGAACAATGTGATACAATTTGATAAAAAAAACTAGAGAAACATGGTGAGAAGAAAATATGAGTAGTGTGTGGCAAGCTCACCTTAATTTTGGAAAAATGAATTGCAATAAGGCACATTGGACAAGGCTCGCAAGAAGCATAGATTTCACAGTCGGCAAGTTTAACTTGATTCAGCTCTCGACAAGCCTACAGATGATATCCAGTTATAGCATGAGGTCCAAAATTGATAGAAAATGATATTATGGTTTGAGCAACATAAATGTGGTTTCCGATATAAAATTAATCATAGCCTCATTACATATATTATAGACTAATGTCTAATGCATGTTTCAGCAAACAATGTAAACTTCCCGAAGCTTGAGTTCCAAATCTGTCCGAGACAACCAGAGCCAATAATAGATGATTGCAATGTAAGATTAAAGAATGCTAAGACTACAATTTATTTGGTTTGATTCTGCAACCTCTTTGTTTTGATATTCCGTCCATTCTTTAGGCATGTGATTTCACAAATCAACAAGAATTTCTTAACGAAAAAAATAACAATTGTGAATTTAACCTCTCTTATAGCAGTAATCTCAGCATGGGCACTGGGATCAGTGTTTCTTACAACCATGTTATGACAGCTTGCAAGTATTTCATCGTTTCGAACAATAACTGCACCAAATGGGCGACCATCGCCATTTTCAACCGCCTTATATGCTTCTTCAATTGCTATAGTTAGGAACTTGTTTTCTCTATCCTCTGCAGCTGGTATAACAAGAGAAAATAACACAAATAAGGTAATCTACAGAAGAACATGTTCAATAAGGAAAACGGATTCTATGGTGGATAACTACAAAAAGGATGAGGTAAAAACGAATTTGGAAAACAAATAATCTTCGGTTCAGATATTCTATTCAGTGAGCTACAAGAGCAAATTGGAATGAGTATACTTTAAAACTAACAACGAGACTTAGGATCAAATTTTGAAGCAAAAATATGCGTTTGGAATTTGTTCAATTGAGATTTTTACTTCGTTAATGTGAACATTCAACCTGGTTTTCCATCCATAGTCAAACCACGATCTGTTTTGCCTCAAGTGAGTGACGATGGACGAATTGACAAATATTACATTGCATAGACAACAATTGACGAGGAACAGTTTTTGACTAGATGCAAAAGCGAGAATTATGAAGAAATTTACCATTAGAAGTAGCAGCATCCTCCATGATGGTATTAGGGTTGGACGAAGGAGAGGACAAGGAAAATAGCAAGTGATTGATAATAAAAAGGATTTTTTTTTTTCACTTGAAAAGAGAAGCAAACACAAACAAAAAACAAGTAAAGAGACGCAAGTGCTGAGTTGCCAATGTTATTAATAATTACGATAAATCTGCGTGAGCCATCAAATAGTTAAACAAGTGGTCCCGAGAATCACGATAAATCTGCAATTTTATTATTTTAATACTTTTATGGTTCTAGAAACCCACCCACTTCAAAAAATATTTAAAGATGGTGTATTTCAATATTTGAAGCGTGTAAGAGCATAAGCATTATTTAGTTGTTATGTACTTATGTGAAAACTGATTCGTGCTATTGACCATCACCTATTGATGTATTGCAAGAGAGAATTGAATAAGAACACAAAAAGAAGGCATCTAGTGTAAAAAGGCTGATGCATGGATAGAAGCCAATGGAAGAACAAAAACCTTTGAGCCAATGGAAACACACACTGGCAGTAGTGTATCACTGGGACAATTCTTCTACGCTGAAAGATAAAGAGAACCAATGCCAAAGCCGAAGCTGCAATCATTTTGTGATTCTATTATTGGCCCAATGTTAATGGTGAAATCATTTCTGTTAGCGTACACTTGTGATCGTCAATTTTAAGTCATTTGAGCGGATTGTGTGCTTTTTAAGCTATTTGAATCATCTTGAAGCTTCATATGCATGTGATAACACAAATTACGACGGTAAACTCTCAGAGAAGTTGTGGCATATTCGGGTCTTCTAGGCTTTATTTAAAATGAAAGTCTCAGCTTTTATCTTTATTCACAAAATAATGTATCAAATTAAAAATTATCAAATATCAACTATAATTAGAAAAAAATATATATAAATTTGCCACTTAATCCTGATTTTTTAACACCCAAACAATATTTGGATGATTTTATTCTAAAAACAACTTAACAATAAAACTCTATAAAATTTTGATCTAAGGTAAAAAAAAAAAAAACACCTAAAATTGTTTCAACTCAACTCATTTTAAACTCAATCAAGTTTTAAAGATAAAACCAAATGTGAATATTATATTTTAACATAAAACTTCATCGTGAATCCAAACATATTAAGTGACTTGCACCACATAAATTTCCTTAATTCCTCAAAGCGTTTCAAAGATCCAGCCCCGTTATCGTTCTTTTTTTTTTGTCTTAACTCTTAACCCTCTGATTGTTTCAGCCAAGTTATCGGTTTATAGTAGAACAATATACTATTTTAAACTTTCATTTCTTACTTGTTAATTGTTACACAAAACACAATAGAGAAAACATTAGCCAATCAGTTTAATTTTCTTTGATTACATTAGTACATCAAATAGGATAAATAGAAGACAAAGCTAAAATATAATATTGAGATATACTATATATAATATCAAATGAATTAGTTTCTAATACCGAAAATATAAAAAGCGTCTTACTTCCGGAACTTGGTTTCTCTTTGTATATAAGTTAAGATATTTCAGATTTGGATCATCTATTTTTCAATTGTTTTTTGGGGCGGGGGGTTGTTTGGCCTCATTAATTAATTGTATAAAAATGAGACCCTTTTCCTCTAAGTAAAAAGAAGAATAGACAATAAATCCTAAATTGCAACTAAAGAACTATAAATAAACTATCAAAATACAGCCCTCATCTATTTTTGATTGGTCGGTTGCCAACCATTATTCAACCAAGATGAAACCATATTACCAGATCATCTCACCCGTATACAATATTTATAAAACGTAATGAAATCATGTGCACAACATATTCAATGGCCAATGCCAATTACCAGCTCATGCATAGAAGAATTTCCACACAGTCCCAACATATTTACGCTTCAAAACAAGTTGCATTTCAAATATTAGACTATTATCAGTCATAACAAGGCACTTAAAATGCTTTTGTGACAATAATCAACCGGTCTATCGCAAATCAAGCAACACCTGAATTCATTATCAGAATACTAAATATTTGAAAACAAAAGTGTTCAACTGAATTCTCAAAATTGATCATGCCAGTACTCGATCTCTAGTTATAAGTTAACATCAATTAACGTAACACTTACAGCAAAATATCTCATTCTAGGAAGCTAATAGAAAAAACCGATAGCAAAAGAACTTTAAAATCAGGACACGATGTTCGAAAACTCATTTCTTTTTTCCAGCCTTTGCAGCATCAGATGCCTTGGTCTGCAAAAATAACAAATGCCATAGGTTATTAGTTTATAAAAAATGATATAAGCTGTAAACAATAGTCAACAATACACAATTGTATTACCTTCTTAACTCCACGAATCTTCTTAGCTCTATTCTTTCTTTCCTTCATTTGCTTCCTTGATTTCTCTACTTTGGTATCAAGTCCATTCTGCAATAAAAGATTATAATTCTGTTAACAGAAAGAAAGAACCAGGCAGAAATAACAGAAAGAAATGAAAATAAAATGTTGTAATTCTCAAATATCATATTAAACAAGGAACAAAGGTGAGACTCAGCTACCAAAGTCACTCAGCTGCTAAGGTAGAAAAGAGCACCACTAGTCACATACAACATCCAAAAAGGAACCATTAATACTCACAAAACACACAGGCAAATACAATATTATTTCAGATGGACGACAGTCACTGTCCCCAACTACAGAGCACACTCGTTCAAATGTTTTCCCTAAAACCCGTCAATGGTTTACAATTAACCCCAACTCAAGAGAAAAGGCATCAAACTAATCAGAAAAAAGCAGCAGTAATAATAGAATATAATCGCTATATAAATATACAAACAGACCATCTAATAAAAAAAGCATTTTAACAAAGGTAAAAAAATTATAATGACAATCGACACAGAAATATTTAATGAACTCACCCTGATAAGCCTGTATTTAGGCTCATACTTCTTAGCATTCTCAACTGAATCATAGATCAAACCAAACCCAGTGGACTTGCCACCACCAAAATGAGTTCGGAACTTGAAGACAAATACAGTGTTGGTGTCTTTCACGTCATACATTCTTCCCAGCTTCTCCTTCAGTTCAGCCTTCACGCCAAACACAACAAATTAAACAGGTAACACAATTTTCAACCAATAATAATATTAAAAACATAACATTCATCTGCTTAAGTAAAAAAAAAAAAAAAAAAAAAAAAAAAAAAAAAAAAAAAAAAAAAAAAAAAAAAAAAAAAAAAAAAAAAAAAAAAAAAAAAAAAAAAAAAAAAAAAAAAAAAAAAAAAAAAAAAAAAAAAAAAAAAAAAAAAAAAAGCAGCTTCACAAATTCCGCAATCAGAAAAAATCATTAAAAGAAAAATACCTTGGAAACATTAGCCCTTCCTGGATGAAGGACATCAACAACCTGCATCACACAACTAAAAGGTTAGCCCATAAAACCCTAGCAATCTCTGCTAATAGGGATCAAGTGGCTGCGTTCACAATGACACAAATCATCCAGCTATGCGATTAAATTAAATATTTTGATGAAAAAAGCAACAAATTGGGTCTCGAATGAATGACATTGCTTTCAGAATCGAAACGATAGAGGGAATTCTACGAAATCAAAATGCATGATATAAAGCGAAGATCCGAGGACGAAACGAGAAAACGTACGAACTGCTTTCTGGAGAGAAGCCTGTTTGTCATAAACTTCCTGGTTCGGATGGTGACTGCCTTGTCCGCCATGCTGTTGAGTTCCGGCTATTGGAGCAACTGGTATTCTCAGCTCGACACCACAAAGGAGGAGAAAGATAACAAATGCTTAACCCTAATGTTTTATAAACCCTATTTCAATGGTCTTTTTCATATGGGTTGGATGTCCAATTTGAGCCCGTCTTGGGTCCGAATGTATATGAACGATAAAAGTTTCTATTTACACTCTACCTTATTATATACTTTCCTTTATGATTTTTTTTTTCCAAAATACCCTTATTTCCGCATTCCTTTGCTGCCACATCAATGTGCCAAGTCTCATGCCCCCCTCTTCCTTAAAAACCTTAAGCTTCATGGACCCCGATGAATTCGAATTGTTTCATAAAGCCACAATAGATATTAGCTAAATATTACATTACTAGCTTAATACCTGTGTTATATACACGGATATTGAGTTTAAACTATAATTTTTATGTTATTATATTTTTAATTATTTTATATAAATTCACTCAACCACAAACTTAAATTATCATTTTTATTATTAAGATATGTTTTATTTTACTATTAATTTGTTAATTTCTGTAAATTAAAAAATGTGAATGAATGATTACTTTATTTAATATAATTGTATATTTATCTTTAATTACAAATGAAAAATTATTTATATTATCATGATAAATAAACTTTAAAATTACTTTGACTAAATTAAATATCATACAAATTAATAATATAAAATTCAATTTAAATTTTCTAGTGTTATTTATCAATTTAAATTTGAATATATAATTGTATTATCAATTAGAATATAATTACCTCAATTTCTATAATTTAAATAAGAATATTAAAAATTATCAAAATTTCAATAATTTTAATCACAATATATTTTAATGTTCAATAAGAAAATCATATTAGTTATGATTAATTTAATCTTTTTTTTATTACATTACACTTACTTTAACTAAT
>PYAF01002226.1:523809-535796 GCA_007407185.1 Glycine tomentella | reverse complement strand
TATATTAGACAATTAATTTTAACAATCATAATGAAAATAATTTATCTTTAAATAAAAATTACAAGAGTTTAAAATCAATTAAAATTATCAAATCTAAAAAAATCATAAAATAAAATTAGCATTTATATACAAATTCATATGTTAACAACAATTTATAAGATAATTATTATAAAATCAACAAAATTATTATGTATAAAAAATTTAATTGATTGATAATATAAAAATATCACTTAATTGTTTATATAATTATTACATTATTGAAAACCAACTGAATAATAATTAATACTATTAACTTTTGATAATTATCAATAAGAGAAAGCTTTTCAAAATCTCTACCTGTATTTCTTCGCAATATTATTATCCAAGAAAAATAGCCATAAGTTACATTTATTACACAATTAAATAGCTTGTCAGTTCGTCGTTCCTTTGATGTAAGATTAATAAATTGAGCATATGACTTTTCATGATCAAGAAAATTCAGAAATTTCAGTTGACGAAAAAAATAAAAAAATTATAAAATTTAAGAAAGTCAGCTGGAATGAGGTCACGAAGTGGACTGATGAGACCATCCTTAATAATTATATTTAATAATATTAGTCAGCAACTATACATCTTAGTTAGCAGAAACATGGAATTTGATTCTTTTGGTGGGTCTTCTTCCACTTATTCTCGCTGTCTTTTTTGTCCAATTAATTGATTGCCTTTAGAAAACAACCTCTTCATCTATGATTGAGTAAAAAGCAAAGGGCCTCCGTGAGGCAAAGCAAAAAGTTCATGAAAGCACCCCCATTCACCAACGCCCAGTCAGAACTGTCATGCCAAATAATTTATGGTCCAAAAGAAATAAAAATAAAAATAATTGATTGCCTTGTCGACGTACCTTCAGCCCCATCCCTTATCAACTCAATTATTCTCATGCATATAATTATAATTAATTGAGTTTCCCCCTTTAGCACTAACTTTAACACGATAATATCCATAATCATTATGCAACAAGTGCATCAAATCAATGAGGCAACAACCTATTTAGTTGCTTTGTCCATAAACAGTTAAACGAGTGCCAGTGAATTTCAATTTTGACTGTTATTGGATTTGGTATAATCTCTTAATGGCTTGCCAAATGGATGAACATCCACGCGCTTTACTTGGACCCGTTAGCATATGGTTAAGTGTAGATTTGACCTAGTTGCTACACTCAATTATTGCATATCTTTTCAGGGAGGAAAAATAAAATAAAGCAAGCAACTTAACATAACACGCTAAGGTCTATCAATACTTGTTTCATAACGTGGGAGATACAATAAACTTGGACAGATTTACATAGACTCTACTACTTTCATATTTTACATGCCTCAATTATCAAATTCACATCACTAGCATCCGTAACCAAAATCTGATTTTCTTTTTCCTGGATAAACAAACACCAAAGTGTATGTTGATGCCTTTGTGGGGGGAAAGGATTATAGCTAGTAGCTACCAATTTCCATGTGGGTAAATTGAAAATCCTATGAAAAAAAGGAGGGATGTAGAAATCAGATAGCCTCTATACGGGGATTTATAGTATATATAATCTACAAAGGAATCCAGTTAGTGCCTCACAAAATTATATATCAACAGCATCAACTGGGAGGGAAACTGTCCTGTGCAAAGAGTGTGGAAGCAATGAGCCTGTGTAAAAACTCTTAGCAGTAACCATATCTTCTCCAGGGGATTTAATCGCCACGCAATTTTGGGCCCTTTGGGTGTCCGAATTGGGGCTGCTTTCATGGACATGAGGTTGACTACTGGAATCACAATTCCACTTGGTAATAATGGGTTTCAACTGAGTCCCATTGTTGCCTCCTTTTAATGTTTCTGTCAGTGAAGGTGACAAAAAGCCATTTTCTGTTCTGTGCTCGCTGTTACTACTATGCGAACATTGCCCAAACTGTCGATCCTTGTGATCTCTTAACTCCATTTGGTACTTGGCTCTGAGCCATCTGAGTTCCTTTTGGATCTCTTTCTCATAGTCATCCTCAAGGTCACAATAGGTGGATCGGATAGTAGAGAAATCATGACTTCCTGATAAATTTCTTGGAGAATTTGCTGCATTGGGGGAAAACTTGTTTACCCAAACATCCTGTGCTGTGTCTTTAGCAAGAATCGGTTTATCTAAATGCTCATATTGTTCATCAGAATGGCTTTGATCAGACTCTACTGGACTCAATTCACAACTTTCATGCTGATTCCATAACTCCTGATACTGCAAGCTGTCTAATTGGCTTGATATGTTCAGATCCCCTCTAGCATGATTGTCATACTCTTCAGATTGGAAGGTAATCTCCCCAAACCGCCCATGCATTGAAGCACATCCATGCCTACAACACTCGAGAAGTTGCAAGCTCTTGTTATCTGGATTTTTTGAAAGAAAATCCAGAAAGGAACCTCTAGAAGTATGATTAGACACACAATTTTGACATAAACCTTGATTAGCAAAACGGGGAGTCTCATCAATTCCTGGTCCTGGTCTCCATTCGGGTACCAAGGAAGCTATTTCCCCATCTATCATATCTGCTATTCTGGTAACATCCTGATCAGTCATGTCCAGCTCTGCAACCATTTCTGTTGCCACACTTATTGCTGTGTCCATCTCTATGTCAAATGGGAAATAAATATTTCGGATGCGACCTGTGACAATCAAAGTCATACTCTTAAGCTTACATTCCATAATACAAAAAATAAACAAATCACAGGTTTAAAAAAACACAACAACAAGTGGCATCCAATTCCCTACCTTCTTTATCAGCAATTCTTAGTCTCAAAAAGATACCACCATCATCTTTCCTCTTGCCCTTGATGCTTATGTCAACATCTTCAGAGGGTTCATCATCATCATGGTACTCAAAAAGTTCAATTCCACTAGGTTCGATCTCAGCCGGATGAGGACCCCAGTCTCCTTCGTACCCAAAGCCATTCGAGTATTCATTACTGAAGTTACTATAGCTTCGATGAAGATCAAAGAAGGGCTTTCTCATGAGAGGACCAAATTCATCCAATTCCCCATTGTCTACAGTTCTCAAATCATATTCATAATCGTCAATTTGAAGAAATGGATCATCTAAAAGCTCCCTTGCAGAAAGCCTTAGAGACACTGTGGCCAAGCATTTCTCAACAAATTGCCGCACTTCTGGATCCTTCACTCTATACAAAGCATCTGGCTTTTTCCCCTGGAAACAGAAAATGCCAATGAAATTTCACCACCACCGAACAATCCCTTATCAACAAGACATAAAGGGAACAAACTTACAGAAATAACTTTTTTGTAGATTTGAGCCGGATGAGTACATTCACTATAAGGATATTCAAATGTAACCATCTCTAATATGCACATCCCAAAGGAATATATGTCAACTAACTCATTGTATGCCTCTTCATATACTTCTGGGGCCATGAACTCGGGCGTCCCTGGGCAAATAGAAGAGATACAGATGAAGCCCCAACTAGTATCATTGATCTTTGTTATTACTAAATCATTTAAAAACAAGGCATCAACAAAAGTGATTGAGTGAACAAATTGTTAATGGATTCTGAGCTGGCCACACATCTTTTCCTGATGCCTTCTTACATGATATTTAGTGAAATTAAATAAACATACCTACACAGTGAGCAGCATGAGATTTCCGGAGAATTGCTGCCAAACCAAGATCCCCAATCTTCACTTCCCCTTGGTTTCCATTGACAAAAATATTATCACATTTTAGATCTCTATGGATCACCGGCGGGTCGTGATTATGAAGATAGAGAAGTCCGCTCAAGATCTGTCTACACCATTGCTTCACTGCTCTGATGTTAACTCTCTTGTGCTTTAGCCTATACCTATTTGACAATTAAAACAAGTGAAGATCAGAAAGAAGAAGAAACAATTCAACTACACAAGATCTAAAACGCACAAAAATGAATGATGAACAGAAATAATGTAGTTGCAACTGAAGAACTTACTGTCTAAGTGTACCGGATGTGAACATTTCAGTCACAAAGTTGATGTTCCTATTAGCAGTATCGACCCAAGAAGTGTAGAACTTCATAATGTTTCTGTGCTTCAATGTTTTCAGGAGATGAATTTCACAGTAAAGCCTCTCAAGATCCTCAGGGCTTTGCAGGAAATCATACAACTTAACCTGGTTCCAAGCAACTTCAACCCCTTGATACTCATCGAATGCTCTATATCTGCATCAATTAAGAACCCAAGCCACACACAAAAGAATCAAATTTATCATATGTCCTTTTCAACAAAATGGAAGAAAAACATACAGAAACTCAATTTCTAAGCAAATCAGTACTAGGCCAGACATATAACAAACTAGAAGAACCAAAAAGAGTCCAAATTGAAGAAACATGAGAAACGGTTATGACAAATGAAATAGGATGAGTTTGCAAGCATACACTGTCTTTGAAGCTCCTTTGCCAAGGATTTCATTGTACTGCAAGAAACATGGAAAAAAAACATCATGAAACTGAGGGAAAAAGGATAACCAAAAGGAGAGAGATGAAGAGAAAGAGAGAGAGAGTAGCATACTCTGCCATATCTGCCAGTTGGATCAACTTCAACAAACTCAGACTCATCTGGTTCAAGGTGTGTGACCTCATTCATCCTCTGAATCTGCTGCACTTTGATGCTCTCTTTTTCCCCCTATGATATGATTAGATATCTCTCCTATGTCCTTCCTCTTTTGTTATGACACACGAACACAACCCGAAAGGAAGGAAGAGGGGGGAATAATATTTATTTTTTTAAAATAATACTTTTTCCGCAACCTTTCGAGGAGATTTTTTTAGTATAAAAAATATTAAAAAATACCCATCAAATAATTCACGAGAAAGAGAATAAAAACGGAGAGAGTTGAACAGAAGGAGAAGGCAAAACTGTATCTCTGCCACAATTTTTTTAGAGGATACAAACTACAAACAGAGCAACCCAACCCATGACGGAACGTGACAAATAGACAAGGAGAGAGACGTACACAGTCATCACCAATGCTTTTTTTTTTTTTTTTTTTAATTTTGATCTATCTATTAATTAACCATTTAAATTATAATAACTATGAGATTAACCAATTGAATCTATCGATACTTTTTCTGCTTTACTGGTTCAATCTTGTAATTTTATTCTTAAAGAAACATTAATAATCACAGCGCGTCAAAAAAAAAAAATCACTACGCGACAAGCCAGCGCAGACAGAGCTGGCCTGTAAAGTTAAAAAATGTTAAGTGAGAAAACAACGCTGCGGTCCGTACGACCTACGAGACTCATGCTCAAAACCGAGCTGCAACAAAACATATACTAACTCGTAAACTTCTTCTTTATGCTAAAAAAAATTGAAGCACCAACGTTTGCTTTACTCGTGTGGTTGAAACTTTTAGGATACACGTTACAAACGCATGACTGATCTGAGGCACCTAAGAGTGTGCTACCTTCTGATTATTATGTGTGTGTTTGGTTTAATGTTAAGTTGAATTAGTACACATTTTGTGAGAATTAAAAGAGGGATTCCCTGATAATGAAAACGAAAGGTAAGATCGAAAAGTTGGGAAAAGAATGAATTTTTTGGTTCGATTTATAGAATTAGCTAAAAATTTTCTTTGAAATAAAATCAAAATGGATGATTTTATGTCTTTTACTGGTTCTTCCTCCCGAATTCAGATCGATAATTCAAATCGATAGGGATAAATTAATGAGTTCGAATATTAATGAATTATATATAAGAGAATTTTGAATTTTTTATTCAAGGTTCGTTTAAAAGTCTTTCAATTCAACAAAATTTAATCCATCATATTCATTGGATCGGATTGACCTAAATCAAAATTAAACTAATTAAGGACTTGTTTATGGTGGTTGTGAGTTTTTAGTTTTGGGATTTTAAATGTAATTTTTAAAACAAAAAGTTTGGAAAAAATGAAGCTCAAATGATTTTTAAATCATTTTTGAAACACTTTTACATCCATCTTCAAAATTGAGAGAACAAAATTGTGAATTTGGTTTTCAGTTTTGAAAAGACACACATTTCTCACATTTAACAATGATATTTTTTGTTATCATTGTCGTCACCACCAATATCACATCCGTAATTGTTATTGCCACAATCACCATCATTGTCACCGCCATAATTGGTTGTCACCACCACAACCACAAGCACCGCTACAGTCGTTATTATCTTCACCGACATCATCATCACTATCAACATTGCTACCACCACCATTAGTGTCATTGTCATCGTCGTTATTATTGTCACCACAACTACCACTTGGTCTCCCCACCAACACCAACTTCAAATCTTCATAGGACAATTGTCATTGCTTATGGACTTGAACCTGGGTGATCTATCCATCACCAGGATGAAGCTTGGGTGAAACTAAGTGGAGGTTTGAATCAACAGATGGGTTGTGGTTAAGGATGAAATGTCACTCGAACCCAGAACTAGCTGGTTCTCCCACCATCGTTGCCACCGACATTGCTACCACCACCACCACCATCAATGTAACCGCCACCATCATCACTACCACTACCAACAATATTACCTCCAACCAGTGGCGGAGCTATTCATGTGTGACGGTGTGCACATGCACCCCCTCACTTTAAAAAATTAATATAATTATCTAATATTTTTATATTTTGCCCCCTAATTTTATATATTTGAACCCACTATTCTCATGTTTTTATATTTTCATGTTTTATACTTTTTAATTTTATATATTTGAACTCACTATTTATTTGTCCCCATTAACCCAGGGTCCTAGATCTGTCACTGCATCCAACATTGCTACAACCACCACCAGTATCAAAGCCACCACCATCACACCAACACACCGACATTGCTACAACTATTACCACCACCACCACTAATACCACCTCTGTCACCACCACCACTAATGTTGCCACCATATCGTCATTGTCATCGTCATTTGTATCACCACTGCCATCAAATACCGTGACTATTATTGCTTACATCATCATCATTATTGTTGTCACCACCACATAAAAACACTCTTAAACTAATTTTAATACTATATACAAATTTTAAAATAAGTTTATTTGGAACTAATCATATATTTAATAACTGATTTTTCTAACCTAAAACTAAAAACTTGTTATTTTAAAAAAATTCGACACTCATAACTAAAAATACCCTAAATGGACCCTATGTTTATTAGATTGGTTTTGATAATTGGTCATCTTCGAGGTGGTTATGAGTTTTTGATTATTAAATGTAATTTTTAGAACAAATTATGTTGTACAAAAATGAAACTAAAATGATTTTTAACTCAATTTTGAAACAATTTTCATTTGTTTTCAAAACAAAAAAAAAAAAGTTATGTGTGAATTTGATTTTTAGTTTTACAAAACACACTCTCACCCACCACCACCATTACCATTGTCACACTCATCATCACCAATATCATTGTTTCTACCACTATTATTTTATAATGAAACGAGATAAGATAAAATGATTGAAACACTTTATCAATTTTTAATTTGCAACTACTTCTTAAAAACTAAAAAATAACTGAAATTATAATCTTAAAACTAAATTTGGTTTTGATTTTTAAGAATTTCAAAACTAAAAATATAAAAGAAGCTTGAACAAGTACTAAGTTTTTCATTACAAATCTAAATCATTTTTTTATATGTAGGAATTCAATCAATCGAGTTACACTATCATGGTAAATCTAAATCATTTATGTATGAATTTGTTTATCCATTAAAATTGTGACAACATGAATTTAGTGTTCGTTTATAAAAAAAAAAAAAATGCTTTTGGAAATGTAAGTTGAAATTGTTTGAACAAAAATATAAACATGTGCTATAATTGATTTGATTCTTGAATATTTATTTTTTAATCCGAACTAACCGAATAAATCAATGAATTAACGTTTAACTTTGGTTAATACATTTTAAAAATTGGTACTTAATTTTGTCTATTTTTATATTTTTATATTTTTTTTTCTTCCTTTCCGTTGTCCGTTGGTTAATATATTAACCCAGGGGCTAGAAAAAGATTAAAAAACTATAAACTAGAAGCTAACATTTTAAAAAAGTGAACTTAAAAAAATACTAAAAATTACTAAGAATACATATTAGTAAAAATAAGTTACTAAAAATGCTTATTAATCAAGAAGTTAAATAAATTGTTCAATTAATAAAAATAATTAAAAACTAATTAAAATATTTTGTCTAATATAACCAAAATGTCAAGCATCCTTAAATAAATGGAAATGAATTCAGCTGGTTTCTTTCCAAAAAAAAAAAAAAAAAGCCAAGCATGCCACCAAAAACAAAATTCAATCCGGCCTTTTCCATGCTGCTTTTTTATATATAAAAAGAAATTTAGCATTTACTAAATAAGACGAGATCCTAAAAGTTGATTTTGTTTTTACTTTTGACCAAAAAATCTATTTTCTTTTAATAAAAACCGATTCTCCATTCAAAGTGTTACTGTGTTAATTAGGTCTACTTTTTTAAAACAAAAAAAGGCAAGTAAAGCTTTTTATTGATGATTGATCAATAACCTGTATAACTCACGGTGTGTGTGCAGTATAGAAGCAAACGAGTTACAAAATTTCAGCTTGCAGCCAATAAAACCCCAATCATCAACTTGTATTTATTATAAATAAATAAAAAACAATATAGAGACTCTCCCCTGTGTTACACAATCGTCCCAGCATGATCCCTCCAAAGTTTTTTTTTTTTTGTCAGCATGATCCCTCCAAAGTAAAATAATTGAAATTTTCCTGCCTTTTTAGTTATTTGGAACACAATGCAACAATTAAAAAATTATGAGTTTGAAGACGAGGAAGTAAGTTTAGTTCATCCATTGTTTTTATATTTTATTTTTTTATTTCCATATTCAATGTCGTGAATTAAAATAGTTTCATTATTTCACTTAGGAAGTAACATAACTTGTTCTAAGTAGTGTGGCCTGTTCTAAATGCTGAAGAAAGAGAGTAACTTTGGGTCCAACGTTCAAATCTTTTTTCCCCCAGTTATTTTAAAGATGTAAAAGAATATCGAAGCTCAAATACTAATTTTATTGTTGCTCTGATGAAGATTTTGAAATTTAAGCTGAATGATTTACGATTGAGTTTTTGAATGATAAAAATGTTTTTGAATTCTAATTAAATCATAGATTGTTACTGAAAAATGGGGTACCAGAAATGCTTTTGGGAAATATATTAGTTTATGTGATGAAGCAATATCAATATAAATGACTAGGCAAATAGTACTAAAAAATAAAAATAAAAAAGACTAGACACAGCAGTCAAAAAAATAACTAGGCAAAAATGTAATTAGGGTCAATGTATCCTCATAGGAAAAAATAGAGACACAATTGTTTATGAACCAAACATCTGGGTCTAATATGATGAGACTCATTAAAGATCCATTAGTTCAGAATATCAATTAAGAAGATTCTAACAAATAAATATCTTATCTAATTAAGAAGTGACAATAATTAACCTAGAAATAATATCCTTATAAATAAAATATACATTCACATGCTCACATGTATATTCATTTTCTCTAAATCCTATTATATGTTGTCACTCTGCATACGCACCTCACGTTCATTATCGGTATCGAAGTGCACAATGATCTGCTAAACCTAGGAGTATCTCTTCCATAAATACCTTGGAGAAAATTGTTTGATTCGAAATTAACTTATTAACTATCCAACTAGACATCCCTAAAATTAACCTACTAATTATCCAACTAGACATCTTTATCTTTAAAGATAGAACAATAATATTTATATTTCAAAGACGAATTTAATATCTTTTTATTTATCTTTCAAGTTTGAGAAAACAACGATTTATATTTTTCGATGACTACTAACACTAGTCAAGAACGGTTGTTGTCACTATATATTTGTAAAACATTTTTTATATCTTTGATGACGTAATGCTTTCTTCGAAATAAGGATTAATGAGTCTAATTACAATCATGTACCCATGACGCTTTGTACGTTATTCATATTGTATGTGTATTACTTATAAAGAAGATCACTTTTTAATTATTTTTTTGGTATTGAGAGCACTCTTTGATTTTTACATTCAACAATATTTTTATGAAATGTTTTATATATTCTTATATAAATAGTATTAAGAGTATCTTATATGAATAGTATTAAGAGTATCTTGATATTGAGTTTAATATTTAGTTTTTAAAGATCTTTCAATAAAGAAGATGAATAGATCTTCAATATGAAAAATGAGTTCTTGTAAAAGAACCATAAAGATCTACACAATGTTAAAAAAAAACTCATCTCTCTTCTTAAGATCTCAAAATGAGACCTACCATTAAAGAAAAAAATGAAAGAGAAAAATCTTTAATCTTATGTGACACTATTACGTCCACCAAAAAAATAATCTAAGATCTCAATTTCAATCCTATATGATACTATGACGCCCACCAAAAAATAATATAAGATCTCAATTTAAGATATAGAATTAAAGATTATCTTACACTATTCTTTTTACTTACAAACGTTACTGGTAAATTGAATCATAAAAAATACTATTATTGTCTGCATTTTTCATTAGTAAAACATCATTAATTTCTTTTCTTGTTTTAAAATTGAATGCTATATAATTCCAACATTCTCTATACATTGCATGTGTTCTTACACTAATTAACAAAAAAGTACCACTTGTTTTTCTGACAGAAAAAAAACAACTTTTTTATTATTTATATTTTCATTATTTTAATTATATATATATTATTTGTGATTTTTTACCCAAAAATACAAAAACATAACTATTTATTCAAATAATACAAGTGAAAAAATATTTATTCAAATAATATAAATTACTATTCACATTGAGAAATCAATTGCTCAAATTTTTTTATCTTAGTTTAGAAATCACTTCTTGGGAAATGTTGAAATGATATAAATTAAGGTTTTTTTAGGAATTGATTTCATAATGTGTGTTTTTTTTTCTTCAAAACAATGTTATGAAATTGGTTCTCCATAAACCAATTTTTAACATGGATTTTTTAAATAAAGAAAAACAATTTTTTAGCTGTTTTTTTTGTTTTAATTTATACTTTTTTACTAATATATATATATATTAATTTATCTACAATAGTATTTAAAAAAACCTATTAATTCTTAAATGAAACTAAGTTTATCTAGATTGAAGTAGATGAAAAAAAAAATAAAACTTAGATAAATAATTTTTTTATCTAGAATAGGTGACTTAGATAAATAAATAATTATTCATGTTTATGATGTTTTGTCGATCGAATATTAGTATGGTCCTCAAATATAAATTGTGGGTTAAAGATAAATTTTATTATCAACAAATAAATTTTAATTTTTATATAGAAAATAAATTTTAGGAGTTGTCCTATCTCCTCTCTATCCACATCAAAATGGATATTTAAGAATTGGCTCAACCAAAACGATGTTCCATGTGTCGCATCTTAAGTCATTCAAAGAAAAAATGTTCTCATCGTGTAGGCTCAAGCCAACAACGTTAAATTTATGTCTTTTTTTTTGTATTTTAAAAATTTTGTTGTATTATTTCAAATTTAAATATTTTATTCTATTATTGATAATTTTATATATATTTTATAATTTAAATATTTTAGTTCAATTCAACTTGTTGGTTATATATGTTTTTTAATTTTAAATATGTATTTTAATAATCAAATAAAATAAAAATAAAAAGAAATAAAAATACTCTATATTTTTTAAATTTTGGTATCAAAAATATTCTATAATTTTTATATGAATAATGAGACTATACTACACTACTGATGGAGTCAAGGTCAACCAATTAATTATTATATCAGAAGAACTTTTAAACTAAGAAATAAAAATAGATAATATTTTAAAAAATAAAATGGATATATAGTTACATTTCATGAAACTTATGTTAGGGTGAATTATTGTTAAATATTTTTATTTTAAAAATGTAAAAGTAACTAAATACTAAATATTGTTATTTTTAAC
>PYAF01002226.1:414192-506623 GCA_007407185.1 Glycine tomentella | reverse complement strand
GGGGGGGGGGGGGGGGGGGGGGGGGGGGGGGGGGGGCGGCATGGGACTTAGCATCATACCATTGCCATAGTGTGGTTCTTTTGTGTTTGGACTTTGGATACTCCATGGTTATATTGAGAAAATGGTCAAGTTTTAGAGATGTAAATAGAGTTTGTATTAAACCAAGCTTCAAGCTCCATATTGTCGAGAAAATGAATTTAAATTTCTAAAAACATTAACTAAAGTTGGAGATTCCAATGCATTGTGAAGTGTTATGATTTTGGAATTCAATCTTTGACTCATGGAAGTCATTTCACTTTTTAGTGGCTCTTGAGAAGCTGGGGCAATTAATAATTTAATATCCACCAACTCATTCATGAATGGAGCCACACCACCCCAACCTAAAGAGGGGTTATGCACCCAAGTAGAAGGAACATGATTCTAGGAAATATGACAGTCTCTTATGAGAGACAAAATGTTTATCATTCCTTATAAATCTTGAGTGAGAGATTTAGGCTTGTAGGATGATACACTACTTGGAGAAGCTTTTTCAAGTTTGTCTATAAAACTTGTAATTCAGTTCCAGATGTGTTAATTTTGAACCTATGGTCTAGATACTTCGAACCATTTCTTACCCATTTGCGTTATGGTTTAGACCCTTAAAAAGATTTGTTTCTCTCTTTTGATTATATGTGCTCATCAGTCATCTTTCTCCGTTACGTTCCTATGTTGTTTTTCTCTGCAAATTGAAAGTCCTGATATTATAACTCTCACGACTCTGTTAATTTAAATCATAAACACCTTATTGCTGGATGTTTCTTTCAATCAGTCTCTACCATAACTGACAGGAGATTAGCCTCTTGAGCTACACTATTTACTCAAAAAACATATCTTCACATTCTGCTCATGGTATAATTGATAATGCAGGATTTTGACTCTGACACAAATTTTGTGCTGGCATCTTGGAAACTAAGGTGCTTATCCCACTCCTTATATGTATTGATGTAACATCAGCATTTCTATTTTCGAGCACTTTGTATTCCCTCAGTTCAGGAGTTACTGAAAACTCAGAAAATGGAGATAGAGTTCAATAGCTTTATGAGTTGATAAAAAGGATAGAATTAGCCTTATCTTAATTTTGAATCTTGCCATGTATAATGCTAATTTATCTGTACAATTTGATCATATGTTGCACATATATACCTGTGTTGAATCAACGAAGATTATCTTGGTTCTCTCTCTATATATGCATTGTTCAAAGAATTATAAAATGCTTCTAAAAGCAAAAAATGGTAGTAATGTTCCGGAATATAGATAAATTTCTGTATTTGGCATCCTTTTGCCTTTAACACAAAGCTAAAAAGATCCCTAAAGAATTCGCTACTTGCTTCACTTAAGTGTTCTGAAATTAGGTACAACAAAGATGTGTGGTCAATTTTATAGTCTTTGTGCATTCCTTAGGTTTGTTAGGTGCCTGGTAAGAGTATGATAGTCATCAGTTTTAAAGTGTCCATGCCTCTATTAATCAGGAAACATCACCTACGAGGATATTTGAAGTTACATGCCTGGCCTCCATTCCATGTTTTCATCACTTAAAATTCTCAATGTCTTTGTTAATTTACTTTTTGGGGGTCTGGTATGCAGGACCAACTTAAAGCTTCCTTGGAGGCCTCTAATTTCAATCGATGGAAGCACAGTTTATGAATTAAATGAAGATTACAAAGTCAGTCAATGCATCCTCTTCTTTCTGCTGTATACCATATTACCAATTGATGTGATTTGAGATCCATGTTAACTAGTGTTTGCAACTTTTTTGTTTGACAGATTGTTAGACATGTTGAGAGTTGGAACATTTCTGCAGTTGAAGCAGTTTTGCAGATTTTGTCCTTTTAAGTCTAAAAGCCCAGGTGGTTGAGACATCAAGTGTCACGAAATTATCCATGTGTCACTCTCTGTTGGCACTTTCAAACAGAGTCACTTGGTAAATTTAACTGACAGATATTTCATAATGATTCTTAATTTATGTAGTTGTTAAAGATTCCATTTATGCCTATCAGTTTTTCTGCATGACTGGCTTATTGTTCCTCTAGGCACAAGTATAACTAGGAGTATTTGCAGAATATTTATGTTCTAAAAAAAGTGTTTATTACTGGTGCCTTAGTTGGGAGAATTTTCAAGTGAATGTCAGTATATCTACACAAAGCATGAAAAATTAAAAGCAGAATTGCACTAAAACAAGCCACAAGAAAAGAAAACGGACTTCGTGTTGACAATACACTAAATTAAGTTGAGCAGGCAAAAGATTCCCTTTCACATTTAAGTCTGTTCCACTGGCTATACTTGCCTGCAGTCTGTAATAAGTATGGAGTAATTCAATTTATCAGTTGATGGATCAGCTTTACCATTTGCACCACAAAAAGTGCGTCTGTTGCTATAATGATGGGGTGAGATTAAATTACAATGATAGTCTTTAGATTAGAGCATCTCTAGACCATAAGTTCAGCGCCATAGTGCTGTTAGCACAACCAATTTTTCTGTGCACAACATTATCATTTCCCTCCACTATCTCTGACTACTGCAGCACAGCCATCAAGTTCAAGATTACCTTTACCTTTTACTAGTGTCTTTATAGTTCAAAATGAAATTTCTCCTTACAAACAGCATGACCCTCACTCACCCATAATAGGCTAATAGCCCATCTCCAGATTTGGTATGAGTAGCTTCTTAGTAGACCATCTTTTAGTTGCATTTGTGAATTATGAGAAGGCTTTGTAGTTACTTGTTGACCAAACAATATTCCATATATAGCAATATAGATTCCAAGGAGTTCAAGCTAGGATGGAAGTCATGTGAGAGTTGGTTCATTTGAATTCATTTAGCACAGAAGATTGTTGGACGAAACACCGATTTGGGGTTGCAATCTCTAAGAATGTGGCTTACGATTTCAATGGCCAGCCTTCTCAAGGTTTTCCAACCTAGTTGATTTAATATTAGAAAATGGTAGTAGTAAATAAAGCAGTCATGTTGCAGAGAATCTCCACCGACCACCACACTGATATTTACAAGAAAGGTATAGATACCTTTCTATCTGTATTATGCTTACCATATGATAGCTAAATGCGGTCTCTGAGTCTATGACAACACTATGGTATTATTTAATCTGAGAATCCAAGGTGGAACGGTAGTTACGGTACTAGTGCCTGGCAGCAATTTTGCTCTGCCTTAAACTTTATAATATATATTAAATGGTACCTCATGAGTTGGAGTCTTACATTTGTTAATTTGGTTTCTCACAACTCACGAGTCACCATAAGCTAACCAACTCGTTCAGATTCAAACTCATCCATGTGAAACTAAATTACAGTCACAAATAGCACAATTCTTCTGGGGGGGATACACATCATGTTCAGACATGCAGAAACTTTATGCTCTAGTTGATGCAATGGGCCATACATTTTTTTTCTATATAACTCATTACTTCATTACAATTTTACGTGTTACCATGAAGTTCCACAGTTTTGTTAGAGGGCAAGAAATGGATAATCATGTAACTATTGTGTTTCTACTACTTGAAGACAAACTTAAATAACTGTACAAGAGAGACAGGCAAGTATACAAGAAACTGCTCTCCAATTCAGAGCAATTCAAAGTTGAAACCCCATGAAAACAATAGTTTCATTAATTAATTGAAACATAGAAGTTAAAAATCAATAATCAGAAGTGAAATCATGAATCTGGAAAAGAACAATGAACTAATCCAGTTCCAAAATTTCAGACTCTAGTCTCTCCACCAAGCATATAGCAACAAAGAGAAGCCACCATTACTACTCCCACATGACCTTGTAGATGAAGAGCACGAACTCCTGCCACCATCACTGCTCTCCTCAGCCCACTGCAACACACTGGAGCTCGATGGCGATGTTGTGAAGATCGACGGTGCCATAGTGGGTCCCACCAACCTCTTCTTCATCAACTTCTTCTCTGGACCCACCATTTCAGGCCACACTGCACCACCATCACCTACTTGAAACACAAAAACACCATGGCCATTGTTGCCGTTGCCATCTTCACTATTAACCACCCAATTCAACACGTCCCAGTAGAACTCTACTTCAACGCCATCAATGAATATTTTCTCGTTGCCTCTGAATTTCCACGCCAGCCTTTTCACCACCAAACAAACTTGACCATCCACTTTCACTCTCAGTTCTTCTCCACTGCACAATTCAATCTCTATTTCGTGTTTTGAACCCATGAACTCACCCCTAGACACGTAACTCGTGCTTCCAAACACGTGTTCTCTTCTCGACACAAGAGTTTGGTCAACGGGTTGGTGAGTTGAAAGCTGCACGGGAAGACCAAGGACAAGATCACCCAGAAAGAATTCAACCCTGCCATTGCAGCAGATGGCAAGGTAGAAGCATGACTCAGGCTCAGCTGAGTTTCGTGTACTAAAAAGTGCTTCAGAGAAGTCCCAGTGAAGTTTGATTTTCTGAGAACGTTTCTGGGGGCGAGTGAGGTAGATGGATTTGGATCCTGGTCGAGTTCGGAAGAAAGAGAAGGTTGAAGGGTTGAGAGGAATGGTGATGGAGAAGGTGTGAGGTGCATAAATGGTTAAGGAGTGAGAGAGAAGGGTTTTGCACCAGGTGAGTGTAAGGTACGTGGAGGAGTTCCAAAGTTGAGTTTGGTATATGCAGGTTACTAGGTTTTGTGGCACTTGAGTGATGCTTGAGCTTGAAGGTGTGTTGGGTTGGCTGAAACAAGCTGGGATCATGTTGTGTTGTTTGTTGTTCCTTCTTGGACGTGTGTGTGTGTGTGTGTGTGTGTTTCTCAAACCATGTAGTTAATGTTTGTCTGTTTAGACTTTGGATGGATGGTTAGGTTGTTTTAGTATCGATAATGGGAGAGGAGTGTGTCAGTGTGTGTTATTGGCTTTATGTGTGTTGGGGGGAAATTTTGTTGGACTTGTGTTCAATGTTTAAGGTTGTGAGTTGTGACTTCTTTTGAGATGTTGGCAAAAGTATAGAAGTAATAATGAGAAAGCAAGGCTTGTTTGATATTAAAAGAGAAAAAGAGGGAGAATACGAGGCTTTTATGTGTTAGCCCTTCAAATACAGTTTGTTGGTTTCCTTGAATTGCGCCTTTGACAAGGCTTCAAAAGCCTTTTGTCCCTCGTAGTATGTATGCTCGTGAGCTGGGTTGCATTGGGGGTCTGCAACTTTCCAAGTCATTCGAATTAACAATTATATATGCCATGACCCGTTTTTATTTTGTTATTGATTACTACCTTCTCAGTTCCCTAGCTTGAAATGAAATGTCATAAATCCTATTTATAATGTTTCAACTTTGAATATCAGAAGCATTGGACATAAAATGATCGTGTCATATGTTTTCGCACGGAAGCAAAGGGGGGCGAGAAGGACAACTGACTTTTCACATTATCCAGTTTTTTCTATTAAACAGCTGACATATAGATTATAGAGTGTTAAATTTATATATATAAAAAATCCATATCAATAGTTTTAATTAACTGTTGTTTTATTTGCATTACAAGTAAATTGCTTGCAAACCAAAACATGCAACATTATATTCATTTTCGATTCCTCCAGTAAAATGTTATATTCATTCCACATTTAAATATGAAACTTCCTATTGAGAAATACTGTTTGGTATGAAAACAAATAGAAGAAAGGCAATTTACTGTCATCGTATCCTATACACCCAAAGGGTTTGGTCCAGTGAAAGTGTGCTAAGTGCGCAATTAAAAGTGTGTCTATACTTCATGAGGAGGGACACCCTGACTCAATTCTTGTGAAAAACATCCCCTAGGATAGGGAGTTAATTTACTCATGTCGCTCTAAGTCTGAAATTTTCTCTCCACAAATTATTATCACAAATTACTATATAAGATAAGTTTATTAGTTTTATAATAATTATGTTAAATTTTTTTTATCAATAATTTGTTATGATTAGATGACATTAATGATTAAATAGTATATATAATTATTAGAAAAAATATATATAAACTATTGACGGTGACGTCTCTCAAACATTCAAATTTAATTTCTTCTTTTTAATATAATTTTTACTTATAACCAATCAAAGATATACACATGTATTTGTGATGTGTTCGTGTGGATTTTTCTTTTGTACAAAATAGCAAGATTACTTTCTATTATTCAAAAAATACTTTTTTTATAGAAATTTTGTAACACTATTTTCTCTTTTATTTCAATTCATTTGACTAAACTTATCTCAAGTTTCTCTCTTTTTTATGTTTCTTTCTTTTCTTATTTTTTGATTGTAATGGATATCACCATCAACATCAACAACACCTTTAATTCAAGTTAATTGGGATTGGTGGTAGATGAATTCAATAATAGATCAGAAATAAGACAAAGAAAAAGAAAGAGAGAGGGAAAGAAAAAGTGGAAATAAGACAAAAAAAGATGAAAAATAAGCTTAAAATAAAAGAGGGATGAAACGAGGAGGGAAAAAATGAAGAGGAAAAAAACTAAAAAAAAAATGACTGAAACATAGAAATACTAATGGGTTTAACCCTCCACCAAACTTATAGCTTTTTTCCACTTTGTCTTAAGACATATCGTCTGTCAATCTATATCTCACTCCATTAGGTCTTGTTTCTTACAGGAGCATCCAGTGGTCGTCTCATAATGTGTCCAAACCACCTCAAGTTATACTCTCTCATCTTTTCACATATTGGTATTACTGCTACCTTTCATCAAATATCCTCATTTTTTATCTTATTCATCTTCGTATAACTACGCATTCTCATTTCCGCTACCCCTATTTTATGCTCATGTTGCCTATGTGCTAGCCAGCATTTCGCTCCATATAATATTGTCGGTCTTACACCTGTTCTATAAAATTTTTCTTTTAGCTTAAAGGAGAATTTTGTAGTCACACAAAAACCTTGAGCACTTCGTCATTTCATCCACCCTGCTCTGATTCTATGATTTACATCACCATCAATCTCATCACCTTTTTGTAAAATTGATTCCAAGTATCTAAAAACATCTTTTTTGGATACTTTTTGACCAAGTAGATGCACTGTGTCTTGATCACCATCTCTTACCGTGAAAATTCACACTTCATATACTCCATTTTGCTCTTGCTTATCGTGAATCCTTTAGACTCCAAAGTGTTTCTCCACAATTCTAGTTTCCTATTAACACCATCTTTGGTATTATAAATAAGCACGATATCATCTGCAAAAAACATACACCACGACACTTCTTCTTGAATATCTTTCGTTAGTTCATCCATCATTAAGACAAAGAGATAAGGATTAAAAGTTGAACCTTGGTGAACACCTACTGTGATAGAGAAATACCTTGATGTTCCATTACAAGTTTTCACACATGTAATAGTCCCATAACTTCATAGTATGACTCATTTAAAATATTTGAGTTTAATAGAAAATATGAAAAAATCATACAAATACAATTTGTCTTCTCCTAAAGATATTTATTTGTCCATCAGATTTGCAGCCAAAGTTATTCTTCAAATCTTGAAATTATACCGAATTAGAGTCCCAAAGTGTCCCTGCCTTTCATTAAAGCTAACTTACCCTTTTCCACCGTACTTCAAATTAAGTTCAAACACGATCGACCAAGGCATGGTTTTCTTCTACAGTTAATTGGGAAAATCTATGTCAGGAGTATTGAACCACAATCACTAGATCCGCAATTGTTAATAATAATTTAAGAGCAGAACCAAAAATTGAACTTTGCAAGACCCAAATCAAAAAAACTCCCTCGACAACAATTCAATTGTTTATAAGTGTATAGCCATAGCAAATGCAAAAAAACGTACAAAAAATAACAGGAATAAATCTAAGTAAAAGAACCAGATTAAAAAAAATAAGACTAAGAATGAGAAGACGGTGTTGCCAATTCATGTTGAACAGCCTTCATGAGCAAGCTATCTTTTCCAAGAACAACGATGATGGGAGAGCCACCAATGCTACGAGCAGCGGCATTCATAATCTCGGTCATTAAGGCCTTGAACTCATTCAGATCAAGTGCACCATTCCCATCTTCATCAAACCTCTTGAATATCTCTTCGTTCTCTTGCTGCGACGGCGATTCCGAACCGAAAGGCAGAAGCATCCCTAACCTCCCTCGGATTTTGTCACGCGAAAGCTTCCCGTCGCCATTCTCATCTATCCTCGCAAACCAGTCGTTCACGAAACCATCAAACTTAGCCTTGTCATTTACGAACTGGGTTATGGTGAAGCTGTTGACTACCGCTAGGCTCATTGTTCAGTTTTGGAATAATAGGCTAGAATAAGGGCTGAGTCTGAGGAAAACAGTTATGTTATTGTCTTCAGAACATGTATGTATGTTTTATTTATAAAGTAACGGTTACCCTAAGTTCACGTTTCCCATGGTTGACTAGCCTTTATTTTAGAATTTAGAGCACCACACCACACCAATGTGGCTGTGGGAGTGGGATTTATTGTTCTTTTTTACCCTTCAAAGGACATTCACATGTTGCGATGTTGGGGAAAGAATATGCCTTTGGGGTGGGTGAAAATTTAAGTGGCTGGACTTTCTTAAACATGTGGATCATCGATGCAAATATTTAAATGCCCCATAAAAAATATATATTAACGTGTATGGTGATTATTATTATTTTTATCATGATATTTATTTAAGGTTGTTTTTGTTTAAAATAATGATTGCTATTCGTTAGAGATAATAAACATACATAAAATATGTATGAATAATCTCTTCTCAATACTATCTATTTTATATCCAAATATCACTCTAGATTTAAATTATGAACAATTTAATTAACGACACAAATTATTATCATTTATATCAAATCTGTGGTTGATGTTAACTACTAAAATTTAAAATGATTATGTAACAAGCCTAGATACATATTTTGATATACTTTAGGTGATAATGCATATATTAACAAATATAATTAATATTTTTTTCCTGAAAAAAGATTTGTTATTACTACTTTGGGTGATATACTTTAGATATGAGTATCATACTTTGTATTTATTTGCAATAATTTTTTATTAATAATTTCTTTCTCATTGCTCCTCTAACATTTCCACCATCTTTGCCATTAATGTTTTTTAGAATGACAAAATTATAACTTAGAGAAATTTTATTTAGATAAGGGCGGAGTTAATATATTATTTTAAAATTTTATAATGACAAATGAAAACAATTTGCTAACCTAAACCACAGATACAAGAAAAGGAGAGAGTATTGCTTTCATTTTTATTATAAAAAACATTTAAAAATAAGAAATCAGGTAATCTTTTTTAATTGATTGTGAAAATATAACCTGAAACATAATTTTTCTCAATTTAAACCGGTTCCTATGTAAAAGAAAAATGTAGTTTACAAAATACTACCACTTATCATATTCAAATCCGTGCAGGGTTGGTAATAGTGCGGCATGAAAAGGGGTAACTCTTCTTTCTATGTTTCTCTTTTTATTAAGAGGGGAATTAGGGTGCCTAACCCAAATTTGTTCGCACAGTAAATTGGTTTTAAAATTTACAATTAAGATAAATATGGGTTACGATGAAATTGTCTCCACTAGCTAAAATAAAAAATATGAGTTTTTTTTTCTCTATTGTTAGAGCTTCTTCCTTCGGTTGCCAACCACTCTTCTTTGCCGGTGATGTCGGCACAATTCGTGGTCAAGCATGTCTCCTTCTGTTTCTTGCTTTGTGTCTCGTATTTCCGTCAATGGAAAAGATTAAACCTCACAGCAGCATCTGCATCGATATCAATTCTTCCCGCTTGTGAGATGTTACTCGACATTGGAGTTTTCTGAATATGGATTTTTGCCTGACGTTGTTATGAGATGCTTGTGAGTGGTCAGAGAGGATGAGGGAAAAGGCGAGCATATGAGGAAGAGGAGAGGAGAACCTTTCTCACTTCAACTAGATCTGCAAAAAAAAATCAAAACTAAATCCGCGTCTCTGCTTCAAATCGATGTCTCCACTTTGTACTATTTGCGACTTGAGTGCAGGGACGACCGGGATGGGTCGGAGAGGGAGGGGTGGTGGTCACAACGAGGTGAGTTATGGAGAAGACGGAGGGAAGAGGAAAAGGACAAATTCTATTTTTTTAATTTATTATGGTGTAAACATATCTATCATAATCCTCACCTATTTGAACCGTTGATTTTAATCTTATTATATCTAATGGATATAATTTTTTTCTGCACGATGCGTAACGATTTTCGATTATGCACCCTAGACCCATCTTTTATTAACGAACAAACATATGAAAAGTGAGTATCTATAAATATTTAAGAATTAAAAAGTTATAATAAAAAGTTTATTTTACTGCTATAATAATATAAAAAGTTAATACCATACAATAAAATACAATAAAAAGCTCATGAACAACAAATCAGTATATGTTGTGTCAAGACTCATCCTCTTATGATAAAATGTAATTATTTATTAATTAATTTTTTATAAAATTAATAGGATATTCCATATGTGTGTTTGCGCGCGTGTAGTGTTTCATGTTTTCATATATAATTGAAAAATTAAGACGGTCACTCACAAGGCTGACACTATTTCCCTCAACAGCCTAAATCAACGAGTAGCCAATATAAAAGACTGATAAGCATGTTTATCACACAAATAAGTTAATTTGACACACAAATTATGAGATAGGCGATGATCAAGCATATTTTGTTTTCTGGTTTTTCAGCTGCAGGGCAAAGCTTTAAGCCTTTAAACATTTCTACATTTCAGGGAGAGGGCACAGAAAGCAATCATCAATTTGTCAATATTCAATATAAACAGCAGATTAGTAATGATGGCAGTCATTAAATTGTCTGCAGAAAAATTATTAGTGATTTAAGATCATACATAAATTAATGACGTACTATTTTAACATCACCTAATAATTTCTTGTCCACTACAGTATTATTATATGCAAAAGTTCATAGCACTGGCACTTTGCTCTTTGTTCAGCCTGAACTCTCTTCTTTGACTCGTCTTATCTATCAATCAATTAACAGATTCATTGAGATTTTAGACATCTTTTCTTTTCTCTTCAAGAAAGTGACACGGTAAACACACACAGTTGCTCCTTCGACAATGTATGTTAGTGTGTCTGCTCTGCATACATAAAACAACTCGAGTATATATGTTGGGTGGTCCATGATCCTATCTATCAGCAATACCTAGCTAGCCTACACTTGACAACTAAATTTATTTTATTTTTCCTAAAATTCACCCGTTACGGCGGTATGTTTGAATTTGGTTGAATCGGAAAAACAAAATCCTTTTCTTAAAGATAAAAACAATTGCCTAGATTTATTCAAAGTTTCGATAACTAAATTAATAATTGATACACTTTTATATTAAATAAACAGCTGCATAAATTGTATTGTATTACATCTATTTTATATTCAACATAGAAAAATGTTTTATGATAGAGAGAGAAAAGTATAGGTATGGTAGGATTTATAATGTGATTGAAAAAAGAGATAAAGAGAAATAAAAGGTATTAGTAGAATATTTAAAATTAAGAGATAAACATAATCTTCACAATTTGTGTTGAGAATGTCTAAATCAGTACATAAACATAGGAAAACAACTAAGGCTATCAGTCCAGGTGCTTAAGCAGTGTTGGGCCAAACCTAGATTACCAGTAACGTCATGATGGTAGATAGTTTTGGGCCCAATTGAGTGGTCCAGGGTGACATAGAAGTCTTACTGATCCCACTGCCATTGTTCTTGTTTGTGTGTTGCGAACCAATTGGGTTTCATATTGCCATCCAATACCAAAAAAAGGTAATGATTTTCATGCCTTTCTTTTTGAATTTCAACAGATTTTGCTAACCTGATGAAACTCCTAATATTGAGCTTGACTGACAAATCCGCAACCCTTTGTGCCCGTCAATTTCTCTTCTTTTCTTTTCATGAGCTTCTTTTTCTTAATTTTTCTTCTTGTCTTTCACTGCCACGTGAATTCAGTAAAAACAAAAACAAAATAGTATATATAGATTAAATTGATATAAACTGTAACGTTTACCTAAGTCAATGGCTCAATGATAAATTCTTTAATGAAATCAGTGTCATATATTATAATGGTATCGTATATTTTATGATGAAAGGTATCATTAGCGTAAGTGCTACTTGTCTTCCCCTTTGATTGAAAAGAAGCAAGACAGAATGGAAAAGTAAGAAATTAACCCGATTGTTCAGGTTGTAGATTATGCTACTGGGGATCATCAATGTCCCTTCGTTTTCAAGGATATATAAATCAATATGTATATCGGGACAAATCCAGGTTGTCACGTACTAATTTATTCTCCTTTTTGACTTCTTTTTTTCCTTTCTCATTGAGGCATCAGAGAGTATGCAGATAAGCTTATGTGATCGCAACTTTTGTGGCGATGGCATTATTACAAAAGGAAAGACAACCATAAGAGAAAGATTCGGTTTTTCTTTTTCTCACCCATATTTTTTTTTCTTTAACTTTTTTCTTTTCATTTTCATCTTTTATTTTTTTATTGATATAATTTTAGTTTAATTTATCAATTGTAGCGCTTAATTTGTTACTTTTTTTTGTACTTAATTTGTTATTTATAAGTAATAACAGTAAAAAAAACTACCACAATTAACAATTTTGGCAATCAAATACAGCCAAATATTACAAATTAAACTACCTTGAAAAAAATAAAAGCCAAGGGACCAAAATAAAATGAAAAAACAAATAAATCTGAAAACATGAAATATGTTAGAGGACCAAAAACTAACTATGTGTATCTTTTTCTTCCTTTCGTTCCTCTCGTGTCGGTGAGTATATGAGAAAAACATTTCCCGAAATTGTTGCAGCTATTCATCTAACTAACTATGTTGAGTTTGGACTTTGAGCAGAATTAACTAACATGTACAGTCACAGGCTCGCTCCGTTGTAAGGGTACAAATCTCAAAGGGGAGTTACATAACAATTTCATTAGAATTAGATGACGAAAGTATACAAATTTATTTCAAAGTACGTGAATGTCATTATTTGTGGAATATATAATATATGTATATCTTGCCAGGACAAACTACAGAGTCACTTACACGAAACGCATATTAGATGTTTTACACCATGACTAGGCCAGTACTTTATTTCCTTTTGTTTTTATATTAATATTAGGGCTTAATTATTATATAAGAAAAAGTATGATTCATATTAATTCCACTTCTTTAAAAAGTATATAAATAGTAAAAGGTAAAGATAAATTTATTCGTTATAACATAGGATGCTAATTATTTAACTTCCAAAGAATGTAACTGATTTTTTTTTTATTTTTTTATTTCCATGATGTCTTTTTACGTAGTAAACGTACGCATGAACACGATAAAGATGAAATCGTGTACCCCACGAAGATGTCGAGATGTAAGGAGGAGGAATTGATCTTTTTGGTGATCCCCAAGAAGATATGGAGATGGAAAGGAAAGGAAGAGGAGGAATTGGTCTCTCTAATAAGTGATGATAGGAGTTGAGACTTTGACAGTTACGGGGGAATAGAGCAATTTTTATTTATTTTTTGTTATTAATAGGGCTAATTAATGGTTTGCATGCATGGATAAACTGAACTGTTTTACGAGTTTTTTTAGTATTATGTAGAACTGTTTTACTAGTTAAAATGTAAAATAGGATTAATAGGAGTTTTTTTTCATTGTAAATTTAAAAGTCAATACATGCGTATATGATCTAAATTAACTATTTATTGGTGCATTATTAGAAGATTGAGGTAAAAAATTATAATTATAATAAATAAATAAAATCATCAACATGCTTAAGACATTTTCAACGAGGGACACGTTGTTTAATTGTTTTTTATGAGCTATCACATCACATTTAAGAATCTTAACAATTTCCCACTCTAATAATACACCTCTTTTTTTATAAAGCATTTTATATTCAAATTATATTAATACTTTCTGATTTTTTTTTAAATATATACACAATATTTTTATATGTTTAATATTCACAATAACCTCGCCATTCTATAAGCATAATTAACTTAGATTTCATGACAAGTTACTTGGTTAATAATATTGTTATTAATTATCGGTTAACATTGATACTTAACAATCCAAAAACAAAAAAAGAATAGAAAAAATAACAGTAAACTCATTAGTATTTTATAAATATTTCTCAATTATTATATCTATCATCCAAATCAAAACAAGAACTACTAAAAAGGTCAATTGAATAGGATCCAATATCGAAAAATGCAATTATGTAAATTAATTTTATAATAAAAGCATATTTAAAATTATTAATTTAATATTTGATTTTTAAAGATTTATTATTATATAAAATATTCTACAAAAGCATTTATATATTTGTATAGATTAACATACATATAATATAAACCATTAATATTGACTTAATGATGGAGAATTTGAGTAACTTATGAGATTTTAAGTTCAAATTTAATTATCATCAACAACACATACATATGAAATAACAATTTAAACAAATAATTTAATAAACACTTTGGTAATAAGATGGAAAATTAGGGTGTTTACATTTTATTAATCTCGATATTCTTTTGGTTTGGGTAACAAATCTTTGTTTTTACACTTAGAAATCCAATATTAATAACAAGTTGATATGAGTAATACTGATTTTGGTTCCTTAAGTTAAGTCTTAGAATTGAATTTTGTGAATAAAAAAAAATTAAAATAAAATATGTTATTAAATAAATTTTAATCATTAATATCTTAATGCCCAAAAATGTTTAGGAATCCAATGTCTTGACTCCTTAATGTGGTACTTTATTTTTAATTGTTATTTATATTTTATTTTTCATTTTTAAAAAATTAAAACAATATTTTAGTTTTTTGGATCCAATAGACTTAATTCAAACTAATCCATTATTTATCAAATTGGTTCATTTTTGAGTTTGACAAGAAAAATATACAAACTAAATTAACCCAAATCATAATATTTTGATATGTTGGACAGTTGGAGTGATGGATTTAGTCAAATTAGATCTAAATATACCCTTTATAGAAAAACTAATAAGTAAAATAGCAATATTTTAAAAATTAAAAAAATTCAAATTTATGGTGTTGATAAAAAGTGACAAAGTTAAAAATTTTATAGGTTGGGAACAAAAATTCTTAATTTTTCAAGGATAATATTTTTTAAAATTATTATAGGGAAAAAAATACAGGTTGTCGTCGTGTGATTATTGTGAGGTATGTAACGCATGGAAGCATATTTGTGAGAACGTGCTTGCGTTTTTACACGAGAGTGTGGGCTCCACTTCCGAGGAACCGCTTCTGAACCTTTCACTCCTTCCCTCCCTTTGAATACATGCATGCCAAATATGGCGAATTTACATTCATTGACTATTTAATTTTAACATAATATTTGTTACTCAGAATGAATGAAGCCACAATGAAGAGGCTCCTCTCTTGTTCGTTCATGTGTGCTTGTCAGGTAAAAGCAACTACACACACCAACACCATAGGAGAAGAAAAAAAAATGCTTTCTTTTTCACCCATAACTTTAATCAGTGTGGAGTAACCCTCACAAACCAGCCTTCCAAAAGCTCAACCCAGTAATTTTCTTCCACATTGTCCCATTCTTTTATGTGGCTTGTCACCGTCTCATTTTACCTCTCTGCTACTTCTTAAACCATAATAGAGTCATAGGCGCTATATTGTTATTGTTATTGTTATTTTTTTTCTTTCAAAATTTTGAATTGTTTGTTTGTTTGAGATTTGTGGCATTGACAATGAAACAAGTCTGCTTTTTGTCTGTTTCTCTGTGACCCCCTTTCACTCTCTACGTTTCCTCCAAATTTTGTCTTCTATTGCACGCGCCTCTTCCACTCTTCTTCTTCTCTCATCTCAACAACAGATAGATAGATAGATAGAGTCATGGGTTCCAATCTAAGACCCCATCTCTCAGATGCCTTGTACTGTTTCTCTGATCCGTCAAGGTAACACTCTCTCTTAGCTCTCTGCAACTTCTGCCTTGTCCTCAGAGAGAAACAAAAACATTCTTGTCTACTACTTTTGTTCTGTCTCCTAAAAAGGTCGGAAATTTAGTTGAGTTTTGAGGTTGGTGTTTTGGAGAAGAAGAAAAAAAAATGAAGGACTTTCCTTCATGCTTTGGTGAAAATGCAGTTCAGGTTGCAGATTCTTCATCTTCAAGTTCGAGCAAAACTGCACAGAATCTGGTTATCTGCGTTTACCAATGCCGGATAAGGGGGAAGTGCTGCTTGATAACCATCACATGGAGTAAGAGCTTGATGGGGCAAGGGCTTTGCGTAGGGATCGATGATTATTCTTCAAATCAGTGTCTGTGTAAGGTGGATGTCAAACCCTGGGTGTTCTCCAAGAGGAGGGGTTGTAAGAGCCTTGAGGCTTATTCTTGTAAGATTGATGTGTATTGGGACCTTTCCAATGCTAGATTCGGTGTTGTTCCTGAACCCTTGGAGGGGTTTTATGTAGGAGTAGTTGTAGATCGCCAAATGGTTCTCCTTCTTGGAGATTTGAGGAAAGAGGCTTTCAAGAAATCTAGTGCTATTCCATTACCATCCAATGCTGTTTTTGTTGCCAAAAAAGAACATGTCTTTGGCAAGAAGATGTTTGGTAACAAGGCTGTGTTTTGTGACAATGGTCAGATTCATGATCTTGTCATAGAATGTGACACCTCTGGGGTGTCTGATCCGTGCCTTATAATTCGAATCGATAGCAAAACCGTGATGCAGGTGAAGCGGCTCAAGTGGAAGTTTAGGGGGAACCACACCATCTTGGTGGATGGTCTTGCAGTGGAAGTTTTCTGGGATGTCTATAATTGGCTCTTTGGTGGAACATCGCTTGGAAATGCTGTCTTTATGTTCAGAACATGTATCTCCGAGGAAAAATTGTGGGCTGGTGAACCCCTTTCTGATGCAAATGTGGTGCAGTGGTCCTTCTCTCAGAGGTTTTCTGAGACCAAGTCGCAAGGTGTTGGCTTCTCACATACTTTATATGCGTGGAAGAACGACTAGAAGTTGTGGAAATCCACCATACTAACAGAAATTTTAGTGAGTTGTGATTTTATCAATGATGTGATTGTTTTACTACACTTAATTAAAAGATGAGTACTTTTGTTTGTATCGCTTCCACCCTTAAAATTCATACCCTCAATATATCTGTGCATTTGAACAAATCGTGGACATTTTTTTCTCTCCAATTGGCTGTATATTTATCTTCAAGTGTTAAATTTATGATATCCATATTGCAAAAAAAAAAAAAAAATAGTCTACAGTTTGTTCTGTGATAATCAAATTGCATAACAGGAACAATTTAATAGTTACAAACAGTTATAATTTCTTGTAAGACACAGCTGCTATTTCAGATGCCTATCTCATATGTAAGAAATATTCCACGATCCAAACAATAGAAAACTGTACCACTGTCATTAATTTATACCTTGTCATTTTTTTATTACTATATAATAGCACTATGATAGTAATATGTTATAATATCCTACTTACAGCTCAGATGCTTCCCTCTAATCCTCTATATTCCATAAAATAACTTTTCAGTAGTATTGATCATCCAACATGATTGTAGCTGCTCATATGGGAAGAACATTTTTCTTGAATGCTTGGTTGAACTTTTCTTTATTGTGTAAAGGTAAGGAGGAAATGTATGTATAGATGATGTGTGAGAAAAGCTGCTCACTTTTTCCCAATTCATAGTTTGCCTATGCTGTTTTTCTTCCTTTGACTGAGATGCCTCACTGTGAGTTTGATAGATCATGGTGTTGTCATTTTGAAGATTGTATATGGCCCTTAATGGAAGAAGTAAATCGCTGTCAATGTTATCATATATGACAATGTTTCCTTTCTTATCCTTTTGAATTTTGCTTCATTGTTCTATATTCAGTTATTAATAATTTGTGGCATGAAATAATTTAAAGGAGGGGATGTGATAGAGGATGTATATGATAATGGATGATTTGAAATCTGCAGAAAGTCATGGACTCCTTGTATGTAGATTTGAAGAATTCTGATTTTGGTGTAAAAGTAGCTTATATTTGATGACACCAAGTATTTTTACTGAATTTGCTCTGTTTTTTACTGTTCTCATAAAGGCCTGTGTTAATACTTGGCAAACTCTGTGCTGCATATTTCTGTATTATTTGAGCTCTGCAGTAGTGCAGTGAGTACTTTTACTCTGTTGTTAATCTTTTATGCATATAGGCATTACCCTTGTGACTGCCATGATCCCTCTTAAATGAACTCATACACATGCGCACTCATGCTCTTGGTATGTTCCATATTTATCACTGTACGGTTTCATGTGTCATTACCAAATTTTGGCCCTGGTCTTAATGCTTTAAATTCTTGCTCCTAGCAGAGAATACCCTTTTTTATGCATGTTATCTTGGAGTTTAACTTTGATATCTTTAATTTTCTAAGTGAACTACCACTGATCTTAGCTATGGATCCGGCTGCAAGAGTGTAAGGTAATAAAGATGGAGCAATATGGTAAAGTCTACCTTACATTAGTATGAAGAAAAAATCGGCTGTGGTATGCTGCCTTTGGAAATTTGTCACATGTTCTGAAATGTGAAAATGTGAAATAGTTTTCGGTAATTAATACCATATATATCTTTGCATTATTGACTTACCTTTGCTACCTTGAGCCAGTGCAAATATTCAGTATTTTTTTTATCAGCAAAAGGATTCTATTTACTAGAAAATCTGCAATGATCACCAATGAGTATTAATGACTTTCAAATTTGGTAAGATGTTAACAACGCTGTTTGTTTCCCAACGGACCCCGAAAGTTAGGTGCTGCTTCAGATGTGACAGAAGTAAGAAAAATGTGCTAAATGGAATGAATGATTTGGTGGAGCTTGTTTGTCAATTAGTCAAGTTATACAAAAGAGGTCCTTGAGTGATTTTATATGTGGATAAATCACATCAGTTTAGTATCTTAGTGGTTGTTGGGTCCCTAAATGCGAAAGAGTTAATTTTGACCTCAAGAAAATAAACAAGTTCCCGAGTCCTCGCGCACCAAATCTTAGTGTTATGAAAGCACTTATGCATATTGCTGATAGTACATGACCTAACATAGTATTTTCTAGAATTTTATTAATAAAATATGGTTCTTTACGAAGCTAACGATATTGAGATGAAAATGAGAACATTGTTTGATATTCCAACAATAGATACGCAGTTGTGATGTTCAATTAGTTACACAATTGAAAGATAACTATAGAGTCTTGTAAAGTTTTGTCTTTTTTAAACGAGGTTATTCAACTCAATTAAGTTTCAATATAACCTTGGGATATTGAAGGTCTAAGACTAAAGATATACTAATCCACACAAAGCAAGATCTCAATTAAGTTATTCATTTTACATATGGAAATGCAAGTATGTAGATTACATTGACAATGATTTATAGTGTGACAATTATCTTACTTTTTCAATGTATTTCAACATGACTGAGTCAAAACCATGGATTGAGGTTCAACTGAGTTATTTATTTAATTTTATGTGAGCCAACCTATTAACCCGTCTTATCTTTTAGACAAGTTAACACAGTTTGGGACTTTGGGCTAAGACGAGTTCAGATCTTTAGGTAAACTAATTCTACTCTTGTATAATTGTTTGAGAAAATTTTGTCACTCCACTCACATTGCTAATAACTTCTCCATCCAAATAGTTCCCGAAGCTAACAAACAAAACAAAAGTAAAGATACATGAACACCTGTACACCACATTTTGTAAAATTTTCCCATGTAAACGAACATTTTTCCAATAGGAGCCCAATGTTGCTTCTACATTTACTGCATGATAATGAGAATGTTTATTTGAAGCCCTCAAACGACAGTCCATAATCGTGTACCCCTACATAAACTTCTACACATTCTTACAAGTTAGCAGGATACCTCAGGGTCAAGCCTATCCCCAGCTATCACAGTTCAACCTTCATCCAGATTTTTGTGAGGATTGCTGTCCAATACAATTTATCCGACCAAAAAAAGAAATTTTACTGAATAAAAAGGCAGATTTCCTGAGCATTGTAGTCCAATATTACATCTTTGCCTGATTAAACTAAAATAATTTTCCTTTCTTCTATTTTGAGTTACTATTTTACAGTGGACATGTTTTAAGAGTTATATAACTTTTTATTACATCAATAAATCAATTTCATATTTTCTCTTTCTTCCTTTTTTTTATTATTACAAAAAATATAAATATAAATATAATATCTCTCTTTTTTCAACGATCGTATGGTACAAGAAAAAAGAAACTGACATGAGTAACTTTTTTTATAATTGGCACGTAAAAGGGTCCATTTTTTTTTTTTATATTTTCCACCTAACAGAAACCATCACTTTTTGAAAAAGAAAGAAAAAGTTAAACATAGATGATAAACTATAAAGAGTAAGTATGTCCAATAAAAAGTTAAACTAACGAATACATCAACATTTTGAGAAAAATATCTTCTTACAATTTAAAACTTATAATTGTAGTTAAATTGATTTTTTTTCTACAAATATAACCTTTGAAAGTAATCTTGTGTAAGACATATTTAAATATAAAATGTGATCATTTCTTTCAAAAAAATATTTAAACCTTATTTGTCACGTTATATTGGACGCAACTCCCGCTGATATTGTTGTTAAAATTTTAATTAATTATTCATTGTATTAGTAAATCTTTGTGAATGTCTAATTAGAAGATTACAATTATAAATTTTAAACATAAAAAATACTACAATAAAGAGAGTTGTTAGAACAATTTAACCTACACAAACAGTTACGTAAATGGTAACTTTAAGTCAAAAAGGAAGACCCTGCACCCAACACAAACAGCGTCTGGCCTTGGTCCATGCCGCCACGAAAGCTGCATCCTGCAATTTGTACGTCAACCAACACACTCGAAATCATCAACAACTGGTACCTAAAATTTTGCAGGCTTTCTCGTTTGAATCTTAATACTAGTACTTTTTTTAAATTTTGTACGCACATTTTCGACAAAATGTTACTTATTATTGGCTTATTGCTTAACTAAGAATTATTACAAGGTATATTACAAATATGGTTGCCAAATTGTGCAGTCATAATTGAAAACGAGAGCTGAAAAAAAGGCATCGGAATTGAATAAAATTTGTGGCATGGTGTAGCGAATATTTTATGACGTGAATAACAGAGTCAACATGTTTACATGCCACTAAAGGTTATATGTATTTTATTAATATAAGAAAAGTGTCTGAATTTTAGCTTGTTCATCCCATACCCATCTGCTAAATTTGTTTTGGGGATGTTGTCACGAGAGTCCGTGATCACCGGGTAAATTAAGAAAAGCCGCGTTCAGTTCCTTTCCATAATTTAATGGACCAATCAATCACCATGCATGTCCTTAGCAGCATTTCCCAGTGAAGTTCATGAGATGATGAGAGGGTAAACCTAAGCCATCATTATTCAAAACATTCAATTGCCTTCTTATTAAAATCCTCTAACCAGTCTCGCCTTCCAATCAGGAGTGATTGTTGGAACATAACTGCGTAAACATTACTATATTTGAGTAGCCTGTTAGTTGAGTGGAGTTTTCCTTATTAAACTTTTCGTGGTAAACTGATTATGAAATTAAACCTTTATCGCTTCAAATTAACAACCTTAATTTGTTAAAATATATATATTTGTTAATTTATAACTATTATATTATAAAGGAAATAATCTCTGATTAAAATTTTTACTCCCAAAAATTATAAACTTCCAATTTTAGTTACATCATTTCAATTTCAATTACATCTTTTTAAATAATTCATATCAATTACATATACATTTAATATTTTCAATCCAAACACTTGCCTGTTTTTGCCCTAGTAAAACATAATGAAAGTGCAAAATACTAAACTTGATAAAAAAAAATTATATATGAGCGAAATATATTATATGAAGCTCTTCTACAATTATAATTCTATAACTTCCAGTTGCTTTTCATACGAAATAGGGAATATTCTGTTGGCTATACAATATTATTCTGTATTTTTAAAAGAAGTTCTTTAAAAAGTGTACCTAAAAAATGATTTAAAATTGTATGAAAAATAACAATGATATTAAAGTTTTATCATACAAATTGTGCGTTTGCTTTCAGTGAAGAAAAACACGAATATTTATATTCTAAACTACCAACAGGATGATTAGAATCTTAGTGAGAATAGTCTCACAAAATAAATAAATAAAATATACACCAACCTAGAAAAGATATGCTTCCCCCATCTCATTTTATTTGTCACTTTTAGAATATTTTATTTCAAATTATTTATTACTTGTAAGTATTAATAAAACATTAATCGTTATTATTTTTGCTAAATATCTTCAAGAAATGAATACCTTAATAGATATATAGTTACAATTAAACTATCTTATTAATAAGGATATTTTAATAAAATAAAATCATTTTAAAATGATATATAATTAGTTATTTTCAATGTTTATATTAATTACATTAAACAATTAAAAAGAGGAAGCAGATACAGTCTAATTTTATAAATAAATAAATAAATAAACAGCATATTTGGTATTGTATCTTTCCATAATCTTAATTAGATTTAAATCCTCTAATACATGTACCAAAAAATACAAATGAGCTGGCGTCTGATCATATGTTAGTGGAAGGCTTTCTCCTAGAACAAAAATCCAGGTGGCCTACAGCTGTATAATGATGCCCGAGCAAAATTACGAGAAAGCCCTCATCATCCATTTCATTTATGCCTCACATGTGCGCCGCTAATGTAATCGCTGTTCTGTCTTTGAACCCCATGCCATGCCAGCTCAACACCAAACTACATCTCATCTCCTCAAACATAACTACTATTATAGTATTCTTTTAACTAAAAAGCATAAAAAACTCCAAATCATTCATCATTATGTTGTGTAAATATAAAATATTACTATTCAATTAAATGATCAGGAATTTAGTTATTCTTTAAATAAAATATTGAGTTTAAATCTTTGAAATGAAGAAAGCTGGTACCCCAAGAATTTTAGCCTAATTAAAGTTATACATCGACTTGACCCAAATTACTGGTACCTCAACTAATTTCTGAATAGCAACGCAAAGGTAATAAAAATATATAAATAAAAAACTAAATAAAATTTTAAATTAATTGTCTTTTAACCATCTCCAACGGTCACTGACTGAGTGACAATCTCGTACTCTGATGAGTTGTCACTATTTACTAAGGTCACTTGTGTGGTTCCCTTCAAATTAGGAGGTTCTGCCCGTAATTTGACACCAACGAATAGGAAGAGTAAGAACTAAGAAGAGAAGAGGTTGGTCGTGAATATCAATATTAAGCGGTGTGAGGCATTTGTTGATGTATAGAGCGGAGACATGGGCGAGTCAAGCGACTCTGTCTCCATTGACATTGATTTGATTCCTTTGGGAGGAAAGGTAATGGCACTTTAACACCTTACAAGTTTTTGAAGAGAACCATTCATCTCCAAGTTTAGCTTGTGTTTATGTGATAGTGTAATGGAACTTGTATCAAAATCGATCATGTACTTAACATAGATTATGTTCTTGCAGGAATGCAAGGTTAAAACTACTAAAGGTTCCGTGTCTGTGCTTGTTTGTGGGGATCAAGAAAAACCCGCTCTAATAACCTACCCAGACGTTGCTCTCAATTGTAACCTTCTTACTTATATTGCTTTTGTTTTCATATATGTTCAATATGAATATGAATGAATTTCCTCACAAAATATTCCATGTCTTGTCTATGCGGTTCAGTGAAGATATTTAGAATTAGAAGCAAAGCAACCTTTGTGTTTGCAGTTTTGGATTACTACATAATTACAATAACTTGATTTTGGCTTTTTGCAGATGTGTCTTGTTTCCAGGGTCTTTTATTCTGCCCAGAGGCAGCTTCTTTGTTGCTTCATAACTTCTGCATTTATCACATTGATGCTCCGGGGCATGAGGTCGGTATTAGCATTCTTTAACTCCCTTCCCAACTCATAAAGCTCGTATAGGCTTTTCTATGTAACTGTGTCCCTTTTTCATTTTGAAGTCTTCAACATGATTGAATGTTGAGAAGTTGTAACTTCCTTGAAATATTTATGATTAAGCAGTTATGTTAAATAACTTCTATGAAACATAAGACTTCAACGATGCTGTCCTCTCCTAGACCTTGAATATAATTTGACTCTTTTATAATTTGTTTAAGAGTTATTGCAGTTGGGAGCTGATGTCATTTCTTCAGATGAACCATTGCTCTGCGTTGATGACCTTGCTGACCAGATTGCAGAAGTGCTTGATTTCTTTGGGTATGTAGAGCATCAGTCATTCTAAGTATTCCCCTTTTGTTTTAAAAGAATGTGATAACTGTTGGTGTCATGCGCATGGTTTGTGCATTGCTGGGTAATTTAAACAAAGGAGAGTACATATATATATTAGTAGGTCTATGTAAAGGAACTTAAGTATTGGTTATTGAATATAGATTACTGAAACAAGCCTCTTTGATATTCTTACTTGGAATAGGATTTTAACCATTGTCCAAAACCCTCTTAAATCAGGCTAAGGGAGGTTCTGTGCTTGGGTGTAACAGCTGGTGCTTATGTCCTCACTCTATTTGCTGTAAGTTGGCATTTGTGAGTTATAACTTAATCCACCATAACAATCTAGTATACTAAACCATCGTGCTTTTTCCTAATTTGGCAGATGAAATACAAAGAACGAGTGCTTGGATTGATTCTTGTTTCACCTATTTGCAAATCTCCTTCATGGACTGAATGGCTTTACAACAAGGTTTAATCTGTCAGCATTGGCTTTTATCATATGCTATCTACTGAAGTGTCTGTAACTAGATTAAAAATTTTAGTAGCCCATTAACTGACAAGGATACATAACTTTTTTGCATACAATAAAACAATATGAACTTAAGTCTACTATGTGTGTCTGACACAGCAATAAAAGTCCATGTCAGCATCATTGGCTATCATATAACAATTCCTTAGATACCTTGGAAGTTGTAAAGCAATAAAAAGAAGAAAATTTGCCCTTGTAAATATAAGCCCCCCCAGGGTTTTTTATATTCATTCATGCAGGTCTTGATGAATTTAATATACTTCTATGGTATGTGCGGTGTACTGAAGGAATGTCTTCTGCAGCGTTACTTCAGTAAGGTATTCTTCACATTCTTCCCTTCATCCCTAATTATGAAGGTGGAATCATTTCTGTATGTGACATTACTTCTCTACATTTGTTATAGGAACTTAGGTGCAGTGTTCAAGGAGCAGAATCAGATATAATATTAACGTGCCGAAGGGTATGAACACATCAATTTTTGTAAATAACATACATAAGCATTGTGTACATGCATAATTTGAATGTGTAGGATTCTAACTTGCTAATCCTCTTTTCTGGTCTATAATTACAGCTTCTGGATGAAAGGCAAAGTTTGAATGTCATGCGATTTCTCCAAGCTATTAATGCGTAAGTTATAATGTTTTTTACAAACATGATTGTTTTCTTTTACCTTCTCTTGGCTCCTGTTTTTTTTTTTTCCTCTACGCATTTAATCCTGTTATTATGGACGATACTTTAAATATGCTTGAGACGATTCAATAGTATATTTTGGCGGTCTATTTATGAAGTTCATGCAAGTTGTAAGAAAATTCTTTTCTACAATTAGAATTTGAAATAGAGGACAAGCCTTAGCACGGTAATAAAGTTGTGTCTTGGTCACCTGTTGGTTATCGGTTTGAATTTGGAAACAATTTTTTTTTTGTTTATGCAAGGGTTCTTAGCGTACAATAACTCTCCCCCTATCTTTGCATAGAGAGAAAGCCTTCAAGCATCGGGGTACATTAGTTTTTTTATATTATTAGAATTTGAAATGGCAATAGTTGTTATTTTACGGGAGAACCAAATTCTAATCTGTGGCCACTGGCTCGGATTTTGTTTGGGAAGACTAACATGGCATATAAATGAATGGATGACAAAAGAATGCCATGTCTTGTAAGGATATTATACTATGACACTATCTTTCACATAAGGACAAAATTCTCCAGATGAAACTTTAAATATTCTTATCTTCAGATAATACTTGTTGGGTTTCTTATAAAAATGATACTTTAAAGGTAAATATTCTTCAGATGAATTCAATTGCATATTTTGGTGATTTGCTTATGAAGTTCATGCAAGTTGTTAGAATTCGACGTGGAAATAATTGTTATTCCATACATTATTCTACGGGAGAAACCAAATTCTAATCTGTGGCTACTGACTTGACTTGTTTGATTTTTGGCAGACCAACATGGCGTTTTAATGAAAAACATTAAAAAAATGCTATTTCTTATAATTTCAATAAAATGATGAAAAATTGAAAACCTTGGCAAAATCATTAATTGTTTCCGTGATTGTTTACCAAAGTGATTAACTGGTTGCAGAAGACACGATCTCACTGAGGGTCTGAAGGACTTGCAATGTAAGACACTTATATTTGCAGGTGAGAGTAGTCCATTCCATGCTGAATCTGTGTACATGAGCACAAAAATGAACCACAAAATCTGCGCACTTGTTGAGGTAGGTTGTACATTCATTTTATGAGTCAACATATAACTTATACTCAGCAGCCTCCTTAAATCTAGTTGAGAAGACAAACAAAAATAGCATGATCATTTTGTAATACTTGCTCAGGTTCAGGCTTGTGGCTCATTAGTAACAGAAGAGCACCCAAATTCCATGATATCACCACTTGAGCGTTTCTTAATGGGTTTTGGCTACCACAGACAAACACATGCTGCTTCCTCATCAAACAATGGTTCAAATCCAGCAAGCCCCACTATCCATTCATGCATAGCACCAGAAATGCTCTCCCCAGAGAGTTTAGGAATTAAGCTCAAGCCCATCAGAACCCGTGTTGATGTTCAATTCTAACTTTATCCAGCACAATACAGCAATGCAGCGAGCTAAATCATTGCACATAATATAATATAATATAATATATAGCTAGTGTAGGATATTCTTTGATTAATGATTATGTTGGTGGACTAATTATATTGTTTGCAAAAATGGCTGTTTTTCCTACTAACGTAAAACAGTAGGAGGTGTCTTACAGTTTACAATAGGAATATTCTTTTCCTAATGTTGATTTTTGAGATATACTCTCACCAAAGTCAATCTGTTCCTGAACTAGCTGTACACCTTAACTTTGTCTTTTTTTGGTTAATAGTTTGCCATTCTTTCACTATTACTGTTTACGGACTCGTAATATTACCCATAAGCTGATTGAAATTATTGTATTAAGAAGTGCATTTAGGTTGCTTGCTCTGTTTAATGTTAAGCCTTTAACTTTAAATCAATAAAGCATTTACGTGAAACAATGTCACTGTTTTTTTGGACTATCTATGGATGAAAGGTAATTTTCTCCGTTCCCTCTATATCTACCTGTTGGAAACCGTTACCGGTGAAGTAGGTTTTACAGTAAAAAAAAAAAAGGAATTTGAATCCTGTGCTTCCATATGTGTATCTTACATCCCTTGTTTCTGTTTGAAAATACCAAATTATCTTTTTCCAATCCCAACACCTTTCTCTTTGTGCAAACTACTCCCGCAATGACTACTTTTCCCACGAATTCACCTTCTTCACGGTAATCTCACGACATCCTCCTCACGAGTCACGCTGTGGCAAAATGTCCTCCCCACCTCCTTCCTTTATGTGTGGCCATTGAAGGTAACAATGACATGGTGTTTTGTCTTCCGGAACCACAATTCTAGAATTTTTTTTTTTTTTATTTTCAACTATTACGAAATGGTCATTCTGAAATATAGATTTGAGTTCTAGAATAAGTTTTTCATAATAAATATTTTTTTTCAACCATTATTTTTTTACTATTACGGAACAAGCATTCCAAAGGCTATTTTTTATTGTTATGAAACATACATTTCAGAAGCTATTTTTTATTGTTATAGAACACTTATTTTGAAAGCTATTATTATTGTTATGGAACATCTATTATGGAAATTATTTTTTTATTATTATATAACACCTATACCAAAGCTATTTTTTTACTGTTATAAAACACCTATTCCAAAAGGTGGAAGAACAGGAGCTGCTACATTATGAGGAGGGTGTCGGGGGAAAGGAGGTGGTACGGGACAAGGAGGAGTTTCTGCGGGAAGAATATGAGCTGTCGTGGGAGGGAGAGGAGCCGTTGCAAGAGCTGCCATCATGGATTGAATGGTTTCTGAATGGGGGAGAAGGTGTTGGGGTTGAGAAAGGAGGTGCTAACTCATTAAGGGTATTATAGTATTTTCAAACTAAAATGGAGTACAAGATACAATATGAGAGTGCAGGATTCAATCCCGTAAAAAAATTGTACTAGGAAATTTGGACCCATGGAAACTGAGAGCCCACAAGGTTTTGAAAACCTGACTTTTGCTACAAAGTCTGGAATGCATTCACTTGTCATAGACCGCATGAAACGTCTTAGTAGGGGGGCTCTACAGAGGGATGCAATTCTATTTTATTCTTATCTAACTCGAAATTTTAATAGAATCATTTATTTGAATCTAAATTCAATTTGACAATACTGATAAAAAGAATTCAATTTGACAATGTGAGTATGAGAAAAATAATGTCAACTTGATTGTATAATGTAATGTATATAGTTAAACAGCATGATTAAATAAGTATACAACTATAATTAAGTTAAAAAATTATGTTATTAATACATAATTATTTCTAAAAATTAGACTTTTAGAAAGAAAATAAGACCATTAGACTAGGTGTATGTTTGATTTGTAGTTAAAAATGTTATAATACATATTTCAATATAAATCTAACATATAAAAATAAAATAAATATAAAAGTAAAAGTCTTGATTTGTTGACAAATGAAAACCAAACATCTTCTACTCTAGGTTGAAACAACCGAGGATGAGTCGTGAACGCACCCTGCATAATAGACTAGCTCATTTTCATCATAATGGTTGTTTAACAATTAACAAAGTTTCATGTTCTCTATTCAATGTCTATGACTAGGAGCACATTTTAATCCTGAATACGTAATCACAAGAACACGTTAACAAAGACGATTTCTAACTTGTCACAAAGGAGTTTAATCGACCATACTCGAGGCAAGATTTCAAATGAAACTAACAAGCCATTTCTACACAAGACTATAAAGCTAAAGAGAATAGAAAAGCAAAGCCAAAGCATACATCGTTGACACGACACCGTTTTATACGAAAATTGCATAGAATCCATCTCTTATAAGTTATAATCAGCCTAGATTAGAATAATCAGGGTGACAATCAACAGAGAGGACTACAAGAAACACACTAAACAATAATTATAAAAATTCATGGTCACTTCTGGTGCTTTAAAACTAAATACATGAATTTATGGAGAGGGTTTTACAAATTACAACTGCAATATGAAACTAATAGTAACAAACACTATAATGATAAAAAAAAAAGAAGACAATCAATTCCAAAGTATTAATCTAATTTGTACCACCCATCCCCATGGTCGTTAACCTAATTGTTTCCTAGATCGGAACGTATCTTTTCAAAGTTTGCTTCCCGGAAACGGCGGCGGCGGCGGCGATCCCGCCGATGGCGCCGGCAATAGCGGCGGATCGAGGTCCGGCGGCGGCCCTATAGAGAGCCCCGGTGCCGAGTCCGGCGACGGCGCTGTTGACGAGGTCATCGGTGCCCCTGAAGTAGGTCATCCCACTCTCGAGTCCCGCGAAGATGAGGCCCACCACGCCGAGCGAGTTCCCGAGTCTGCGACCCGCGTGGCCCCCCGAGTTGAGGACTCGGTTGAGTCGGATTTTGAGGGAGTCGCCAGACTCAGCCTCACGTAGGCCCTGGACGGTGCCCCTGGTGGCTCCGATCATGGATCCGGCGAGGTATCCGGAGCCAGTGTAGTACTGGAGGTTGTCGCCCCAGGAGCGGTGGGTCCTGGCGGCTTCTTCCGGGAAGAGATGCTCCGGCGCGGTGGGGAGGTTGTAGAGCTTCTGGATGGGGACGTTGAGGTCCTGGTAAGGGTGGTAGACGCGCGTGTTGTGGTGATCCTTTGATTTGCTTGAAGAATCCGCCATCGCCGTCTGGGAATGAAAAAATTCCAAGTCTACGAGAACAACGAAGAAGTGCGTAGGGTTTAAGGAAGATCAAGTCTCAAAGGGTTTTGTGAATACTATAATATAATGTTTTTTTTTTTTTTTTAAGGCACCACTTGGTATTAAAGTAAAATTAATCTCACTCGTCGTAAATCGTAAGTTCGTAAAGATTATGGGCTCAGAAAGAAAAAAAAAAAAAGTCTTAACGATTATGGCCTATATGAAATAGGAGGGATTAAAGAAAATATTTATTTTTATTTTTTTAGCTTTTTTAATTTAATATATAGGGGATAGGAAACAAATTAATTAATTATTAATGAGATACATATTGTCGAGTTGGAAAATTATTTTCTTTTTTGTGCATTTTTAATGGGAAATGATAAATGTTAAGAAAAGTTTTTTCGTACAAAAGTAACAAACCGTGATTTGTATCAAATCACAACCTTTATTTATTCAACCTTTATTAATTGAGTTTTTTTTTTTTTTAAATATCACCCTTGCGTATTATATTTCGTGTAACTCGTGCAAGTTTTATTCGTATAATTCTAAAGAGTATAATGCATGTTATGGGAAGATTTTGCGAACCAATTTCTAAGATGAAGATATTCTTGTTGTTTTAATATTACAGTTATCTAGGATGAAGATTTTTTTCTTAAAAAAAAAAGACGAAGATATTTAAACATATTTTATTTTTTTATTATTCATTGCATCGTGGTTGTATTTTGTAAAACATATATATATGTCATCATTTTTTACACTTATAGATAAGAAGGGAGTATTAAAATCAGATTTTGTACACAATTGTTAAAAAGATATTGATATTTAAAAAATTATTCTATTTGGAAAAATATTAAACTTTATGTCTAATATATATTATCGCCCCCCTATAGTTTTAATATACCAAAAAAAAATATTACATATGTTTCATAAAATTAACTGAATTAGTTAAGAACTAAAACAATTAAGTGAAAATTGAAATACTTTCTTATTTTCATAAGTTATTTGTTTATTTTCTTAGCAAAAAATTACATAAATAAATATATTTATGTAATATTTCTATAAAATTTAAATTTATTCTCTTGATAAAATATATTTTTATTATTTATAACTTTATTAGTAAATTAATTTTAAATAATTATAGTTTTTTATTTGTAAAATATATAAAAAAAATCACATACACTTATTATATAGCACTATCAATATCATCATATATAATAAAAGGATAAAAAAATGAGAAAATAATATCATATGTAAAACAAAATTAAAATGATAAAAAAAATTACTTTAAATATAAAAGATTAAAAAAACGAGACATACCCAAAGACAAAAGTAACATAAAACAAATTTTTAAAAAATATTTTACAAATGAAAAAATTATATATTAAATTTTTTGTGAACATATGTATCCTTTTTTGGAATAAATAGGACTTTATTTTTTTGGCAGTTGCTATTTTCCCTCTCCTTTTATGCTTATACACTTCTATTTTCCTTTTTCTTTCATGTTCTCCCCAAATTATCCTCGTAATTCTCTCTATCCTTCTTCTTCTTCGGTAAAACACTTTGTATAGTAACCTATCGGCCGCAAAATCACCAGCCACTCCACTGCTGTGTCGACGCAGTTCCTGCTCATCGAAGGTTGAAGGTGCGTCGTGCTCCTCTCGCTGTCTTGGATGATTAGTTCTCCAAAACCACAGTCGCACACATCAAGAAAGGATCTCTAATCTCTGTGCTCTGGATTCACTTCCTCTTCGCGGTGGTTGTGCCGATTTTGGTTCACTTTGGTATTTTCACCACCGAAGAGCATTTGAGGATTATGAGGTTTAGGGATGAGTACGATAATTTGAGAGATCCAATCGCGAATTTCACTGCTAGATTCACATAACTGTTCAAGTTTGGCACTATTTTTTTATTTTTTATAGGTATAAGGTTATTGCTCCATTGAGTTTTGTGAGCATTGAGTTATCTGGCTAATTAATTGTTGCATGTGAGGGAAGAGATTTCGTGGTGGCCAAGACGATTACGACGGTGGTGTGCAGTAAAGTAACGCACATGAATTATGAAGTTCTGATTTTTGTTGTTGAATATGGTTGAATTAATAGCTGTTTATGTTTGATTTTAGCATTTTAGAGGAGAGGTTTGGTTACGTTGACGAAGAGGATTCTGTACACATGGGGACTGTTTTCACCAAGAAAAGAAAAAGGATAGAGATGAGTATGTGTGATCAAAGGGTATTTTGGAGGAAAAAAAACTATAAAAAAAAAAAAGGAAAAGTGTAAAAGTGTAAAAGTATAAAAGGGGAGAAGAAATAGCAATTGTCTTTTTTTAAATAAAAACTAAAAGAAATATATATTTTTTTTAAAGCTTATGTTATACGTATTTTAATTAATATTCTAAAAAATATTATTTCAACTGATATTTAAAAAATATTAAAATTACTAAAAATTATTTATTTACTAAATAGTCAAATAAAATTGTTAACCAATAAAAAAATCTAAAATCTAACTAAAATACTTTTTCAAACACACTCAATTACCTACCTTCCTATTCATTTATATGATTTAAACTTGTTTAGTAATCATGTAGGAAAAAAATGAAATAAGTGGCATCTTACTCGATAATATCGGGATATCTTTCCATTTGACTATTTTTACATAATTTTTTTTCATCTATGCCTAAAAAGCATTTGTTTAACAAATGAAAATATGTTGAACGATTTATAAATATATAAACCTATAAATTTCATGCAATTATTTTTATTGAGGAATAAAATGAAATAAAAAATGCAATTATTAAATTTCAAATAATTTGTTATCATATTTTTATTATTTTATAAGTATAGTTAACTTACTTTTTTTCATTACAATCTTTTTATTAAAACTATTGTCTTTTAATTGTAAATCTATAAAAATTTCAAAATTTTATTAATCAAAATATAAGTAAGTATTTATTAATTAATTATTAATTACCACAAATAATACAATAAACAACATTGTGAAACTTGTCTTAGATTTCTTAAATTCAATCTGATATTCGAGTTTTATAAATGAATAAAATATATGATTGAATTAAAAGATTTTATTGAATAAGATTCCTTAAAATAAATAAATTCTTAACAAAATTAATAAACATTCGATAACAATCTCATGATCATCAAAAAATTTAATTATTAATAAATAAATACACGTTAAATTATTATAATTATTAAAGCGAATAACCTTACAAATAAACTAAATTCAACTAAAGAGAAAGGGTAAACAAAAAATATACATCCATTGAAGATTGAAGAAATTCCTTGTGCATTGAAAAATAAGATGTTTAAAGGAGCTTTCAGCAAATATGGTTGCATTTATTTTTAATAAATTCTCTATCATTCCAGGTCAACTCTTAGTAACACTTAACAAGCATGGTTCGTGACCAATGATTGTTATATGTTAGTTTCAGGACATAGTAACATTCTATTTGTTAATTCAAGAATTTAAATAAAGGGGGAAACGTATTGAGTCCCCTAGTGCTTCACGAAACGAGAGAAAGTCGTATAGAAAATATAACTCCAAAAACTTTTCCCGTTCGATCTTCTCTAAAATAAGAATTAAATGACCAAATCGAAAGTAAGTCAGCACCCCTATAAAAAAGAGGTAAGCAAATAATTAATTCTTAGTTCTCAATAAAATTTATGTTTGAGTAAGGCTGTAACGTTATAGAATTTGATTATATAAATTAAATACAATATATATTTAAATGTTATATTTATAGACAAAAAGTTTAATGTATATAATAAGACAATACTGTAAAAAATTATTATTGGATCATAAATTATTATTTGAACTAGTTTAATATAATTATTTTAAAAGTCAATAAATTTATCATACATGATAAATATAAATTATAATTAGATAACTGCCTAAAAAAATTTACACTCTCATTGAGAACTAATAATTAATTATTTGATGACTTTTATAATACTAACTATTATTTAAAAAGTTTAATGTATATATACTATTAGTATAAAATAATATTACATTATTATCTAATCACAAATTATTATTTAAATTATTTTAAGATAAATATTTTAAAAGTTAATAAACTTCACATACATGATTAGTTATGATTAAATGATTATCTAAATAATTTTATATCGATGCCTATTTTCTCTCTCTTTAATTTAACTCCTTTTGTTATTGTATTCCCATATTTAAATATGTTGTAATTTATGTATCTCATTTTCTGTCTTATCTATCACATTTTGACATGTCATTAAAATCCACACATGTATTTTACATCAATTTTCTCAAATTACCCTTTAAAGAAAATCCATAAAGTAAGATAAATAATTATTAAATCAATTGGATTGCAATTAAATTTTGAAGTGTTTATTTATATAAAAAAGGTAAAATTTAAAGCGAGGTCATAATAAAATAAAAGTCCAAAGTCCATGACGTTTATTTACAAAAACAGGAAAATTTAAACTCAATTAAGATAAAATAAAAAATTTGGGTGTGTCTATTTAGAATTTAAAAATTCAATTGTCATGGTCAACTAATTTGAGTTTTCCTGTGCACCATTGAGTTACATATTTTAAACAAACATTGGATTAAAGTATTAAACAGTTCCCTGTCTTGGAAGGGTTTGAGGAATTTTGTTTGAGTTTAACAATTACTTTAAAGTTAAATATTTATAATAAAAAAATATGTGTATGATAAATATTCAAACTTAAAAAGTATTTTTAATTTAAAATTTTTTTACGTGGTCTCATCTTAAATATTGAGATTTGAAATGAAGTGTGAAAATGGATTATCCTTTACTTTTACTGACGGATGTGATTGGCTGTGTGTAAAATCCTTTTGATAGTGTACGAGCATTAATCTCATTTTCATTTATAGAAACTTAAAATAATATAAGCAAAAACACTTCCTCAGCATAAAAAGAAAACACTATTTGAAATTCGTTCTTCTTCTTTTTGCGGATTGCAGTTACTAAGTAGATATGAAAAGAAGATTGGACTTGAGGTTGGACAGTAGAATTGGCATTGTACTTACTCTTCCTACCAAACCAGTAAAGCTGTAATTTTCGGCCTAGGGTGTATCAGCGATCCAAGACCCATGACAGTGTACTTACTACTCAGTTATTATATTATCCACTAGTACTCGGCAAAAATGAAACAGGCCCATAAATACGACCCATTTATTTTAGTTTTGGGTATGTTCATGCAAGTTCGGCCTATAAATTCCGCGACCTTTTAATAATCAATTGTGAGATAAAATTGAAGGTTTGAAAGAGAAGACAAACCCACATCCACATGGAACTAAAACTTTATTCCAACCAAAACTTTAAGACTAGGTGCATAATTAAGAGAGAGAGAGACCTTTTTAACAAAAATGACTGCACATCCAAGTCCCTCACTGCTATGAACTATTGGTACAACTTGCAGCCATTTTCAGTCAAATAGGTCAAAACTCAAAAAGTAAGGGAAAAGCTGGCAGATAGACAGGTACGAAGGGCCAAGATTGAGCCAATGCAATGAGAAGAAGTTGCGAGTTATCTCTTTCCGAAACTCATTGCAAGCTGGTTAACCACTTACCCCACCCCTTTCTTATTTAGCTCACCTCCTTGCCTCTCAAATCCTAAAGTTTGTTTTTTCCTTTCCTTTTAATTTTTTTCTTCTTAATCATGTTTAACCTTAATTTCACTCTCAATATTCCAGCAATCCAGCTACATGTACAACGCTTTCAATAATATGTCGGGGTGCAACAATATTATAATTAAGTTGCTCATTCTTTCTTTCTTTTTTTTCTTTCTTTATTTCCATTATGTGTAGGTGCAAATGCCAAAGTTTATTACATATTCTTTATCCGTTGGTGCAAATCTTAATGAAACGAACTAACCAAAGGAAGGAGGGGGAAAAAAATAGTGCAGGGTGATGGTCATAAGCATAGTCTTAAAGAAGCAAACTCGCAGAAAGGGGAAAGTAAATCGTTGAAGGTGGGGGAAATATTCTTATTGTTGGTGTTCATATATCCAAACTATACATGTAATAGTAGGCCCAACATATCCATCAATAAATTGAAATGATTTTGGCTTCTTGATCATATAGTAGTATAGTGAGGGCAATGCATGAATCCATCCCTTAACTCATTCACTCACTCACTCACACACACTGCAGTGTGGTGAAGCTGTGTACTATGGCACTGTATCCTCTGTAGCATGTGAAGATTCCCATCCTTAAATAATTGGTCCCAGCCTCTGCATGTTTTCACGTGTCCTTCCATTCGGATGTCGTTAATTACACCATCATGAGCATCAGCTACTGCATAGGATTCGAATGGCCCAGTGACAACCATAACTATTTATTTCTTAGTTTTTTTCTTTTTTTCCAAGTATCATTTTCCACCTCAGTCCTCTCCCTACCACACGCTTTCCTCAAGCGCGTCCTCTTCAGTCTCCAATCATGCATGACATGATGTAATAGACCACCCCTTCTTTTCTGCCTTTCTTCCTTTCTTTCTTTCCTTCTTGTTGAAGCAATTGCATTCACTTCCCCATTAAATACAAACCGGTAACACCATCACGCACACAATCGTCTTGTTTTATATATGGATTCACTTATCCTTTGTGATGTATATACTGGCGCCAATTTTTCTCTCCTAAAGCATCTGATTTGTGATGAGGGTGACACTCATATATCCCGGCTACTTAAAGTTTTCTTTTCACCAGAAGGAATTGCAATGCTTGATAAAGATGACTTTGGATTTTATTTGGAAATAGGTAAAGGGCTAAAAAGCACTCAATGTGCCTTTTTATTTGTAACGTGGTTTGATTGACTTGTTCAAGGAAGCCACATATTCATTTAAGAAATGTTAATCAGCAATACATTATTTAAGAGTTTAGTGATTATGCCCATATACTTTAAAACTATTTTACATTATCATCTAATTACAAATCATTGTTTAAATTCTTTTAAGATAATTATTTTAAAAATTAATAAATTTATCATATATAATAAATTATGATTGAATAACCATGTAAATTTTTTTCACTATAAGTATATAATCATTTTCTCGTAATTTAAACACTTATTTAATCTATTATTAATTGAAATTTATCAAAAGTTACAAATTTTATGGATATATAATTGAAGTTATTATTAGTTGAAATTTATCAAATGTTACACATTTGTTAACTAAATATAAAGTTTGTCTAAAAAAATATATTATTGAGTAATATGAAATTACTATGTGATCTCAACTAACTTTATATGATATATAATTGAAGTTATTATTTTTTCTGATAAATTAAAAAAATTGTATACATATCATACAAAAATTGACTGAAATTATAAACACTTGATTGATAATTTGAGACTACTTAATAAAAAAAAAATTGATAACACTCTTCTCGTTTTATTATTAAATAGAATATATTATCTGTTAGCTAGGTGTGTGAGTTCACTTTCTTCTAAAAGGGTGTGGTGGTGGGCCATCTTTTCCCTTCCATGCAAGGACAAATTCTTTGATAAATGTGAGAGAGAGAAAGACAGAAATCAGAGAGAGAGAGAGGGGTTGGTGCGTGGTTTGTAAGTTGCTTGCTTGTAGCATTTTGCTGATTTTAATTTACAGTGAGCACAGGAAAGAAGAGGGTAAAGAAGAGAGAAGTGTTAACACAAAACACAAACATGTTCGATGGAGTACCAGACCAGTTCCACCAATTCATAACTCCAAGGACCTCACAACCTCTTCAGTTACCTTTTCCTCTCCATGCTTCAGGAACCCCCAATACCACCTTCCCTTCCAATTTTGATCCTTATAACATCCCTTCTCATCAATTGCCACTCCAACCCAACAACCTCTTGAACCCATTACACCACAAAGATGAAGAGAAGGAAGAAAACACAACCACCGTCCCAATGAACTTTGAAATCCAAATAGATCAAAGGCAACAACTTCCCGAACTAATTGATCCCTGGACTAACGATGAAGTGCTTACCCTCTTGAGGATCAGATCTAGCATGGAAAGTTGGTTCCCAGAACTCACTTGGGAACATGTCTCAAGGTAATTAATTCAATCTTAAATTTTTTTACCATTATTGCGTGCCCTTAACTTTTCTTTTTTCTTTTTTTCTAACCAACGATCATCCAAAAAAATCAACGCACTAAATTCGTTATCAGAAAAACAATTATGAGCTTGTTGTGTTTGATCAGTGTGGTTGCATCGTATGCTACCTTCATGTGGTAGACAAACACACACGTGCACCTACACTTTAGCTATCTGACACCTTGACACACACACATACACACAAAAACACACAACCCAAGAGGAAGGAAGGGACGAAAATTGAAGGAAGGGAAGCAGTTTTGTCTATTATTATTACATGTTGAAGACAAAGGTGCTAATAGATGCTTTCATTCCATGGTTGTTTTTTTTTTTTTGGATTTATATAATTTATGGTGTGGGTGCAGGAAGCTAGCAGAGCTTGGATATAAGAGGAGTGCAGAGAAGTGCAAGGAGAAGTTTGAAGAAGAGAGTAGATATTTCAACAACAACATCAATTACGCCAAGAATAATAATAATATTAACAGCAATTATCGGTTTCTTAGTGAGCTTGAACAGCTTTATTACCAACAAGGGAGTAGTGGTGATCATCTTGAAAAGACGACTCAGCCACCACTGCAGAAACAAGGCAGGATGGACCACCATGCATTGGAATTGGAAGAAGAAAAAGAAGAAGGGGATTCGAGAAACGTTGTTGTTGACGCATCGGTGACAAAGTTACAAAGCGACGAGGCACTTGCAGTTGAAAAGATCACAAAGGACCGCAAGAGGAAGAGGCCTGATAGGTTTGAGATGTTCAAGGGTCTTTGCGAGAGCATTGTGCACAAGATGATGGCTCAGCAAGAAGAGATGCACAACAAGCTCCTTGAGGACATGATGAAGAGAGATGAAGAGAAGTTCACTAGAGAGGAAGCTTGGAAGAAGCAAGAGATGGAGAAGATGAACAAGGAGCTTGAGATGATGGCACGTGAGCAAGCTGTTGCAGGTGATAGACAAGCCAACATTATCCAAATCCTGAACAAATTCTCAACCACTACTTTGTCCCCTGCAAGCCACACCCTCAAGAAGGTAAACACCCACATTTCACAAAACCCTAATCCTTCACAAACAGAAAACCCTACTTTAAGTGTTGCACAAGACACATTACAAGTGATTCCTTCTACTTCTTATACTTCAACTCCAACTCCAGCTCCTCCCCAGAACCCTAGTTCTTGTTCTCTAAATAGCCAGAATAATAATCATATTAATAATAATATTCCAGTAGAGAAAAATTCGATTTTGAATAAGGGGTCCTCATCAAATGAGAAAGACGATGTTGGGAGAAGGTGGCCAAAGGATGAAGTGTTGGCACTGATAAACCTGAGGTGCACCAGTGTGAACAACAACAACAATGAGGAGAAGGAAGGGAACAACAAGGTCCCTTTGTGGGAGAGAATCTCACAAGGGATGTCGCAGTTGAGATACAAGAGGAGTGCAAAGAGGTGCAAAGAGAAGTGGGAGAACATAAACAAGTACTTCAGGAAAACCAAGGATGTTAATAAGATGAGGTCCCTTGACTCAAGGACTTGTCCCTACTTTCACCAGTTGAGCAGTCTCTACAATCAAGGAAAACTCGTTCTACAATCTGAAAGCCACTTGAATAATACTCCACCTGATCAGAATCCCGAGCAAGTGACACCAGATCAAACAGCACAAGCTCATGAGTCTTCTTCTCAGGTGGGGTCTGGGGGTGGTTTCAGTGTTCAGCAGCAGCAGGTAATTGATCATGGAGGTGAGAAAACCTTGATGCAAATACATTCTTTGGATTTTGATCAGTTTTAATTCATTGATTTTTCCATGTTCTGTCACATAATAAGAAGTGTACCACCTCTTTTTTGTAATTTTATTTTTTGGTTGATGCTGGTTATCTTTAATATAGCATATAAATTGATGTGTACATTTGAAAGAACTTAGAATTTGGCGAGCACCGACAGCTATAGCTAGTTTGAGGAATGAGAACTATTAATATTTCTATTCCGGTGTAAGTGTTATTTTCATATATATTCCATTTTATTTTATTTTAGTGAGAGAATCAATTTATGGTTTCATATTTGTTTTAATGGGGAAGACATTGACCCTGTGAAAAAAATAAAGGAAGAGGAATCAAAACATTCTTCGGGACATTCTTCACTTTTCTAGCTAGGGACTTGAAAAACAACTAATAAAAGGTTAAAAAAACCATCAGTCTTTTTTGTCCAAGTATACAAAGTTTAGGTACTCAAAGAAAGTCCAGCCAAGATAAGTTTTATCTCTAATAATGTCCACAATTTACAACTTAAATTTTACTATTCTGAATAACTTTATCACCCCCAAGTAATAATGAATTTTGTACTCAAGTGCTAGGGGCCACATCCTTAGAATTTTCAAGAAATGAGAAAAACGATTTTGTTTTGTATGAATTTATTAATTTATTAATAGAATATGACTAATTGTGTTTTAATTAATAACTTACCATAAGTTATCTTGCAATAAAGTTTCAGAAAAAAAATGTATTTACGCAGAAAAATTATACACATTTTTATTTAAAATAATAGAGAAATAAGTAAGAAATAAAATATATAATGTAATATAGAGAGAATATTATATAAATTATTAAGTAATTTTATTTTGTGAATAAAATATTTTATATCTTCATATATGCATGTTCATGCATAAATAATGTTTGTTATTGGAAAGTATACCTTACACATTAATATCATGGATTCCAAAAGTCTAAATATAATATTCTAGATACTAGTTGTATTATTAAATAATTCAATTTGCATAAAACTATATATTTAGATTTTATCATTGAAGATTTGTGTTTAATTACCCGTCAGAAAACAGAACTCAAGCAATTATGGATTATGATTAAATCATGCAATAGAATTTCCTCGAATTATGGGTTATGTTTAATTTTGTAAGGATTTGCTTACAATTTTTGTGAAACTGAAGAAAAAAAGATGCCTAGACAAATCTAATTCTTCCAAGTGTGCTACATGTTTACAAAAAATTACAGTCCATACAAAATTAGTGCACGCTTAGAAAGTTAGAACCCATACAAATAACATGATCAATTATTTTAAAAGTAAATCTCAGCAAAATTATTTTTTTAATAAGTCTTTGTATAAATTAAATTTGATTAAATTAATTGTTAAGTTCTTTTTAGCATTTTTCCTAGTATTATTGGGTAAACATTTGATTACCGAAAGAAGTTGGTTCAATCAGTATTCTAGTTATGTTTACACTTTACAGTACTTAAAAGAGTTATGACATGGCATCATTGATCCAAATGAATGGTACTACATATGTTTCAATTGATAGTTGATCAATGACTCACACTGCATGTATTTCCGTGCCAACATTATTCAAGCTATTCTTTGTAACTAATTGATCGATTAATTCTGCTTATTTCAAAAATTTCAATGACTAATTCACTGATTAAATTATTTTTTATATAAATATCAGTAGATAATTTTTAATTTTTAATTCACCATTAACTTTTTTTATTTGAATAATATTTTATATTATCCGAATAAAAAAGAAGTTAATCGGTGGATTAGTTGTTGAAATTTTTCTAGTTGTCCAAAATATTTATATAACAATTTAATGTAGAAGAGGGATAAGAGAGAAAAAAAAAAGATAAGAAAATGTTAATTATCATGAGATGAGTATGATGATGAAAGATTAAAAAATTTATGAAATTATTGTAAATATATCATTAGAGGTCCACCGTTGGTTTTCTTTCCTTCTTAATTAATTTCACACGAGGATTAAGTATAGTGTTCCATGCTTTTAATTGTCCAAATAATATACTTTCTATTATCAATATTCTTAATGTTAGAATCGTTAATCCGTGTTTGTTTTTATGGCGTGTAAAATTTCCTTAACTTAGATATAGTTACTGTTAATATGATTAGTCTCTTATCCAATAGGTTGAAGGACATCCAAAATTTCTGATCTAGGCAAAAAAAAATATTAGGATTGTTCAATAGTAAAAAATTTATAATATTCAATAACTATAAAAATAAGAAACTAACATAATGAAAAGAAATTAACGTAATAGTATTATGGCCACGTGATTATATTTCTTTATGCGTAATTATGTTTAAACTAAATGTTCATCTGAGTAAACAGGCTGTACTTAGAGTGAGATTCTTTGATGTAAAAAAGACCATCAAATCTAACAAAAAGAAGGATATAAAATTATTGGATGGTTTTAAAATATGATAGAGTTCAATGTGCTTAATTATTCACCGACTAAATGTTGTTATGATCAATACGGAATATGTTTTGGTTCTAGCAATTAAGAATGATTATATATATATATATATATATATATATATTTTGTGTGACAGTATGTAAAACATTTTATACATTCAATTATAACTCACCATATAAGTTTATTAATTTTTAAAATAATTATTTATATATATATATATATATATATAAAACATAAGTAGTAGTATAGTACAAACAAATCAAATACTTGTATCAATATTTACTTAAGAAATAATATTTGTATCGATATCTGAAAAACATACTTGTATAAAATAATTAGGTGTTCATATATCATTATTAAAAATAAATACTTAGTGGGCGGTTCTTAAGCTAACTATAGTTGTATGGAACAAGTTTTCTTTTATGATGATATTGATATGAAGTAATTTTTGTTGGAAATGATATCAGTTTAGTTAAAAGATACAAATCATATGTTAATTATTATTGATGTTGTATGGAACAAGCGATTACAAAATATTTATGCATTCTAATGTGTAAAAATATAATTTAACCATTTGGTTGGAGATCTTGTAGACATTGTCTTTGTAAATATGTTTGGGTATCTTTATATCCTTATTAATCTATTTTTTATTGGCTGATAAAAAAAAAAAAAAAAAAAAAGTAAACTCAGCTTGTTTATCTTTGTTAATCTTGACATCGCAAAATTTTAGCCATGATTATGTATCTATTGCCAGTGACGGTAATTTGGTATGCAATATAGTTAAGGTTGTGGTCTTGTCTAAATAAATTTCTTCAAAAGTACTAATAAAAGAAAGAAAAGAATAACAAAATTGAGTTTATTCATAAACTAAAATTATGCACATATAAAGTCCTATATTTTTTTTTACTACGACGTGCGAATTATCACACAAAATCCTTCACCATCATACAAAATCCCTCATATTAGCTAGGCCTAAATATAGATCTCATGTTCCTCTTGACGGTATGCAATCCACTCACTTCTCCTTCGTTTTCGGATTAAGACTCCACCAAGTGTTGAACATTGGACCTAATCTCATTGCTCTCACTAGTGACCAAAAATAATTATGGTCATTTGAAGAAGAATCAAAGTGTAGAGAAAAAGTATATTATTTAACCACCTCATTAAAATGTGTTTGTACCATTTTACTTGTTATAGTTTTTTATCAGTTAATTATTAGTTTGTCGGTTTTTATTAATAAAAAAGATCGAATTTGTTATCTTTTTATTTTTTTCATTTTTCTTAATTATAAAATCAACCTTACAACTTGTATTTATCATCTTTTACGTATAGTTTTTCTTGTTTAAAGAGAAAGAGACGGAGGAGGAGGAATAAGAAGAATATGGTGATGACGGCGAGGCGAACTTTTTTTTTAAGATACATTACATGCGACAAGGTGAAGTACTTCTTGCTCACTCTTTCTATTATAGTTGTGTTTAAATATTTTTATATGAATGTTTTTAAAAATAAAATATTTAAAATTCTTATAATTTAAATTTTTTATTTAAAAAATAGTTTTAAAAAATAATGACTTTCCATATAAAATAAATAAATTTATACATATAAATAACATGGTAAAGCTTTACTAGGATACAAGATGTATATGTTTGGTTTTCTTTTTAAGTGACTGCTTGTTTTATTTGATATTTTAATAAATAAAAAAATTTAAACCATAAAATATAATTAAGATATGTATATAAATTCATTTTAATCTCAAGTTTACACCAAAACGTGTGTCGATCATGATATGAAAAATTGATTAGGAGACTAAATGAAATGAACCCAATTAGCAATATTGTTAACAATTCCCACTAACATGTCTGTGATAATTAAGAAGTCATCATAAGAAAAAAGTATCAAAAAATTGTATGCTTAAAAAACATATAAAACTGGTGGAGCCAAGAAAATTGTAATTCTTTCGTAAAAAAAAGGTTATTGTAATTCTAAGGGTATAGATTTCATAAGGCTAAAGTCATTACGTTACAAAATACTTCCTTTAAATACGACAACCGTTTAAGAATTTAAGTTTTTTTTTCCTTGGAAAAAAGTGTTTTTTTATCAGTGAGAATCTTGAGAAAAAAAGTTCGAGTTTTTTTGTAAGAGAAAAAAAGTTCCAGTACATTTAAGTAGGTGTGAAACTTGGGTAAATATATCTAATTAGTCAATTAAGTCTATTCATTTATTAAAAGATTTAGTTTAGTTGGATGAGCTGTTGGATTCATGAGTATAGTAAAACAATGTATTACATTCTTATATATAAAAATAATAATTATACTCACTTTTTAAATGAATAATAAAAAAGCATAACTTGATATGACCCATGACATTTAGGTGAGTTATATAGTACTATAGTAGGTTGAGTTACCAAAATTAAAAAGATTCTTAAAAATAAAAAAAATAAAAAAAAGGAAATTTAAAAACAAAGGGAAAAATCAGTATTAATAAATCCAAATATTATAAATTATTTGAGGAATCCAACTTTAATCTTATTTTAAAAATAATTAGTTAAGTAATTAAAAAATTAAATTGAATCAACAGCCCAACTTGAACATTCTTTGACCTGTAAATAAAATGACCTACCTCACTTTAACCTATAAAAAAATAAAAAAATAAAATCCAATTGATATTAACCCAATGCAGCATTGAGGTAAGTTGTGCCAAATTGCTCACAATCACATGCCATGCCACACGACTCTAGTTGACATCTCTAATGCGAACGGAGGAAGTATTGTCGACACAGTACAGCGACAACACAGGGGATGCATATGGCGTAACGTTGCTGTTGGGGAGAGGGTCCCACGTGGTCTTTTTAGTATAAAAAAAAAAAAAAAAAAACATATCTCAGGCTCGCTATGGCCCCACACCACCCATCTGTGAAATCAGACATCTCACACACACACACACACACAGTGCCACGACGCACATCACGTCACATGTGCTTCTGCTCTTTTTTGTCTTCTTCTCAACGGTCCAAAAACAGTACTATCATTACACGTGCATCTGCTGTTCCCACTCCCTCATCTCCAACACATTATCAAAGAGTCAACGCTACTCTACAAAGGCTAGCCCAGCACACTATACTAACGTTTCGGCCCATAGTCCAAATACGTCCTTTTATATACGGGCTCTTTGACCAAAACATTGATTCGGCCTTTTCATCTGTTTCCATTTTTTACTTGCCTTATTTTTTTCCTTCCTACGAAGTTGGTGGAATGCAAGTATATGAGCCTGTTTAGATGTTAGTTTCTTTATAAGTACTTTTAGAAGAAGAAAATAAGAACAAAAAGATAAAATGAGCTTCTACATAAGTAAAAATAAATTCTTCATTAAATAATTTGTAGATCTCATCTCATCTTTTAGAGAAGCTACATTGGTGAGCTTCTACAAATTAACTAATGGAAAACTTATTTTTACTTATGGAGAAGCTCATCTTATCTTTTTACTCTTATTTTTTTCTTTCTAGAAGTACTTCTAGAGAAACTTACCGAAACATCCTCTGCATTTTGGGTGTCAAATGATACACTGTGACCATCACTAGATACTCACCTAGATAATTATTGTACAAGCCTAAATTGTGAATAATTTAACCTAATCACAACTACTCAACTAATCTCCTGTTGTTGTGTAATATTCTTAAGAAAGGTTATCCACTAAGCAAGATTTACATAATGATACAACTTTCTAAACATAATTCTTAATAGAAAATAAAATACTTTTATAATTAAAAATAGAAAATAAATCAAACGTATCTTTCTATTGTATATATAAATTTTCAACCAAATCTACTTTATTATTATTTTTTTGATTGCTAATCACCACAAACAAAGTTTTGAAATTAACCCACACACTAAAGGTGGTAGTTAACTAAAGTCATCTATAGAGGAACAACTAAAAATTTCAAATTCTAGACATGCAAGTGAAATTTTGCTAACTGTCACTGTAATTGACTATTATTAACTAGACATTATTTCATTCGAGAAAGTTCAAGTGTGTTTGAAAGATGCTATGCAGAAATTGTATCAGGACAGTATAATAATGTAAATTATATTTTAAAAATCACTTAAATCTTATTTAAATTTTATTGCTTTTGTGGCGTAAGTGGGCTATTTAATATTTTATCTAATCAAGTGTATAAAATAAATCTTCTCCAATTGATAAAACAGCTAGATTATTCAGTTTTAATTAACAAATATTCGAATACGAATAAGATTTTATTAATTTAAATTTAAAATTGCACCGAAGTTTTTTTTTTTGTTTGAAAAATGCAACAAGGTTATAATAATAGGAATAGTTAATAACATTCCATAAGTTCTCCATTAATTTAGGAAATGATTTATTTCTTTTATATAATTTAATATTTCAAACAATTAATGGATAAGTTCTGCATTTATATCTCTTGAAAAAAATAATTCCATTTTAATAAAATAAATAAAAACTTTTCTGCAGCCTCGCAAAAGTGACACCCTATGTTATCCCCAAGTCCAGAATAAACAAACTCTCCAATACTAGCGTTATGAAAAATGAATGTTAACGAGTAAGGTAAGAATTACTGATTTAATAGAAAAAGAGTGTAAAAAACTAAAAAAAAAAAAAATGTTTACAGGTGACCGCATCGGGATTAGACTTAGAAAGGACCATTAGATATTATATTTTGTCATGAAAATTACTCAACTTAAATTGATGTTGAAGATTATTTATTATAAATTTCAACTGTATAAAACAAATATTTATTTTGTATAATACACAAAGTAAAATAATGATTATTTTAAAATTTACATTTAGCATTTTCAATTAATTAATAATATTTTTTTTTAAAATAACAATATATCAAACTAGTATTCTGATTAATTACTCAACCTCTCTTTATCCACGGGAAGCCAAATTTCCCCGTTTAGGGCGCAAAGTCGCTCTCTGGAGCGGTGCAATGTTGACTGGTAAATGGGTACATTGTATTGTCAGATTATTACGGGAAGCACGTCGTCCAGATTCTCCGTTTTATTTTGGCCCCTCATTTAGTAGCGTACAACGGTGTCCTAATCCCAATTATTCCACCGTCGAATTGCTTTATTTTAATTTAACTTAGGAGGCTTCATCATGTGCATTTTTTATTAACAACAATCATAATGACTCTTTTATTTAGTCACATTTAAATTCATCATCCCTCTCTAAATAAAATATTTGAGATCAAACTCAAATTCTTTCATACAAATTCAGATCTCATTAGATGGCTTCTTCATGTCCATGGTTACTTGTCCCTCGCGATTGGCGCTTCATGCCTCGCACTTCCCGTGTTAGCTTAGCTCACCCCATACCTACGTTAAGTATTGTCTATTACATGCCCTATTAAATCGGGTAAGCACTAAGCATGATGCGACGGCTTCTTTTTAGAACAATAAAAATTGTCTTTATTAAGACTTTTAGGCGTACATAATATACGCGATATTAATTTAATTCTAAGTCTCTGTTGAGACATCCAAGCTCTCACATTAAAACAGGGTGTTAATAACTGATTCAATTTAATGCAAACTGTGCAATCGAATTGAAATTTTGATAAATGAATAATTATTTTTTAATCAAATGGAACTACGTTGTATATTTATGATTATTTATTAACTACTTATAGCATCATACTTTATAAATAACTGTAATTACAGCTTACAAGCGTTATTTACACCGACAAAAAGCTTACATCAAATTATTTTAATTACAGTTATATTAAATTAAATGTTACTTTGGCTATGAATTCCCTAGCTAGTTTTCAAAAAATCCTTTCATAAGGACATATTTGAACCAAATAATCTTTAAGGCATTAGCTAAAGGAGACAAAAATAAAGAAGATCAATAGAAATTGAAAACAACAAAACTAACATGTTTTTAGAAAAATTAAAAAATAACAATAAAAATTAGAAAATGGAAGTGTAAAACAAAATATTTCTGCAAACTAGACGCCACCTTAGTAGGTTGAAAATTTGTTTACTCGAAAAAGACCATCACAAATTATAGACCAAATCTCTTAAAAAAAAGATATAGACCAAATAAGCTATTTCGGAAGATCACATTTTCTTTTTTCTCTTTTACCTTACTTTGCAAATAGAGTAACATTAATTATTATTATATAATATTCATATTAATTAAAATATCAAGGAATGCTAACCACTCATTCACGACTGTTAGAAACTTAGAATTCATACAGGTTGCATTAGTTTAAAAATGAAACCACCAAATGTGAAATGAAATACTTAAAAAAACCTATGTTTTTTTTTAATTTTTTAATATCATATTTATTTTTTTAATATTATTTAAATCTGTAAATTAAAAAATATATCAGTTTTACAATATAAATTTTATATTATTATTGAATAATTAATATCAATTGTAAGGAATAGTTAAAAAATAATAATGTCAATACATAAAATCATATATTATAATTGATTCTAATTAAACTATCTATATAATTGTAAACTTCTTTAAACATTTAGTGTTTCATTTTTAACTATGAGATAACATCTTGTCCAGTGATTGTGAATTGTCTTTAATCTCTCTGGTTTCAATGGTATTGGATCAGTAAAACATTGTATAATATAATAAAACATAACTTAATTCAGTATAAATAATAACAAATGGGTTTAGTTTTGAAGTAAACAACTATCATTTTCCAAATCCTTGAAACCTCCTAGGACTATCGTTGACATCCAATGCATCACATAATAGTCACACTCAGTTCTTCCTCTTTACTTATTACACTAAATTCAATAAGATATTCAAATATTAAAAATTAACTGAAAATTAGTGTACACAATAATAAATATAATTTTTAAGACATAAATCATTGTTTAAATGACTTACTTTAACTGGAATCCATTTAGCAATAATCTTGAATTTACTTTCTTGAATATCGTGGAATCCCTTCAAAGCACTGGTTAAGAGAAACATGGATGTATATTGTACAATTAAAATATTGATGTCTTACAAATGATAAAGTAAATGTCTTACAAATTACAACTAACCTATTAATAATTCCTTTCAAGTAGTTGTCGAGCTTATTGTGCAAGAAACAGAAACAGACGACAACATTGTCCTTAGGACACATAACAACCAGTTGTCAATGTGCACTACATTGGTGAACATTAAGTTATTATAGTGCATACATTATTTAAATTGATTTGTTCAGTTTTACTTATCCATTCAAGTATGGGTAGATATCTTTCTGTGAATTCTGCATCTATTTCTTAATATAATCCTCAAATTCAATTTGCGATAGCCCAAATCTCTATGGACTGTGACTCAAGGAATCCATACACAGAAGCATTCCCTGATCGCATACTTAACTCATTCATATGCCTATTGTTGTTAAAATAAAGTAAATTATGCATCAATTTAAAATAATAAGTTATGTAGTGGACTGTAATGTAAAGTGACTTGCAGAATCTACATTTGTTTAACAAAGATGTCGAGACATTAAGTTTAGCAGTCTTTCTCTCTTGTATTAGCATTAGGCTAGGTATTGTGAAACATCTAATATCAATCTCCATTGTATTAGCGGTTTTTCTCTCTTTTCCATCTTTTTTACCTAAACCCTACAATTTTAATAAGCTAAAATTGTGTAGTTTGGGTGAAAACAGAGAAAAATGTCTATAATAAGTTGAATAATGATGTGTTTTACAATCCCTAATGCTCTAAGTAATTTATACCAATAACTAGGTCTAGTACAAGGCTACAAGCCCAACCAAGTTCACTAACAACAAAACAATAACACTAACATTCTAACATCAACAAAAAAACAAACGAAACAATATTTATACATGAAAGTTGTACAAAGAGTAAAGCAACAGACTGATATTCCTGTTAAATCCCAGATAATAAGAGTCATTCAAGGATTTAATCCTAGAGAATAACAAGAATCTAGGCTGATATTCCTATAAGAGCCATTGCATCTTATTGCACCCAAACCTGTTGCATTGTTCCAATAAAGCAAGTTAGAATCAGACAAACCCACATGCTTCATATGATTTTGACAACCACCATTGTTGTTGTTGTTGTTGTTGTTGTTGTTGTTGTTGTTATTACTCCACTTAAACCTGTTTTGTTTTTCACCTTTCACGTTTCTCTAGTTTATACATCTCCAGCTATTTCAACAAATTTTCACATGATTCAAAGTAACAAAACAATCACCCTAACACCACCAGCACCCTTCATCGTGTCACCCAATAAAGCATTTACCTTACGATTATTTTTTCATATAAAGCAAAGGATTTCAAGAGAAGGAATGCTAACCTTTCGTAACCTCGTCACTGCCACAGAGAGTTGTGAGTGAGTCCGAGTGCGAGATTGGCACCGAGAGAGAGACCGAGGTTGAGAAAGAGAGTGACAGTGCCAACATTGAGCTCAGAGTGACACCTAGAACGAGAGTGAGAGAGTGAGAACAGGAGTTTCATTGCCGCGAAAGTGAGAGTGAGAGTGCGAGAGTGAGAGTTTTAGCACTGCGAGAGTGAGAGTGACATAAGATTTGGGCGCGAGACCATTTTTTTATAAAAGACCCAACAACATCGATTTTTAAATAAAACCGATATTATTCACGAATTTTATAAAACTGATGCTAACATTTTACTATCAACATTGATTTTTCAAAAACTGATTGATTTTTCAAAAAATTGATGTTAACAAAATTCCTTTATTTACATAAATGTTACCGCAAGTAATTTAACATCTGTTATTCTTGAAACGATGTTAAATTGACGATGTTGAATATATATTTTGTAGTAATGTCTATGATACCATATTGAAAGAATAAAATAATTTGGATTTTATTCACTCTAATTATGAGTGTACAAGAAATATATATAAAGTATAGAAGAATAACAAATTCAAAATATCTATAACTTGAATTTAAATATTATAATAATTTGTAATTAATTACTTTATCATAGTCTAATCCATTACTATAAGCATCACTCGAACTAGTTCAGTCAATTTTTAGTAAGGCTGGACTAAATTAAATTAAGATAAAACATAATTTTAGAGAACCTAACTAAGATTATTCATTAAGCTATTAATTTGGGCCATCTCGTCACCCTGGACTTGGATACCTTGGACTCAGATCCTTAGTGCAAAAGAGAGCAAACCCTCTGACAGTGAGGTAGGTCTTCCTTCTTAACTCAATCTAACAACACCTACAAATCTACAATAAAGAATCCTTTTACCTGTATACCAATCCACATCACGTGTGTTCACTTTTGCAAATAGATGCGAAGCAGGGCAAACCAATAGCGTTTTTTTTTTCTTTTTCTTTTTTCCTCTCATCTTATGAATGGTAATAAAGCCATGCATACGATGTTTAGGAGGAGAGAAACACGATTTTGATTCTGTATTTAAATTTTAAACTTTTGGTGAAATATTGAATTCATTATTTATTTAGTTTTAAAAGGAGATATGTTTATTTTAATAATTAATTTCCCTATCTAGTGACAACAAATGTTAGAGCGTGAGAGTGCAGATCATCGATGAAATCACGGACCCCCTCCCGCGGGCCACAAGAGTTGCTGAAAAAATGTTTATTCAACACACACGGAAAATATAAACAAAACAATAGTGTGGTTGATATTCTTATTAGAATAAATGAAAAATAGAGAGAAAACACCGAATAGGAAGTATGGTGATTGAGAAGAAGTGGTTGAGACTAGAGATCGGGATATATATGTTTGTAAATGTGTGTCGTCCCACCATGCTTTTCGATGTCTACTTCCCCCTCTAGCCAAATAATCTCATGTTTCATTTTCTACTTTAATTATCCACTTCTACTTTAAACTCATACATCCTTTATTATAGACAAATTAATAGACATTGTCATATTAAAAAAGAGATTGAAGTAACATATTATTTAATAATATTTTTTAGATAAAATTATAATTTACTATTATATATATATATATATATATATATATATATATATACACCTTCTTTTAATCTCTGGTTAGCTATTGTTCATTATATATAAACACCAACTTTGACATATTTAAGTTTGTTAAAATGAATAAATTTAATTCTACATTTGGTAAATTAAATTGAAATAGTAGTATACTAATAACTCATATGAGACAAATTTACGTGAATGAGTTAATTTGTTAAAAAAATTATAAAAATTGATAAATTTTAAAAATATTATAGCTCATGGGTAAGTTATGTTTTAAAATATAATTTCATATGAAGAAGTCATATTTTAAAACATAACTTTGTCTTTCTTATTTTTTTTTTAAAAAAACATCAAAGCCATATTTTCATTTACGACTTTTAATTTTTTAAAATAAGTATATTGAAGTCATTTTATAAATCACGACTTTACTATTTTATATTTATTTTAGTCACAGGTCAAGTCCTCAGTGCATGTACGATTTCTCAATTTAGTTTTTTTAAAACCGTATATGAAAGTGAAGAACTTCATTTTAAAGTTAATTTGTTTACGGGTTTTTATAGTAAATAATATTTATTGATAAATAAAAAGAAAATAATATATTAATAATAAAGTGATAAAAGAGTGGAATTTAATACAAATTGAACAACAAAAATTAACTAATTAAGTATGGAAAAAATAAAACATTACACACTATTTTACATATTTAATTGTCTACGTAGATAATTATTACTATTATGATCTTCAATTCAACAAAACGAATATTTCTTAGGATTATTTTGGAGGTTGCTCATCCATTCATTATGTATGTTACTAGTACTTATTCTGTCTAAATTTTTTCATAAATTTTTTCATTGCATGACAAGGTCAGAAATAATTATCACATTTATAAAATAAAAAATAATATACAATTATAGGTGTAACATATTTCAAATACACAACACCAATATGTATTACATGAAAAAATAAATACCACTTTCATATTTCAAATAAAAAAGAAAAAAAAACTAAAATTGTTTGTATAATCACGACTTCCATAATCTTATTAAAAATATATTAAATATTTAAAGTCATCATCCAAAACATAATTTTATTATTTTTTTAAAAAGAAAAAATACTAAAATGTTTCTATTAACACGATTTTTATAATCTTATAAAAGCACATTAAATATTTAAAGTCGTGATACAAAATATGATTTCATTATTTTTTTTAAAAAAATTATCACATTTCTAAGTTAATGTTTTTAAAACACAGTTTATCCATAAATTATAATATTTTCAAAATCTATCTATTCTTATATTTTTTTTAAAATTAATCCATTCACATAAATTTACCATCATGTTATTTATACCTTCATTACTTGATTGGTCATAAAAATGTTTATAAGGAAAAAATGTAAAGGCTGATAAATGGTACTGTTTAAAGAATCTCAAAGAAGACACGAGACAAGTGATCTGACACCAGCTTATATATCAGAATACGCTATGTATAAAACTTATGAAAGCTGACATATCAACTCGTTATCAAATTAATGTATATGAATTCGTCTTGTATGCTGGGATTGAGACTTAAGTTAAGCACATCAAATTCCAACGGGTAACATTTTAAAAAACACACAAACTAACTATTGAGCAAAATAATAAAAATAAAGGAAAGGAAAAAAAATAGGCAATAAAGTTTCAACTAAAGTATCACGTGTTAGTGTGTTACCACTCTTTCTTTCCTTATTGTTCCATTAAATGTTTTAATATAGTGATAAAATATATATTAAACAAAATATTATTAAGATAGTTCCCTAGTATGTTAATTAGCCAGCCACCACATTTCCTTATCATTATATATATATATATATATATTATTTTTTATTTTAAACTGCATTCTTGTTTTTTCTCTCTCTAAGAACGTGCATCATTGTTCATGGGAGCCTAATCCTCTTAAGAGACAACTATATACACATATTATATTATTTATTTTATTTTACATTTCCCCCTTTTTTTTTATATCTCTTTTAAGTTTTACTTTTAAATTTTCTTACAAACATATTTGTACGAAATGTGATTTTCCCAATTCTCATTCTCATAACTAGTTGAAAAATAGACATTCCTTGTGTCTTAGCTTTTTTCAAAGTTAGATCTAATTGTAATAACTGTCGCATTAAAAAATTATTAGATAGCATTAGTGATTTTTAAAAGTAGTTAAAAAATAAATTAAAAATAATAAGTGTAATAGTTTTAAAAATCAACATGGTGACTGACTCGATCATGATATTATGTCACTGAGTTAGTGATCAAACCGATGGATCATTAATTGACTTGCATGACTCGATATGTAATACAAATAATATATAAATTTTATACCTATCTTAAAATCTTTCTTCTAGTTCATTAAAATTCAAAAGTCTTAAAAATACAAATAATATATAAAAAAACAAGTTAAAAAATGACTATTATCTCTAACATTTAACATAAAAGACATAAATGACCGCATATATCAATATTCACACTAAAATGAAACATAACCATATCACATCAATTTAGATTATAAAATATAAAAAATTAATCCAAAATTTCAAACTATAACTTTAAAAAATGATTCAGGGTCACAATTTCATCTGCAACTTAACCACAATTGTGACAACTTCTAAATCAATTTAACTCAAGAAAAAATGTAATTGCGGTCACAAAAAATATTCAACAATGAATGAAAAAATCAATTTAACTCAAAATCACAAAAAAAAAACTAAACTAAAATAAAATGGAAAAACTATTAAAAAAGAAAAAAAAGAAAAGTGACCGAGTCCGAGTCAACGGGTCACTAGGTCACCAGTTCGACCACGAACCCGATCGGGTTAATCTAGGTCGCTCTGGGTCAATAGCGTAACCGATCCAACTTATGATTCGACCCAATCTAACTACTGGGTCACGGTTCGAGTTTTAAAACATACATTTTGCCTCTAACTATTTTTGTATTTTTCAATTAAAATAATAGTAAAATTTAATGAGTGATTTGTGAAGATAGTTATAGGAATAAAATAATAAATTATGATTGTAGTTATGAAAATAAAATTAATACAAAAATATTTCTACCAAAACATCCTATTCATTTTATATATGGTTATAAAATATATCTATCAAAACATTCTATTTTTTTCCACTACATAATATAACATGAATAAATTAGAAAAATTTATGTGAATGGGTTAATTTTTTAAAAAATGATAGGAATTGATAAATTTTTAAAATATTATAGTCCATGAATAAGTTGTGTTTTAAAATACAACTTTATCTTTTTTATTTTTTTAAAACATCAAAGTTGTATTCTCATTCATGACTTCTAAGTTTTTTTTTTTTTAAATAAGTATGTTGAAGTGGTGCTTCATAATACGATTTTTTTTTAATACGAAAATCATTTCTAGTAACATGACTTTTATAATCTTATTAAAAAATATATAAAATACTGAAGTCATCATCTAAAACACGACTTTATAATTATTTTCAAAAAATTGTGATGTTATAAAGTTATATTTTAAAACATGATTTTTTTATATAAAGTTGTGTTGTAAAACATGACTTACTTGTATAAATATCAACAATATCTTTAACCAAGTTAATTAGGGTTGGTAATAGATGAATTCAATAATAAATCAAAAATAAGATAAAGAAAGAGAAAGGGAGAGGGAAAGAAAAAAGTACAAATAAGATAAAACAATTGAGGGGTGAAAGGAAGATGAGAAAAACTGAAGAAAAAGAGAATAAAAGCAAGAGAACGACCGAAACATAGAATTACTAATGAGTTTAACCTTTTGTCAACCTTATAACTTTTCTTTACTCCGTTCTAAGACATACCAACGTCAATCTATATCCCACTCAATTAGGTCTGATTTAAAATCTATTTATTTTTTTATTTTTTAATTAACCCATTCAGGTAAATTTGTCAATAAATTAATTAAACATTATGAAATAAGTGATGGTAATTAATAAAATAATAATTAATATAAATTTAAACTTTGCAAGAAGAGCTACAGATAAATTAAAACAAAAATTATCAAAAAATTCGATAATTACAAAAGAAGGAGGTAGTAGATTATTGTGTGATTTGTGAAACAAAATCCAATAAAGCAGTCGCGAAGACATTACTATTGACCTGGGTGTGAGACACCAGACAAACCCACCTTCCAATCCTTCACGAATCACTTTCCCCCTCGGTTTCTGCGTCTTTTCGCAAAACAGGAAACAAGAGCGTCCTAATAATACTACTCTCATTTTGTTTACCGGCAAAAATAAAAATAAAATATATAAAATAATAATATCAATCCAGTTTTAATTTCACCCATCATGTTCCCTCGTTCACTCCCCACCCATTACTCTCTCTCTGTCTCTCTCTCCTTGCATCGTGGCAAAGTAAAAATCTCTCCGTCACGGGACAGTGTTTTTAGCTGAACTTTCAACTCTCTCTCTCTCTCAAGCAAGTTGTTTGATAAATAATACTGCAATGCAATCTCTCTCTGGATTTGTCCTTTTCTTCCTCTGAGCGAGAATGGCGAAAGAGCTTCTCCTGCAACTTCGTCTGCTGCTTCTTCTTCCCAAACAACGGTGTCGTTTTGCACCTCCTCTGCCAATGCTCAACAACTTCGCATTCTCCGCCTTGTGATTCCTCTCCCTTCTACATTCTCGATCCTTTGGATCCGTTCAACTTCATCTCGCTTCTCACAACCACCGACTCACTCAACTCAGGTGCATTTTCTCTCTTCCTTTCATTTCTCCTCCTGATTCAACTCTTCTCCCTGCTCTTTCTTCACTCACCTTCTTTTTTTGTTACCTGCTTTGGAGTTCAGATTTCTCTCCGTTTTCTTCGGTTGCACTGTTCACATTCACTTCGATGTTATTCTTTCCTTCTGCATTTGACTTCGCTGTCTTTGATTCGTTGCTTTTAACGCTTTTTCGGCTATGTGTTTATGTTACTGCTTATTTATTGTAGAGCCTTGTGTTTTCAAGAAATGTAGGTCAGCGAGCAAATCTAACTAATCACGCGTAGTGATCTCAGTAATTGTTGCTACTTCAAGTAGCTAAGTATGAATTGTACCTCGTCGTGGTTGAACGAACAAAACATTTTCGACATACATTATTATCTACAAACGAATGGAAAGACACTAATGCTTCACGTTTCAAGTAATTAGCGTCCTGATTATTCAACTTTAGTGCGTAGCTCGGTGTGAGCCGTGGTTACTTCTCTTTAACCGCACGATCTTTATTTTCTGTATTAACGAGCATTGCTGGACCCGGTTTTGGACTACTTTATTTATTTTTTGTTTTCTTATGATTATCGATACTATTTGTTGGTTTCTTTTTGCAGAATAATCACCGTTGTATTGTTTTGTATTGTACTTTTCCTATTCTACCTTGAGAAAGGGGAAAGGGGCAAGGTTAACTTGCAAGCATATGCAATTCTTGAGTAACTTCGCTGCTAGTGTAGTTTCCCTTCTTAGTCGCTAGTGCAGTACAGTAATTGTCTCTGTAACTTTCATATATGGGGTTTAATTATTTACCTGCCCTGCATTTTTTTGTCATCTGATCTTTTTGTTAGGATTTACGTGTTTGACTTGGAATGTACCCAGGGGTGGGAGTTCTCTTACTAAATAGATGACATGGAGCAGTATGAAATACTTGAGCAAATTGGAAAAGGTGCTTTTGGTTCAGCGCTTCTTGTGAGACATAAGCATGAAAAGAAAAAGTGAGAGTGGAACCTACTTGACCTCTTTTATTTTTCGTCTGTTTCTTTTCACTTGTGTGCTTTAATGTTTAAACAGCAATGTATACAATTCCTTAAATCATTACTGGTAGTGCTTTTAAACTTCTGTCTTTTGATTACATAGATATGTGTTGAAGAAGATTCGCCTTGCTCGTCAAACCGAGCGCTCTCGTAGATCTGCACACCTGGAGGTTGGTGCTTTAAATAGTGATTCAAATAGTGCGCTAACTGATTATCTTGTGACTTTTTCTAAAATATTTATCTAGCAGCCACTCTTAAATGTTAACGTGAAAATGTGAAAATTATTTGTGGATACGTATTATTAACACCATACTTCTGACATTTATTTCTTATGGCCTTTATAGATGGAGCTTATCTCTAAATTTAGAAACCCATTCATTGTGGAGTACAAAGATTCATGGGTAGAAAAGGTATTTTGCTTCTTAATTTTTACATCTCTTCATCTCCTCAGTTAATTATATGAATGGCTTCTACTAGCTGCTTGCCAAAAATAAGCTTATATTATAGGATTGCTAGGAAGCCTCCTGGTGTATGCATCATTAAACCTCTGAGGATGTTTAAGTTTTGATCTATAGTTTGGCTCCTTCTTTCTCAGGGTTGTTATGTCTGCATCATTATAGGTTATTGTGAGGGAGGAGATATGTAAGTATCGTTTCTCTAACTTCTACCATACAATTTATAGTTCTGTTTCCTTTCAACTCTTGTAAATTGGAGTATGAATGTATTTCGAAATATGCCATTGATGTAACACAGGGCGGAAGCTATAAAGAAAGCTAATGGTATCCTGTTTCCCGAGGAGGTTATTGTTTTTCTCCTAGCATAAATTCTAATTTCTTTCATTTTGACTACAATAAGAGTGATATTTAAATTTTTGCATCTAAAATCTAATAAAGGCCATTTGATTGCAGAAACTTTGTAAGTGGCTCGTTCAACTTCTTATGGCTCTTGAATACTTGCACATGAACCACATTCTCCACCGTGATGTCAAGGTTAGTGTCAGACCTCTCTTTGTACATAACAGTGACATTTCTGTTTCTGTCTAATTTATATTTAACTATCTATTAATGAGAAAATCACATGATTCCATTAGTGTTCAAATATCTTCTTGACGAAAGATCATGACATACGTCTCGGTAAGTTTTATTCTATGGTTCCTTTAAATTAGGCATAGAATAGAAGATTGAAATTTTGTTTACAAGTGATCAATGATGAAGCAGGTGATTTTGGACTTGCCAAAATGTTGACTTCTGATGATCTTGCTTCCTCTGTAAGACGTGTTACCTTTGAATTGAATTGACTTATTGTAAATTTAACACGACTTGCAATAATCAATGAGTGATTGTCTTGTAATGTAGGTTGTGGGAACTCCTAGCTACATGTGCCCTGAGCTCCTTGCTGATATTCCTTATGGTTCTAAATCAGACATTTGGTCCTTGGGTAAATACTTGTTTTATGGTTTTGTTCTTTGTAATTTGTATTATTGGTTTATTATATATGTATGATCTTTGAAATCGATTATCCAGGATGTTGTATATATGAAATGACAGCACATAAGCCTGCATTCAAAGCATTTGTAAGTTTCTTTTTCAGTTTAAGTTTTTTATTTCCTGTATCTTTTTCTTTATAGGACATATTTAATACATTTATATCTGCTATTGGATGAACAAATTTCAGTTTATTATCAATCCATTTGACTATCATGATATCATCGAACTACCATGTTTGGACATTTATATTGGGTTATGTGGACTGACCAGTAGACTAAAATCCTGTTAATTTACATTATCTCTGTATCCCATTTTGTAATGTTTTGAACTCATGGTTATTATATAATTATTTTATAACAAAGATTTTCATGATATATTATTAGCAGCATTCATTTAGTTGCATGGTTATACTTATATATAGAATCAGATTCAATATATATTTACTGTTTTCATTTCTTTAAATTTAACTAAGATTTTCATGATATATTATTATATAATTTTTTTTAAATAACCTAACTATGCTTTCAATTTCTTTGAACAGGATATACAGGCATTGATTAACAAGATTAATAAGTCCATAGTGGCTCCACTGCCAACAAAATATTCTAGTTCATTGTAAGTATATAGTCTTTCACCATATAATTAATTACTCCCTGTCATCTTTAACAAAACTCAAGATCAACAACACTTTTAATCTAAGCTATTTGGGGTCGATGGTAGATGAATTCAATGATAAACGAGGAGGTTGAGAAAAAAGTGGAAGGGAAGGGAAATAAGATAAAAAAAAGAAGATAAAAAAAGGGGAGAGATGAAGATAAAAATTACTAAAAATGCATCATATGGAATATAAAGATAACAACAGGTCTAATTCTCCATCAAATTTATAGTTTTTTTGCTCTCCGTCCTAAGATACATCGTCCGTCAATCTATATCACATTTTATTAAGTCTTGTTTAACTACCTTTTTCCAAGTAAGTTTTGGTCTACCTCTACTTCTCTTTGTGTCGAGTTCTTGGTAACAAACTTTTGTTCTTACGGGAGCATCAGGGGGCCGTTTCATTACGTGCCTAAACCACCTCAATCTATGTTTCTCCATCTTTTCACTCATTGGTATTACTGTTACCTTTCATCAAACATCTTCATTTCTTATCTTATCCATCTTCGTATAACCACATATTCACTTTAACATCTTCATATCTACTATCCCTATTTATGCTTATGTTGCCTATGTGTTGGTTAACGTTCAGTTTCATATAACATTGCAGGTCTTACAGTTCTATAAAATTTTTCTTTTAGCTTAAGGGGAATTTTGCGGTCACACAAAAATCCAGATGCAATTCGCCATTTCATCTATCCTATTCTGATTCTATAATTTACATCTTTATCAATCTCTTTATCTTTTTGCAAAATTGATCTCAGATATCTAAAAACATCTTTCTTGGGTACCTCTTGACCAGGTAGATGCACAGGATCTTGATCACCATTTCTTACCAGCAAAAACACACTTCAAATACTCAGTCTTGCTCTGACTTAACGTGAATCCTTTAAACTCTAAAGTGTTTTTTCACAATTCAAGTTTTCTATTAACATTGTTTTTGGTCTTATCAGTAAACATAATATCATTTGCAAAAAGCATACACCACGACACTTTCTCTTAAATATCTTTTGTTAGTTCATCCATCATTAAGGCAAAGAGATAAGGACTAAGAGCTGAACTTTGGTGTACATCTACCATGATAAGAAAATAACTTGATGTTCCATTACAAGTTTTCACACGTGTGGTAGTCCCATACATATCTTTGATTGCATTTACATACTTTAGTGGTATTTTTTTCTTCTCAAGAGTCTAGAATAAAACTTTTCTTTGGATCCTGTCGTATGCTTTCTCAAGATCTACGAACACCATATGCAAGTCTTTCTTCTTTTCTCGATATCTTTTTATTAATTATCGCATTAAGAAAATAGTTTCCATGGTACATCTTCCTAGCATAAATCTAAATTGATTTACAGAAATCTTGGTCTCTCTCTTCAAGCGATGTTCAATAACACTATGTTCAATAACACTTTTCCACAACTTCATAGTATGACTCATAAGCTTAATGTCTCTATAATTAGAACAATTCTGGATATCTCCCTTATTTTTGTAAATATGCACAAACATACTTTTTCTGCAAGTATTAGACATTTTATTTGTTTGAAGAATCTTATTGAAAACTAACATAAAAAAAATCTTGCCATTTACAAATTGCATTTCATGCTTTACGCTTTAAGTTTATTATAGTCTTTATCATATAGTGCCTAAAGTTTTCCAAACTTATCAGGTATAGGTTAGCCATATATAATTTAAAGTAGGATGGATTTCTTATTAATTTATAGTGATCAAATGTTAATATTGTTGACTATATGATTGATGATTGATCTAGTCATATTTGTTATCTTACCCTTTTTGGCAGTCGAGGTCTTGTTAAAAGTATGCTGCGGAAAAATCCAGAGCTGAGGCCCAGTGTATGTACAATTCTCCTCTGACCTAGAATAATTCAATGAACTGTATTTCTGCAACATCTTGCACCATATTTTATTTTCTTGATGAGTGGTGCCAGTGCCTACTTGACAGTAATGATTCTTGTTAGCAGTGTGGATTCATTTTGTATAATATTTTGTCTAGCTTCTTAATCCTTTGTCTCCACATATATGATATATCCTTGGCTGGTATCTGCTGCTATTCATCATGTTAAATTTTACTGGTGTTTGAGCCTTGTGGGCAGCTATCATGCTATGTGCTTACCCATCTGAGTTCAAATCTGACCTAATCAGATGGACCTTTTTTCTAATTTGAAGTGTACTTCTGGTGGTAGGCTTCGGAGCTGCTTGGGCACCCACATCTTCAACCTTATGTTCTTAAGGTTCATCTCAAAATCAACAGCCCCAGACGAAGCACATTGCCAGTTCACTGGCCAGAATCCAACTACATGAAGAAAACTAGATTTTTGGTGCCAGAAGATGATCCTGTTTCCATCTATAGGGATAAGCGACATTCTTTCACCAATGATCAGACTCTAAATCCTAGTGTATCTGGAGCTGATCAAGATTCTGTATGTTCTACTCTAGAAATAGATTGTACTCCTGACCATTTGAATCAAAGGTTAGCAGAACTACGTATTGGAGATAGCCATCAAGTGAAGTCAATCCAGAAGCCTGTTGTTTCCAGAACTTCTAACATTATTGTTAAGACTCCAAAATTCACTTTCTCAAAAGTCTCAGCCACCAACAAGAAATCAATGGAATCCTCAAAGAATCATAAGACGGTAAGGAAAGTTGTAAATTGATTATGTTTTTACATTACTTTCGCTTCTTAATCTTTGGGTTGGGGGTGTAGGAATGTTTGTCACGTGGTTTATTCTTAAAAAAAGAGTTAAGCATGTCACCTTTGTGGCTTTGTTAAATGGGTAGTTTCATAGTTGACAACTCCTGGACACTTGTATTGGTATTTTTCTAAAGAATGGGAGTGGTTGTATTGAACTACACTAATATGTAGTCAAATGACAGTAACCTTCCTCCTAGTTTGAAATATTGCTTTCAACTCATATTGTATCACTATAAAAACCTCCCTTCGTGTCATTAGCTTTTTATTTATTTTTTAAACTATAGGTCTTTATTTATATGTCTAGGTACAACTTTTACATTTTTTTCCCTGTCAAATAACTCGTCATTTCATTTATATTAAAAAAAACAGGAGAGCAAAAATTACAAGAAAAATGATTTCTCTATGCAAGAAGCATTATTACAAAAAAGAAAAAAAAACAGTAATTTGCAGTTTTACAAGTTATACTGTTTGTTACTATATTATAAAATTAACACCATTTTACAATTGGTGAGATTTCTATAATATGATAATATATATTAAAGAGTGGATTGCAATTTCAAGACTAGGAGGAGCTTCTTGATATTCAAGGTAAGTTATTGTATCCAAAAAATAATTTTACATGTCTGACTTTCTAAAGTCTGATTGCAGCTTCCCCTTTCACAAAATACCACAAAATCTGCTAATACTAATCGCAGAGCATCATTTCCACAGCCAACAAGGGGTGGTATTCGGCAGCCTCCTTGCAGGTCCGTCAGTTTGCTTAGTCATGTGTCTTCACCAGATATCTCTGTCAATTCTCCCCGGATTGATAAGATGGCTGAATTCCCATTAACTTCATATGAAGATTCCTTGTTCCCTATCAATAGAACATCATCCTCTGCTCGAGGTTCCTCAGGCTTCCCATCTCATAGCAACCATTCAACTGTGATAGACAAATGCACGGTAGAGGTATATGATACAGCCTCTAACAAGCCTGGTTGTATGGATGCTTGGCAGGGAATCAAGCAGAACATGTTAAAGGAGATTGATGAGGATAAAAGTGGTTCCTCTGATCAAAATGCAACTGCAGGTGCTTCAAGCCACACCTCTTCTGACTTGCGCCGTCGACAATTTGACCCGTCATCATTCCAACAAAGAGCTGAAGCTTTAGAAGGCTTGCTTGAATTTAGTGCAAGATTGCTACAGCAGGCAAGGTATGATGAACTTGGGGTTCTGTTGAAACCATTTGGGCCTGGAAAGGTTTCCCCTAGGGAAACTGCTATCTGGTTGAGTAAGAGCTTCAAAGAGAACACTTTCAACCCAGAAGAATCCATGTAAACTGCTAAAATGTTTACCGTAGTCATTTTTAGAGTTCAGTGTTTTTTCTCACGAGAGAATTTTAGCAAGCTGATTTTTTTAGGTTATCAAATTTTTTCATTTACCCTTTTTGTTTCACCTCACTGAATAATGATAACTCAAAATTTCAAATTGATCCATGAAGCAGATGATAGACATTTTCATGATCCTAATCCTTGTTCCTTGCCAGGAAAGGTAGCAAAGGTTGGTGTCGCAAAACTCTTTCTGTTTGTGTATATGTTGTCTCGCTTTTCTTTGCTTGAATCAACTATACGTCAGTTCAACTGAAACAGTGCCAGGTTCTGGCCTTGAGCAGAGAGGCCCAACGTTATCAGGCAAGTGGTATACTTTTGCCAACTATTTTTCTAATGGCACTGACCTTTTTTTTTTTTTTTTTTTAATTTTATATGTGGGGGAAGGGGGGGTGGCATTTTACTGGGGTGATTTAACTAGTTTCCTTGTGCTACTGGGTGTTTTCTATTTGTACTGCCAGTTGAATGTAAATGCAAAGATGCTTTTAGTATAAAGTCTCGATGAATCATGCCTTGAATATGCAAATGACCATATTATGGGTACGGACTAGAGATGTTACATTGCCACTATGTAGTACAGGTATTAGAGAACAGGCAGTTATTTTTTAGATAAAAGATTGAATTAAAAGTTGTTATAAGTCTGTTACAAATTTGTAACGGATAAGTAAGAACTTTTAATTCCTAATAAGACGGACTCAAGTTGAAATGACTGTTTTCAATCGATAGTTGTTACTTTTGCCATTTGTTTGAATTTTATGATTGCCTTCCAACTTCAACTTGTGGGTATTGATATCATGCATGCATGTAGTGTCTTATTATTTATTATTTATTGAGAAGTGCTAAGAGCACATTTCTCTTAAGTCCTAACACATACTCTCACATTGGTTAAAACTCTATTGAAAACTACAAAATAAAAAAGAAAATCATTAAATAAGAAGTGGAACCTACAAAAATTTGTGATTTTTGATAAATTTCAATCAATAATAGAGTGTATTTTTAGCACTTCTCTTATTTATTTGAGAAGTTGACCTCTCACTGATGCCTGCAACTTGACCCCTTGCACGCAGCATGTTATTCACAGTTCAAACCATGCCATAATGTGAGACTAGCATGCGAGAAAAGTTATAAAATCATAATAATGCAACACTTCGCCAACGATTTGCCTAGCAAGATGAAGGATGCACTTCTCTTAATTTGCATACTATTTTTTACATACAAAACTGTTATGAAGCTTGCAGCCAAATAGGCCAGAAAGTTAGAGTACATTTTGTTTGTGTGGTTGTGAATATCATCGATTATCATTTGCGTGTGAGCAAAGTTTTAAGACTCAAATCGATCTGGTTGGTTAGACCGGTCGAATTGCGATATGGTGGTTGGATCGAGTTGAGTCATAAGTTCGAATGGGTGTGCTTTTGACCCGAAGCGATCCGAATTGATTTGGTCAGGTTTGTGGTCAAACCAGTGATCAGGATCGGGTCACTTATTTTTTATTCTTATTGTAACTTATTTTTTATTCTTATTTTTTTTATAGTTACAGTTGAAACGACGTAGTTTCAATTTGAATTTATTTTAATTTTATAAATCCTACCCGTCTATCCTTTTTCCTCTCGCAGTCTCGTTTTAGTCGCTCTACTTTATTGTTTCGCTCGCCAACCTCTCTTTCCTTCCTTCCTCTTATCATGGCGTCGTATTGTCGTCATCTTGTTAGACTCATTTAATTCATCTAAAAAGTCGCAACTGAGTCCAACTATTTCTTTTTCATTATGTTTTATTTTAGTTTTTGTGTGTGTGATTTTGAGTTAAATTGATTTTTTTCATTCATTGTTGAGCGTTTTTGTGGCCGCAATTGCGTTTTTTGTTTAGTTAAATTCATTTAGAAGTGATTGCAATTGCAATTAAGTTGTAGATGAAATTGTGGTTCTAAATCATTTTTTAAAATTGTAATTTGAAACTTTGGGTTAATTTTTTATATTTTATAATCTATATTGATGTGATATGACTATGTTTCATTTTAGTGTGGATATTAATATGTACTATTGTTTATGACTTTGATGTTAAAAGTTAGAGATAATAGTCATTTTTTAGTTGTGTTCTTTATATTTTGTTTATATTTTTTTTAAGACTTGTGAATTTCAATGCGTCACAATAAAGGTTTTAAGATAAGTATAAATTTTTTATATTTTTTATTACAAATCAGATCATGAGTTAATTAGCAACTCACCGGTTCGACCATTGGTCTAGTAGCATCACCAAGTCATAGACTAGTATGCATGTTAGTACATGTGTATTGCTTGCAAGCTTGGGTTCTTCATGTTTAATTCCCGTAAACAATTTGATAATAGAATGAAGGGGCTAATGGTTTATATTCCAATTGCTCCTATGATAAGTATTATTTCGCTCTCTAGCAGATATATGAACACGGAAGGGGGAACAAACTCAGACCAACAAAAAGGATCTAAAATACGGCCGTAAAATTTTTCTTTTGTGGACGATAACGAGTCACCGAGCTGCTGTTGAAGGAATCACAGTTGCTGTCCTTCAAAGACCCGATAAAGGCTAAAATATTAATCCAGGTTTCCATGACGGAAGCATGGCGAGTTTGAGGACACATTTTCCCTTGAACCATTTCGTGAGTCGATCACTTTTTTCCCCTTGGAATTCCTAGGCTTGCTTTGTGCCTCTTGCCATGTAATGGGGGTATCTTATGACCGTTGTTAACCCACACAAACGCATGCTCCACAGTGCAACAGTTTTTCCTTACGAAGTAACTCCTCACTAGTGCCGTTATCTTGACTAGTCACCTTAAATTGACCGGAGAAGGAAGTTATGTGTCAGGGGGACGCAACCAAGCTTGATGACAAAGAATGTAAAGGCCTAAAAAGGCAAGGGTGGAAACGGAAGAATCCCCAATACAGTAGTCATCACAAAATTTGATTCCAGAACAATCACCCGCGAAAAAGGTGAGGAGAATAAAAAGAGAACCTGTATTATGCTACTGCAAATACAACCAACGGGACCATCCGGGACGGAGGTACCTTGTTGCTTGGCCCTTGACCCCCTGATTCCTTTTTTTTTTTTTTTTTTTTTTTTTTTTTTTTTTAAAATTTCAATATATATATATATAATTATATTAAAGTAATTATTTTTATTTTTTTGAGTTAGAGAATAGTATTTAAGTATCATTTTCTTTATTTTTTGATAAAATATTCTATTTTTACTGTGAAGATAACGATGTACTTTCATCTTTTTAGATAAATATTCGATTTTATTTTATAGTCTTTTATGGAAATAATTAATCAATTATATCTTTCTCTTTTACTCAACAAAATATTTGAATATGATTTCTTTTTCAATAGTATTATTCTTTTATCATCCGTTATTCCTATTTTAAAGGCTGTAAACAAATTTATATGATTTTATTAGTCTTCCCTTTATATTAATTTGATTATAAATAATTTAAGAATTGAAAGTTATTTATTAAATTTATCCATGGGGTAAACTTAATTACCAACACTATATATGAAATTGATAATTTGAGGTTTGAGACACATTAACAATATCGGATTGTAGTAAAAATATGTCAAAAATTGTTTTTAGGTATTGATATCGTTATGATGGCAAAAAAATTTAAATATTGTAGTTTTAAAAAAAAATTATGAAAATATGACAATTTTGAAACAATTTACACAATTATGGCAATCAGTGACGCCTGAGCTGGGTGTGACCGGTGGCGCCCAAGGGAGGCGCGACAGGAGCTTAGTGGCGCCCCAGGGAGGCGCGACTCTGGAGATGCTGACACGTGTCATTTTGGGACACGTGTCAAATTGCGGCGCGATGCGAAAATTTTTTGGAAAGCCATAACTTTTGACTGGGACGTCCGATTGACGCGAAACCGGTGGCCACGCGCTCGAAATTGAGAGGAGAAGGCCTGGGCAAGTCACTTGCCCAAAAAATTTTCCCAAACGAGGCCTCTAAGTGCCTCAAAAATGCGATTTTGTCTTTCAACCTCCAAAAAATTGCTCGTTTTTTGATTTTTTATTTAATCAATTAGTGAATTGCATGCTGTAAATTATTTTTTCAATTACTTCATTCAATTTCGAGTGGTTTGACATAAAATACGCCTCCATCGGACATTCCTATAAAAAATTATGACTGTTTAAAGAATTTGCTTGACGTATATACATGGGTGGAAACAGGTCAGGTCAGGTCAAAAACCTATTTAAATAAAAAGGTCAGGCTCAACCTTTAAAGTCTGACCTGACTTACCTGTTTCCACCCATGGATATACGTCAAGCAAATTCTTTAAACAGTCATAATTTTTTATAGGAATGTCCGATGGAGGCGTATTTTATGTCAAACCGCTCGAAATTGAATGAAGTAATTGAAAAAATAATTTACAGCATGCAATTCACTAATTGATTAAATAAAAAATAAAAAAAAGAGCAATTTTTTGGAGGTTGAAAGACAAAATCACATTTTTGAGGCACTTAGAGGCCTCGTTTGGGAAAATTTTTTGGGCAAGTCCCTTTTGGGTACTTGCCTAGGCCTTCTCCTCTCAATTTCGAGCGCGTGGCCACCGGTTTCGCGTCAATCGGACGTCCCAGTCAAAAGTTATGACTTTCCGAAATTTTTTCGCATCGCGCCGCAATTTGACACGTGTCCCAAAATGACACGTGTCAGCATCTCCAGAGTCGCGCCTCCTTGGGGCGCCACTAAGCTCCTGTCGCGCCTCCCTGGGGCGCCACCGGTCACGCCCAGCTCAGACGCCACTGATTGCCATAATTGTGTAAATTGTTTCAAAATTGCCATATTTTCGTAATTTTTTTTTTAAAACTACAATATTTAAATTTTTTTCCCTCGTTATGATACAACATTCTTCTTCCTCCTCTAGTTTTCAATAATGTAAAAGGCATATTCTTTTTCTCATTTAGATCATAATTAATAGTAACTTGTCCTAAAAAAATGTGATTTATGTAGCCATGTAGGACTAATTTTGATTATAAGTTCATGATTTTTTTTGGCCGCCCCTAATATTTATTCCCGGCTCCGCCCTGGGACAATGCAGCATAGCAGTATGTTTAATAGAAGATAAAAATGAGAGAAGTGGTATTGGTGAAGTACAACTTGATAAATGACAAGATATCCTCCAAACGTAAAAGACAAAAGCAGCAAGGAGTTTGAAAACAAAGGAATATGGAACAAAAGTTGAACTAAGATTTATTAGAGTTGAAAGATAACAGTAGAGAAGAGTAAAAATCAAGCTAAGAGCCACTTGGTTAAAAAGATTCAAGGTATCCCAAAAGCTTAAAGCCCAAGGAGAAGGGCCTAAAATGGTTTTGATCTATATTTCTAACAATAGTCATTACTTTACATTGGAACTTCAAAGTTATCTCTAATTTTAAATATATCATTGATTTTAGTCTTTTTTTTTTATCAAGTATCATTATTAATCAATGATATGATAATCACGTGACTTATCAAATAAATCACTATTATGATACAATAATGACGTGATAAAATATTATTAGTTTAAGATATATATATATATATATATATATTTATGATTTTAAGGTGTTAGAGTCATCTTACATATATACCACCATCGATCAAGACTCCAAACACCAAAACACCACCATAATCATCTTGCATTCACCACCAAAACCCATTTTGTTTTCTATAATCTTTCTCCCTTTCATGCTAACCATTATATTTCATCCTACCTCTCCCTCACATGGATCACTTTTTAGTAATTTTACATCATAATTTTTTTTTGTAACGCCTTATAGTCGTCAAACTTTTAATTTTTTAAACTCCAAATTACATTTTATTACAAATTTATTATACTCCAAATATTTAAAACCAAACACAATATCATTCAATGCTATTAAATTAATGAAAGATTAATTTCCAAAAATATATATGTTTTCTAACATACCGAATTTGTAAAGAATTTCTGTTCTTTTGACTTCTGACACAGCTTTATACTTTAAGAATGGCTTGGTGATTCACTGATTCTATATTTTGTAAAGAATTTCTGTTCTTTTGACTTCTGACACAGCTTTATACGTTAAGAATGGCTTGGTGATTCACTGATTCTATATTCGCGTATATGCCATTGGGTAATACCCTGGTGTGACCGTAACTAATTATTCTGAATTGTTTAGATGATGCGCAAACCTCACGTGGCTTGGGCAAATATTTTTTTTTTCATATACCAATATACCATACTAGAAGCAAAATAAGGGATAGATGGTCAATCCTGCTATTCAACTTCAACTCAGTATCTAGAAGTTAATGTTGAAGTTGAACATGAACGCATCAAAATTAATTACTAAATATGTGACTTGACTTTCATCCCATTTTCCCCGTTACCCTTTTCACTTTGATATAGTCCATGATTTTAATTAAGGTTATCTGCTCTGTTATAGATCACATATCAAATAGAAATATATGATAGTCTATCTATATAAATAGGAAGTAACTTACTTTTTTTTTTTTGAAAGGGAAAGTAATTTACTTCACGAACTTAACTTTTATAACGGAATTAGATTCAAAATTCTAAAATTATATCAGTGTTTACTTTAATGGTTATTGTTGGATTTATTATTAAATCACCCGTTCTAAAATTAGACTCGTCATTATAAGACTACTCACAAGTAATCAATCACACAAACTTTATATATGTTAAATATATTTAATACTCTGTGAAAAAAAAAAATATCGAAGATCCCATATTAAGTAATATTACCGGTTTGAGTTAAACCCAAAATCAAATTCTAAACCATTTCAAGTCACACTTAACGTATCTATTATAAATTGATTATAGATATATGTATTTATTTTGAGTAAGATAATATTATATCTGTATTAAAAAAATCCAAATTATACTTATATTTACACCAGTGACAACTTAAATACTTGTATTTTAAAAAAATATAAATTAAACTTATATATATTCAGGTAACAACTAACTTGTACCTTAAGTTTAGATTTATTAACTGCAAGCAGCTACTCTTCCTCTGTTTTGACTTATTCACACACCATGATTGAATAGAAGAAAGCTTCCTTTGATTACTTTTCACTCTTCTAGATGACAATAACACGTAAATTTCTTCGAATAAGGGGCAGCAGGAGAAGAAATTTGGCGATAAAAATTAATATTAAAATTGTTTTCTGTTGTCAATGGAACATGAGAAAGCTATTTGCCACCGTTTTCTAACTCAAAAAGTCTGGGTATGTGAAGCATACGAATGGCTATATCTATGAAAAAGACAAGAAGTATATAAAATAGGAATATAATAATAAAGTATAACAAAAATCCACGGGAGTAACAATATTCCAAAAACGCGTAACAAATATCACTATTTATAAGGACTAAACCCAAATCCTCCTTCGATCAAACACCTTCCAAGTTCCAATTCTTCTTCTCTTACTCCTCCCATCTTCAAGTCTCTAATAATTGGTTATATTATATACCTAACAAATGGGTTCCTCCAAGTTATTGGGTATTATGGCCATGCTTTTCATAGTGCTGCTACCCATGGCTGCCAAAGGGGATAATATTACTGATTTCTTTGGTGCTTAACTCATCTCTTTCTTTTACAAAAAAATAAATAAATTATCTCTTTCTATTTTATCTATTTATCTAATGTATGTAAATGCAGGGCTACAAAGTGGTAGTAAATTAGTGTACTATGACTTTAAATGTGACATAGGATATGAAATATTGCAGATAATAAGGTTTGTGAAGAAGTGGAATGTGGTAAGGGAAGCTGCGTAGTAAACACAAGTTACCCATTAAACTTCGTTTGTGAATGCGATTCTGGCTGGAAGCGAACCCAAGATGACAATGATGAATATGCCACTAGCTTTCTTCCATGTGTCATTCCCGAATGTAAATTTCATTCCCTAATTAATTACTTGGAGTTTACAAGATTACCCGCTAATTTTATAAATATGGTTAAAGTCTTAAAGAATTCATACACTAACGTGTTCAAAATTTTTGAGACAATTATTATTATTATTCTAAAGGTAACGCCTAAAGCTAATTTAATGAAAATCGGCCGTATCATCTGCAGGTAGCTTGAACTATGGTTGTCAGCCAGCACCACCGCCAGTTCCAGAGAAGAGTTTTCCACATAACTTCTCAGCTTTTGATCGTAAGTAACATATATTGTTCTACTCGTTGATGATCGATGATTTATAAACATGCTTAATAGTTATTGCAATTAAGAGTTTCAATTTAATTATCAATTCTAAAAAGTTCACATTATTGATGAATTGTATGATGATACTTTCTTATTTGATAGCATAATTAAACAGAAGTTTACCTTGATAGTTGATTAAATTTTTGCTCCATCTAACAATAGCTTTGGCTATAGTCTATAGATTTTTTTCTTTTTCTAATCATTTCCTATGCAAAATAAAAATATACGATAGCTTGCTATTGGGCGTACTGTGGAGAAGGTACATGCACCAAGAACAGGACACATACACACAGATGCGAATGCCAACCCAATTACTATAATCTTCTCAACATCTCAGTTTTTCCTTGTTACAGTGAATGTAAGGATCCAATTTTTTTTTTTTTTTAATTTCTTGACAATGATAATATAATATTTAAAAAAAAAAAATTGATTAAAGAGATGCTTCTGGTTCTGTGCTTCTATTTTCAAGGTACTCTTGGATCTGATTGTTCGAGACTCGGAATCAAAGTTGCAAATTCATCCACTGATAGTGGCAGTCAAGGTGAGATTGGACTATTTCTTCTGATCATCTTATACTTTTTTTTTGTTATTAATGTTTAATTTGCAAGTCGTGTCACAACTCACAAATCACCAATTTCTTTGGTGCCATAAATGAGACATTAAGCAAAGTTGATATACGTTTATATAATATTAATAGGCTTAAATATATTTTTATGTTTCATAAATACTTAATTTTATTTTGATATATTTATTTTTAATCATTAATAAATTAGTGAATTTTGTGTATGTATCCGATAATTATTTTTCATTTGTAATTAGTTGAGACTAAATTCTTTTTACTAATTTATTAAAAAATAAATACAAAATTTGTTAATTTATTAGAGATTAAAACAAATATTAAGGACGGAATATAATTTATTATTTTATTAGACATAAAGCAAAATAAAATTTAATAGAATATGAATTAAAAAATTAGTATTTATTAGAGATAAAAATATATTTAAGTGATATTAATATTTAAAAAGTAAAAGATAAAAACAGACAAGTTTTTTTAGAAATGTGAGTTCTGAAGGAGTGTCTGTTTTGGTATTTTCTCCAGATAGCTCAGCCTCAATCTTCACAGGAAGGTTTCATTGGCTGGTTATGTTGTTGATGTCCACGGGTTTGGTTATGTGGAGCTAGTACGTAAAGGGATGGTCAAAATTATTTTGGCGAATTATATATATTGATTTGATTGTTGTTCATCAGTCATTGGCGTTTGATGACTACTGTATGGTATACTGTATACATATATAGTTTTTTTGTGTAATAAAGGGAGTGAGATTTGAACTTTAGAGCTTGTATAAACTAGTCATATTCCACGGTTAGTGGATTATATATAGATATACTATTACTGCAGTGTTATTATTTTCTTGTATGATAAATTAATAACATATCTTGCCCCATTAGCAGTAAATTACTGTTCATTGTATTGGTTCATCATTTTTGGTCCTCTTGTTGTGCCATAATAAAGCAGTAAAATAGAAACATTTTGCTTTTTGATTTTGCTGTCAGTAAAAAAAAAAAATTGTTGATTTTGCTGCAATTCAATATTTGGGAAAAAAGAATATTCAATATTTAAAAAACTAAATTGGTGGTTTTTAGTTTATTTTTGAATGATTTACCCACGCTCTAAACAAGTTTTGCTAAACTTTTTTCATGTTGCCAGTGGTTAAAACTGATTAACAAAGAAAAACCAGTTTCAATGCTCACCCCTACTTGTAAGAAGGAGTAGACGAGGTCATTTCACTATATGGGTGAGTGAGACTTTCTAAAGATTTTGGATAGATGAGGACCTAAGTCTAACTGTTGAACACGACCAAAATGTTACCCACTTCCTAGAGCATAAGTACACAATCTTAAGTTGATATATCTTGTGAAAGGAACATGGCTCTTTTAACAGAACTTAGAGACGTAGGAATGACCAAAACCCATCCATTGGTTTTTGTTCCATCGTCATAACAAAACTTTGGACAATATTGTTCACGTTTGCGTTTAGCTTGCCGACACATTGGTTAATTCATGCTGTATGTGTTGTTGTCCGATGTGGTGGTTTGGTGAGAATGGTGGACAGAATTTAAGTGCTGCCATTGATGGAGAGTTTGTATGGCCAGTGAGAAAGCTACATATGGGCTCATCTCCTTCTCCTCCCAAAGCTTGGTGTTTCGTGAATGCCATATACACTAAAGGCTTGCAACAATTTTTTCTCTCACATGGATATTAGAAAACTGCAAAAGAGAAGAGAAAAGATTATTAGAGTAGTGAAACTCTCGGCTTTGTCCCACTCATGCTCTATAATTTGTCACAAATCTGCTTGGAGCCATATTTGCTTTGCATAGGGACTTGATATGAATAGATGTCATTCATTTTCAATATTGGAATTGCAGCAAACACATTCAAGTGGGCAATCTACATATTTTTTCCGCAAATTATGACGAGTTGGTGCGCATCCTCGAAAGAGTATCCAAAGAAAGTGCTTGAATTTGGGTGGTGCAGGAAGCTTCCATAGTGTTGGTCAATCACCTTTGTTGCACCTTAAACTTGCTTCATCGATCATTAATCCTTAAACTTTACACCTTTCTTTTTCCAAATAAATACCAGGAGTTGCAACTTTTGCTGGGTATATATCATGACTTTGACAAAAAAGAAATATACACGATATTGATGATTTTAATATTAATTGCAAATCATGACATAATTTTATAATTTTGATTTAAAAGATTTTAAATATTAATTGGAAAGATGGAGAAAATAAATAAATAAATTGACTTCCTTATTTAAATTTATTTAGTTATATACAATAAGTTCAAAATTGACATCAGTAAATAGAGATTATAAATAAAAATAGATATACTTTATCTGTCTGAAATAAACTTGTTTAATTTATTTGTAATAAATAATAGTCTAACATAAATAAATAGAGAAATTATTCAATACTTAGATATGAATTAATGTTGTCTATAAGGAAATATTTTAAGATTTGATCATCTAGGTAATTATTATTCATCTTCCATATATTCAATGATATACAATATTTTTATACTTTTTAAGATCCTTTCATTTTCCCTTTTCTTTTTACTGAATTCTCCATTTTTTCCATTTTTTTTATTCATGCAATTGCATATCATGAACACTCTTGAAAAATATATTTTTATATATTTTATACTTATTTATTAACATATATTTTTTAAATTAAAAATTATTGAAAACGTGCAAAAAAATGGGGAAAGGTTTTTATAAACACATTTTTTTCAATTTATGTTAAATTTTTTAAATAAAATCTTAACTAAAAAGAATTTGCCAAAGCTTAAAAACAAAGAAAAGAATAAGACCCCACTGCTCTCCTCTCCTCTTTATATATTTTTTAGTCGCAATCCTTGTTTACAGCGATATTCAAAATCGAATCAAATTGAGTATAAAAATGAAAATTGCATAAAAATTGATAGTTATTGGTTTGGTTTTCTTATTTTTTAAATTGCGTGATTTGATTTTCCGTTTGAGAAGTGAAAATCAAACTAAACCAAATCGTACAGCAAACATCTCTAAAAGTATTGTTGCAATTAATGTTTTGTTATTAAATGTTTATTTTTTGAGTTTTTATAGTTGGAAGCAAGTATTATGATTTTTTTTTAAGTTCTATAGTTGAAACTTACAAACAAGTATTATGTATTGTTTTTACTTTTTATGTATTGTTTTTACTTTTATGTTAATGATTATTTTTAAGTTGAATGATTATTATTTTATTTTAATTTTAATTATTAAAAATTTTGTTATTCATTGTATTAATTGTTAAATTAATTATTATTCAAATTTTATCCAATTAATACAAACTTTTTTAACATTTTTTAATATTTAACAGAAATTTCAAATTGTAAAAATCAAACCCAATCACATCTCAAAAAAATTAGTTTGCATTTCATAAATAATTTAAGTCAAATCAAAACCTATCACACTTAATTTTCTTATTTAATTCAGATTAATTTTTAGCAAACATTACATCAAATCACACAAGAACACCCCTTTATATGTTAAGCTGACATGACAAAAACTCAGTTCAACGTTGTCGTTTTGATCCAGATTTTTCTTTTTCTTTTGGTTGTCTAATAAATAATTCATTAAATTGATCAATACTATTAATCAATTTATTAATAAAACTAGGAGGTTCCAGCGTAACCTTATTCCGAGCTGGGTTTGCTTTCGGCCTTTGATCTTCGATTCTCTCTCTTTCTCTCTCGCGAAAACCGTATCAGCAATGTCTGGAGAATCAGCCAGCGCTATTCACAAGGGTCAAGTAAGATTCAAACCCTATCATCATCTTTTCGATTCGTTCAGAGGGAACCAAGTTCTGACCTTGAATTATGTGTTTTGGTGATTAGGTCGATCTCTTAGACTTCATTGACTGGTCTGGGGTTGAATGCCTCAATCAAAGCTCCACCCACTCTCTCGCCAATGCTATCAAACAGGTTAGGTTTCCTTTTTCTATCTTCTCCCCCTTTTATTTTAAATTTTATTTTTAATCCCCAAGTTTCTTTTCCTGCGATTGATAGTCCAGTTTTGTGCTTTTTTCAAAAGGGTCCTTGTTAGTGGATAACATTTTTGCAATTGGGTTTGCTGTGTTATCTTACTGTGTTTGTTAATGAACAGGGTTATAGAGAAGACGATGGTTTGCATCTGGAGAGTGATGCAGACGAGCAGCTTTTGCTCTATATTCCTTTCACTCAAGTCGTTAAACTTTATTCGTTTGTTATCAAAGGTCCTGAAGAAGAAGGTAGCGTGTTCATACACATAAAAACTACGCCATTCATTGAATTGAAGACATGGACCCTAAAACGTTTAATCAAATCAAAAGACCCTAAAATATGCTTTCCTCTCACAGTAGTTTTTACCTAATAAAGTAACAGTATCAGAGTTGTAGTTCATTCATTTTACCTGAGATGCAAAATTTTGCACTAATAAAGATGAACTTGTACATCTGCCCTTTTGTTTTTGAACTTGTTGTCTATTTGTTGAATTTTGATGCTAAAGATGATTATTCGGTTTATATATAAATGGTCTTCACTTATTATTTGCTGCTTCTCTTGTTCTCATGTTGACGTGGTTATAATTGGAATGCATTGTTGTGTTTTAGGCCCCAAGACAGTGAAGCTCTTTTCTAACAAGGAGCACATGGGATTTAGGTATAGTTTTGGGAATTTTTTTATGTCATAGAACTTGTGTCATATGCTTCAATTGGTTGCTGATTGTTTCTTAATGACAGTAATGTCAATGATTTTCCACCAAGTGATGTGGCAAATTTGTCTGAAGAAAACCTTAAGGTAGTTATTCTATAACTCTTCTAACAAGTTCATGATGTATGCCCTAAAGCAATTTGAAGATATCTTTTCTCCACGTAACAATTATTTAATTTTTCTCTGACAGGGGAAACCGGTACTATTGAAGTATGTCAAATTCCAAAATGTTCGTAGGTATGTCGTATGTTAATTTCCTGAACTCCTTCATTTTGGAAGGTGCCTGCCCTTAGTTCGTGTCATCTAATTCATGGGATTAGCTGCTAATTTATGTTAATTACTTGATCAGCTTGACAATTTTTATCGAGGACAACCAGTCAGGTTCAGAGATCACAAAAGTTCAGAAGATTGTGCTGCATGGTACAACGTAAGTTATAAACCATCTATTAAGTTCAATTATGAAGATTTCTAACGTGCACTAGTCGTTCCAACTTTGGCATTGTGCACAAGTATTGTGGGTTGTCTAATATGGGTCCAATAAATTAACTGCTGTATTAGTAGGCACGTGTAAAAGAAAACAATTTTTAAATTTTAACTGTGTTAGTAGGCACATGACCCAACAGATGGTCCATGTGACCTAATTTGATCTTCCTCCATCCCACATTCTTGTTGATGAGTGAAGCCCAGTGTCTTTGCTGCCTCCGTTTACCGATGAAGATACACCAATACACACACTGCACACACAAGCAAACACCATAAACCGTTCATCATACCAAGTGTTAAATTGTGCAATCAAAATACTGCGAATGGAATCATACCCAAGTTTTAGAAACAGCCAGATCGAAGGACATACCAACACCCAACGATAGAGGAAGCTACTTACTGGTCGCTGATATGCTGTCAAACACCAGATCCGTCGAGCCTGTAGTCTCCGGCAAGGAATATGCTGATTGCAAAATCAACTGGTCCACAATTATGGTGACCGACTTTAAATAACCAAAAAAGCAAATGGAAGATAGCGACCACAGACGGAGGCAGCGCAGATGGCAAGACAGTTGCCAGGATCCACTTGTTGACCAGAATGTGAGAAGAAGGAAGATGAAATTACGTCACCAGAGGTCCAGAACCAACTGTTTGGCCACGTGGTCAAAATACTGATTCTTTTTCCACGTGTATTATTAGAAAATACATAACAGACATTAAAAAACCATTTATAACAAAAAAAAACCCGCAGCCGTTCATTTATTAGACACACATCGGACTGCCCACAATACGTGTCCACAATGCCAAAGTTGGATTGACTTGTGCACGCTAGAAGTTGTCGTGCTGTTACCCCCTTTTCACCTACAACTCTAAGTTTCCTTTGTTATGAGTACAGAACTATCACATCCTCTACCACATGCATTTTATTTATTTGTTCCCCTTAATTGGATTGTGATTTTTCTGTCTATTCATCCATTATTTAACGTCAATTTTGTAGTTTTATTGTCAATTGGAACTCTACAGGGTCCAGATATTCATTTAACTTTAGTTGTAATTTTATATTACAATTTACAAATTACTTTGTGTATTGCTGTGTCAGAAGCATTTGTCATTTTGGAATTAACACTTGTAGCATGTTTGGCTAAGCTGAAGTTACATTATGCTGCTTCAAGATTTTTGCGTAAAATACGCACATTTGGTTGGCTCACTGCCAAACCAAACACGCATTTAATTGACCTGCATGTGGATTATACCTTTTTTCTTTAGGGAATGAGAAAAAGGGGTGGACGGTGGAAAAACTACAAATTGAACAGGCGTATTTGTGCAAATTTTCTAGTTTACAATCTTGTCTACATCTTAAGGGCTTGTATTTGGGCTATATAAAAGTATTATTAATGGATGATTTTTCTGATATTGCAGAGTTGAAACAACAGACATGAAGGGTTTGAAGAAGATTGAGGATCATTAACCCCTGGAAAGAGGAGATTCAACTTTGCTCCTATTCCCCCCTTAGAAATTTTGATTGGAATTGTAATGTTAACCTGGTGAATGATGGTTTATGACTTCTAATGTCTATCGCATTTCAAATAAAACTGATGCACAATATATCTACATGGTTGTGACAATTTGTGATAGGAGGTAACATTCAAGCTGTATCTATTGTCTTTTTACATGTTTTGAAACATGTTATCTTCATTGACGAATTATACCTCGAATGACTGAATCTGGAAGGAGCTAGACTGTATTGAAGGTGTCATCCTAATCAGTTAAAACCACTAGGATTTGGGGATATCACCCCTACCTGCAGCAAATAGAGTCTTGCTCGTGTTTTCTGTTCACACCCTTTTACCCATTATTCTATTTCTATATCATCATCACTTCAAACAACAGAAGAGTTCTGAACTGTAGTCGAGTCGTATGGCTCATTATGAGCTAGGCGTATAAATTTTATCTTGACAACACAACTATAGTGTAGCCTGTGATGCATTTTGCAATATCAGTTGTCAAGAAGTATTTCCATAACTATAGTCGCCAAATTTGTGAAGTCACCATTGTGGCAAAATCAAATACTTTAGAAACTGCCCTAATCTGGTTTAACAGGTGCGAGTTTATCTCGATACAATATATCGACAGTGTTGCTTGTAAAATTTAATTTTTTGATAACATAATAAAAATTCTGAAATTAATACGAATGTGTAAAATTTTGTTAAAATATATGGCCACGAACGATATATTTCCAAAAACTTACATTCATCAAACAAGTCACATAATTTGTGAGCTTACTAAAGTTATGAAGTCATTGTTAGTTAGTTCTTTATGAAGACATCGAAATGGAGCTGCTAACTAGGAATCAGTGAGGACTTTTGACAAACTAAGCGATTGACGGAGCAAAACTATATTTTCTCTCTCAATGTTCCCTATATAACAGAGCATTCCCCACAATATTTTTTCCTTGCACGTTCTGTCTAATTTTCAGTCTGTCTCCTCATTTAATCACATGAGAAAATTGAAAACTATAGAAGTTATGAGACTAATCAGCATCTCACCATAGCTATTAGGTCACATAAGATGTGATTAAATTTGGGAAGCATGGAAAGAGACAGTGAGCTAGCAAAAAAATGAGTTGAGGCTTGGTGCAGAACTGGTATATCTAGCTATGCTTTGCTGGAGTATTAGCAAACTTCCACGAGCACCGCATAAAAGGCTCAATGTTTCGATCCCCTACCACCTCAGATTGGTATCTCCTCTGTTATTTCCCTCAAATCATCATTGCTGAGCTTCACTTTCAATGAACCAATGTTATTGTCAAGTTTTTATTTGTTATTTTATTTTTGTTGTTCCTACAAGATGAGGTTCGGGAAAAAAGTCATCCATAGCCTAAAACTGTTGTAACTTATAAGTTTGATTTAGAACTTGCACAACAAGTAACAAGGCAGTGTATAATATATTACAAGTGAAGTCCACGAGGGAGATGGTTCAAATGTTCATTTGACCCACAAACTGTTAACCAAGGAGTTATAAAAATGCTCAATTCAAAGGAATGGTATAAAAGAAATAACAAATAACACATTATACACCATGCTTAATCCATACAGTGGAGACAGCGCCTGCCACACCCGCCATAAACTTTTTATGCCAAAGATTTATCAACAAAGTCATGTAACCTATATCTGCCCTCTCTTCGGTTGTTTTTAGTCATGCAGGGCAGAAATTACTGTCTATTTTAAATTTAGAAAGGGATAAAATAATATTGCTTTGGCAAAATATTCAGAATAACAAGTCTTTTATTTTTTTGTATCTACTTATAATGGTGAAATTAATCTCTTCTCTTAAAATTAGTCAGTCAAGTGTTGAAAGCGTTCTCGCATCATCTTTTCCATACACAAAGCTTACACATATAAAGGATTTAGGCTCCATCGGCATCCACTGAGGTCTGAGGCCAATACACATGTAGGTAAAATAAAGTCTAATTTAAAAGTACACTAATAAGATATCCATAAATTTGGAAAGACATAGCAAATTATAACTTAGAAGGCTCCCTATGAAATTATTCAAATTAGTCACTAATAAAGCTGGTAAATATAATACTCCATAACAATAATATGATAATAAAAAAAAAATTGAAAAGGTGTTGCCCGTATCTAGCTATGCTTTGGTGGAGTATTAGCAAACTTCCACGAGCAACGCATAAAAGTATCAACAGTCCGATCCCCTACCACCTCAGATATTGGTATTGCCTCTGTAATTTCCCTCAAATCATCGATGCTCAGCTTCACTTTTAATGAGCCTATGTTGTTGTCAAGATTTTTTATTTTTGTTGTTCCTACAAAACATATATGAGGTTCAATAATAATGTCTGTCATCCATTGCTTAAAACTTTTATAAGATTGAAAGCTCTCGAAATGTTTTAGATCTTGCACAACAAGTAACATGGCAGTACACAAACTACAAGGGAAGTCCATGACTCATCATGAGGAAGGTGGTTCAAATGTTCAGTTGACATTCCGAATGTTAGCCAATAATGTATAGAAAGTCTCAATTCAAAGCAATATTAATAAAGGAAAAGAGAAGAATACATGTACATTAAATAAAATGGAATAATCGCTCACCAGGGATGGGTACCACATCGTTCCCTTGATGAAGAAGCCATGCAAGAGCAAGTTGTGGTGTTGTACATCCATGCTTTTCTGCTAACTTTTCTATCCTAAAATAAAAGGTCTTGTTCTTGTCGAAATTCTGCCCCTGAAACCTTGGCTGGATTGCCTGTTGAAAAAGGATGTTGTTTAACCATATATTGTTATGAGAAACAAGGAAAACAACATAAAATTTTCAAAACTATGATCCATATCATATCGTGATGTATTAAAAACCAGAAACCATTGGCTTTATACCAGATAACTGTCTGCAGGTATACTTTCTATGACCGCCTTACCACCAAAAAATCCACGGCCAAGGGGACTGAATGGTACTATTCCAATTCCAAGTTCCCTGCAAATCTTGTCACCACACCATTCACCAAAATTATTTAGTGAAGATTCATTAAGGATATGGACAGGAAGGAAGAAAGGAATGAAACAAACTTGCTGAGCTACATTCTACAAGAATCCAAAGGTTCCAGTTTCAATATATATACATAAGACATACACAAGGGATTTACTTCCCTGCTGGAACAAGTTTAACAAGTCTTAGCATTGAACTTGTTATCAAGATGACATATTAAATGATTCAATGGATTTTATATTTATTAAATTTCCATTTTACAAATAAGGTATATTCGACTTTGAACAAAATTATCTCATATGAAAAATACATCTAGATTTGTACTAAAAATATACACAAGATATTAATTTTTTTAAAATAACACTTTTATAACGTTTTATACGAAATATATTAATTAAAATTATTAAAAATAGTCTATGAAATTTCATATAATTTAAAATTAATTAAAATCGTATCCCATTACTTTATACACACATGTCTAACTCATTAATATATTAAAAATACAAATAAATATCTACTATTAAATTACATATTTAATGGTAATATCTGTCTCATTTGAAATTTGAGACATATAATGTATCACATAATTTACCCTGCAGGCTTCAATTCACAAGCTTCAATTTTTTTTTTTTTTGGCAAAAGTTATTAAAGGTATGATATAAATCGTGATCCAATCCAATCCAAATAATGTGCAAAGTGCAGCAAATTTACCTGCAAAGTGGAAGGAGTTGATCTTCAATTTCACGAGACCAAAGGGACCACTCCATTTGCAGAGCAGTAATTGGATGAATAGCATGCGCCCTCCTAATTGTGTCTGGACTAGCTTCCGACAATCCTATGTATTTTACTTTTCCCTCTTCAACCAACTTTTTAAGCTCTCCCATCTATTCATTCATTCAAAATACAAACCAATAGCAACCTCGTCCAACACCAAATAAAACTATAAAAGACACAAATGTTGTCTGACTCATTGTATTGTACCACTTACAGTTTCCTCAATTGGCACTGTTGTGTCAATCCTGTGTGGATAATAGAGATCAATATATTCCACACCAAGGCGGCGCAGGCTTGCCTCACAACACGACCGAACATATTCAGGATCACCTCTTACCATGGCATCATTGGACTCAACTTTCACAATCCCAAATTTTGAGGCAAGCTGAATTTGATCTCGTGGCAACTCCTTCAGTGCCTGAGAATCAACATTTTATTATTTATTCACTTTCCCATCAATCCACTCACTAATTGTATTAACACTAAATGTAAGTGGGGTTAGGATATATAGATGTGTATAATGAGATATGTTAGTGATACTCTTAATAAGACTCTCTTTATGATCAAATAAAGCGTCGTTACCTTTCCTACGAGAACTTCATTAGTGTGGGGACCGTAAAAATCGGATGTATCAAAGAAAGTGATTCCCTTACTGAATGCATCCTTGATTAGAGAGATGACAACCTCGTCAGGAACAGGGCCGTCAAACACTCCACTAAGCCCCGCACAACCAAATCCCAACTTGGAAACCTATAAAACATGAGAAAATTAGATTCACATAACAACTAAGGCTGTGTATGGATCAATGAAAAAACTTGATGTTACCTCGAGGCCTTGGGTTCCAAGTTTCAGGCGAGGTATATCCATTTTCGCTTTTGAACGATGAACGCCGGCTATTCCACTTCAATCCCACCGGCGGCTATTTCACGCGACATTTTTTTTATTATTATTATTACTCTAATGGCATCGGCCACCACGAGGTGATTAATTTAAAAAATTCTAAATTAACTAATATAAAAATTATGTGTTTTGGTTTGAAGTTTAATTTTCATATACTACTGTGGACATTTGTTGAAGAGACCAGGATCAGGATGATAATTGACTCCGTGGCTTCTAATGAATACAAAGAGGTTAATTAAAAAAGAGGAGTATGGTAGGGGAAAAAAATTAAAATAATACAATTTTAAAAGAATTATAAATTTGGGATTATTTTAAATTATTTATAAATATGAGACGGTCAAACACGTTCAAAGTGGACGTGTTCACTTTCTCTCTAAAAGTTTTTTAATTTTTTCTTTAGAATTTGTGAGTTAGTTATTTTTGAAGCGAAATTCTATCAACAAGGAAGTTAATTTAATAATTTTGCATATTATTTAATATGTTATATTATTGAATCAAAATTTTTTTAGGGCCATATGAAATGGTTAGCTACTTAGGTAATTTATAGCACCTTAGATGTTAGCTTAGTAAAAAATTGTTAGGGATTATTACATAATTCTTAGTAGGGTTATTCAAAAAAACTATTTTGAAGTAAACTATTAGAGAGAAAAAAGTCTCCATATTTAGGTATGCAATTCTGAATTTAATAAATTAAATTTTGTTTTAATTTAAACTACAAAAATGTTATTGTTTATAATTATACATATGAATTGATTATTGTGATTTTTTGTTTAGATCGATCCTACGCTTATTAGTGCTCTTGTTGAGAGGTGGAGACCAGAGACCCATACATTTCATATGACACATGGAGAGATGACCATCACGTTGGAAGACGTGGTTGGTATATTAGGATTAGCCAACGATGACAATGTCGTCACAGGATCGACATCAGACAATTGAGTGACCGTCATTGAGAACGTATTTGGTCATCGACCTCAGGCAGAGAGTGAGTTGAAAGGTGGATTTCTGCGCCTTTCTTACTTGGATAGACATTATGCGCATTGAGGTGAGGTAGCTGCTAATCCCCTGCACGTCATGTGGTTTACTAAGGTGCACATTGCGCGTATTCTTGGAGCATGGCTCCTATGCGACAGATCTTGGGGCATGATGTGATGAAACACACGCTTTGCCGTATCAATCGATGTTCTACAAAATAATCATTTGTTTGAATATCATAAAAAGAACCTGGTGAAAGATGAAACATGTAGAGACACCACCTAGGAAAAAATGCATAAGATTCTTCCCAATCCCCATAAATCATTGTCATTGCTTTCTGTTTCGCATACTAGGCCTTTCGATATGAAACTTTAAATCCATACGAATGAGTGATCCTCTCATGAACCAATGCAATTGACACAGACGGTCCCTCCTTAATCATTCTTAACAATGAAATTGTAACATTCACATTAAGAGCATACCTTAAAAAACCATTATTTTTCCATATAGAGCAAATTGAATAAAAACATACCTACTACAAGTGAAGCAATAATATCAACATCAAGCTGTCTGTGACCCTGTGTAATATGGTCATTCAGGCAATTGTGTTTTTCCACCCCATTTTGAAACAAGTCACTTTTCACCGTAAGTTGGTTTAATTACCCTAACTCTCCAGGGGCAATCCTCATTATGAGCAATACACCTCATGCAAAACTTGTTAGGCTTGCTCTCAACCACAATTGTTTATTGATGCTCCTTCATGAGGTTCTGCTTAATTGCAAATTGCGCGTCCTTTTTGGATGAAAATTCCTATTTAACAAACATCTCATCCTCTAATTGCCATGGACCCTACACTGAACCCGAACTCGAACCAGAACTGGCAAAAGATTCTTCTTCGCTTGGATGACTAAAATCAATATATGTGTAATGTGGAATTCCATCCCAAAAAAGAGTGACCTCAACACCTGCACATACAAAATCAGTTTAATAAACATATCAAGCAAATAAAATACTATAACATACAAAAATACATATATGACTATATTTTCATTGATTTCCTCCCTAACATACCTTCAATATGTTGTACTAATTGAGTAGATTCAATGTCAGGATGATGACGGATTTGAGACGATCCCACATCATTATCTACTTGAAATTTAGTCGCATGCACACCACAATCCTCATCATTATCCGACGCACTAGCATCCTTGTAACATCCCGGGCGCTGACGAGGGCGGAGAGTGATCGCCGATGCAGTGAGGCACGGACAAGGAGCGGCTCCTGGCAGGCTTCCAGCGGGAGGGGTACATGAATGAATCGAATACACACCCGAACGAGAGGGATCCAGAGGCTGTGCAGGTATGGGACTGTACAGTTGAGGATAACTTAAAGGATTTAATAGGTACTACCTATACCAACAAGGTGCATCTACTTTTCGGTAGCTCATAACATAAGAACTCCACAGTTAAGCGTGCTTGACTTGGAGCAATCTTGGGATGGGTGACCTCCTGGGAAGTTTCTCAGGAAGTGTGTGAGTGAGGACAAAGCACACTAAAAAGTTTTGTGTTGGTATGTAGGGACAGTCGTTGATCCTGCAAGTGGCCGGGCGTTACAATCCTCCTCAAGAAGACGATCTTCCATTGCAATATTTTCATCATCGTCATCCTCTTCATCTTCCTCCATAACGCAAGTTGGATCATGTTCATCTTCCTCATAAACGTTTACAACTGGAGCAACATATGATGATGTATTATGTGCAGAATTTAAAGCAACTGATCTCATAGGTAAAACAACATTCTCTGCTCCGGTAAAATCCACGTACAACTCTAAAAAATCTTTCCTTGACTGATTGAAAAATTCTTCCATTACCATTTCTATGTCTTCATCATCAAGTACTTGAAACCCCATGTATTGTTCATGTTGTCATAATCTTGCCGTCAGCAAAGTGATACATTTGTTGTCTTTCAGAGCTAATTTTTGTCGTATCTTCTCATGCAATTCACTCAGTGTTGAGTTTCACTTGATACGTGTCGGCCTTTTCTCCCATTGAAAAACAACACCCCGTTGCCCTTCAACTTTTCTTCCATTAAAAAATAACATAACACGAGCACACTCACCACCTGAACTCATTTCAAAATATATCAACAAAAACAAAAACTTTTAATATCAATAAACAATAGAATAATAGGAGATTTAGAAGAGAAGGTGTGAAGAAATGGGTGAGGAGAGGATGTTTAGATAAAGTGGGTTAGCTGAAAAAAGCTCAAATTGGGTGTGACTGAACACGCTTAATTTGGATGTGTTACCTCCCTGTGTCACATCCAAATTAAGCGTGTTAGGCGTAATTGACAGTCCCATATCTATAAATAGTTTTAAAACAATCATAAATTTGTAATTTTTATTTTAAAATAGTATTATTTTAATTTTTTTACCAAGTATTGTAGGATGACACATTAAGTGTTATGTCACATAATAAGCTCATGTCTACTCAATTGGAGGCTATTACAAAAAATTTAAAGGGCATACAAAGGGGAAATCAACAACCTCAACTTGGACCATCAGGCTCGGGACATTAAATCAAGCTACTTGAGAGGTAACCCAAATACTCGTTCATTTTAGTTTGACTTGTTTTAAGTGTTTAAATTGGTTTTTATTTTCTCTTATTTGAAATTGATCAATGGATGAGTATGATGATACTTCACATAATTAATTGCTGATCTCTTGGTTTTCCTTTTTGGATATTTTGTGCTTACTTGACTTTGAAATTCCTCTTTTCTCTTCACTTCTAAATTCCAATTTTGTATATAATTATGTTGACTGAGTTGCCTACTGATGTATAATGGATATTTGATCTTATATATGTCTATCCTTATTCGTTATATCTTATGTATCTCATACTTAATTAGGTGTTACCAATGTTTTTGTACCTACTGTGAAATTGGTTGCTATTGTCTTTTGACTCACCCACACTTCGATGTTGTGCACCTTCTGAACACTACTTGTGACAAAATTGTTTTCCTCACTTTCAACACCATGTGAGATTTTGAGCTTAAACAAATGCTGTTCAGTGTGTTTCGCTATTGCATGTTTCTATGCCTCAAAACTTGACTTGGTAATTGAGGCACTTTCGTTTCTATTTAATCAATTTAGGCACCCTACACATATATCCTTTGCTTTCCCGTTGAGCCTTAACCCCTTTGTTCTTTAAAATTAGCTCATTATAAGCTAAAAGTAAAGAAGAAAATAAATCTCAATTAGAATTAAGGAATTTATTATTACAGTACACTTTGGAATTTTGTGCTTCAGGACAAACAATAATATTAAGTTTGGGATGGATCGGAGAACAACAAAAAATATACTTTTAAGTGGTAGTACTTGTTGTCTTGCAAATTCCTCTGCTCCATCGAAAGCGAGATAGATGTGAGGCGTGTTTTCCATGACCAATCGAGCGAGAGAGATGGCGTTGACGACAGTAGTGAGGCCGGAAACAGCTCCGCAATTCATAGTGGCGCCGTCCATCATGGAAGCTTCCATTTCCACGGTGCCTCTGCAAGTCAGCACAGATCCCCTTCCCGCGTTAAACTGGGGAATGTTCTCCAACTCCCGAACCTGCGCCTCATCCACATCAATCAATCACCATACATACATACATACATAATACGGAGTAGTAGTAGTGATTGATATGAATATGATACATACAACAAGTTCAACCACGTCGAGAGGAGGCAGTTTGGCTTTGAGAGCTTCCACGCCGATTTGGAGGCAGTGGCGGAGGGCCTCCTCGCGAGGCTGGCGGCGCTCCGGTAAAAGTGAGAGCGGGATGTCGACGGCGCCGCCGTGTAGTGCTATGGCCCGACCCATCTGTTTGTTCGTTAACTGCCTCTGTCAGGATCGGACTTGTTTTCAACCCAGAGTGACCCGGCCGGGTCTGTGGTCGAATCGCTGACCCGTCAACCCGGACCGGGTCATTTACTCTCTTTTTTTTCCTCTCTGGCGTGCGAAACGTTTTGATTTCTAGGTTTTTATTTCAGAAACCGTGATCCATCGTCTTCGCCGCTTCGCGTTCTCGCTTCTCTCGCAGTCATAGGCTCGCAGCTTCTGGGTTCTTCCTCTCGCGGCGCCGTCGTCTGTCGTCTTCTCGTTCTCGCTTCGTCGCAGCTTCTCCCGCGGCGCTGTCGTCCACGCTCTGACATCTGGCATCAGTCCCAAAGTATAATTCCTCTCTAAACTGCATTTGCTTCTTCTCTCTCGTCAAAACAAAGACTGCTGCATGTTTGTTTTAAGGCAAATTCGTATTTTTGTTTTTTCCATTTTGTTCCTTCATATTTTTCCAATGTTTGTGATTGTCTGTGACTGACTGTGTTCTCCTGCACACGTGTGGTTTGGTTGGTGTGAAATATGTTACCGTTTAGTTGGTGCGAAATATGTTATATTCATTAACATAGCAGCTATTGCACATATAATATTTGGTGTGGGGGAATGCAAGCTAAATAGTTCTATGTTGTTCTCTAAGTTTGATGCTTGTTTTTATAATCTTGTGAGTTCTTATATTTGTTAGTATTTCTTGTGATTCTTTTTAAGGTGGTTTCTCTTATTCCTTTTTTATCTGATATAATTTGGCTAACACCTCATTGTGGTCCTGCTGTTAGATTTAAGAATTTCATTTTAGTCTTCAAAGTTCAAATGCTTTGTAAATATTATGATGATTGGTTTCAAGTATTCTAATTTAAATTAAAGTTTAGAAGAAAAATCAGGTCCTATAAATACTTTGTTTGGTTATTTTAAGATTTGGGGCCTATTTGGTTGGTTATTTTTTCTTAATTTAAGGCCTAAGACCAATTATTTATGTTTTGTGTAGTAATCCTAATTCTTTGGTAACTCAAAGGCACGTTGGGAAAATCACTCTAAATGATATTTAGAGTATATGGTTGCAAATGGTGGGAAGCATGCTACTAAGATGAACATAAGTATTAAGAATGTCAATTGAAAATAGATTTAACTTTATTACTAAGACCATTTCCTCCCACAATAATATGGATAATCGAATAGTACATACTTACTACTTTAGTCTATAACAGGGGAGAGCACTGCTATCCTGGTCTTACAACTATGCTTGATACGGAAATAGTTTAACAACACTATACTCAACAGTTTTCACTTTGTACTTATAGTTATGAGGTTTCTCAAAACACTTGCTTTGCAAGAATGGTGGATTTATCTCTTAGAGAAACACATTACATCCAAGGTGGCATTGCTCAAGATCTTTGGTAGAAAGAGATTGACATATCGACCAATCTATGTTGAAACTAAAGTGATTCATGAAGTAATGCTTTAATCAGTTGACATACAGATCGGGCCATGCGGGGTAACTAGTGATCCACCGGTTTGACCATTGACCCAGTGACTCAGTATCATGATCGGATCAGTCATTGGGCTGATTTTTTTAAAAACTATGCCTAGAACGTATATGAAATAAGAATTTAGAATATTATAAATAATTGAGTTCTTAACTAAATAAATAACTTTATTATTAAATATGAATATTTATAAAGTTTAACTATAGATGAATTAAGTTTTCAATTTGTCTGTAACAATCCATAATTTATCTCATAAAAAGGAAACATTTGATCAGGAATTTAAGTTCAAATTATGGGACGCTTACTCGTAATTTATGTTAATTTATTGTAGCAATTAAAATAATGGTATGTAATGACATTTTTCTAGCATTGTTTTCTTTTTAAGATCTGGCCAATTGAAAATGAAATGAGTATGACAGTCCGATTTTTGTGAAAAAAAATTGTCACCCTTTCCAAATTTACAAACATAACTGAGTCATTACTCATTGTGGATTGAAAATTGTAACTCTTTGGCGATAAAAGAGTGTTTCAAAATTTAGATGCTAAAACCTAAATTCCCTTCTTTTAATCTTGTGTTCGTGAGCCATTTTGCCATTCTATAACGGTACTTTGACCAAGAAAAAAAGAGCTAAACAAAGCTCACAAAGATGAGTACAATGACATGACTAGCCAGGTCACTTTTCTCAGTTTGTTGATTGCCCTTAGGTGAAGTGTGAAGTTTAATATATTTTCATATTTTTTTTCTAGATTCTAGGTTAATATTTGGTAGCTTTTACAATTTTTTAACTTTAACTATGCATTATTCTCACATAATTTCCTTAACTCTTGGCAGATAATCATGAACTGACTTCATCCTTTCACGGGACAATGAAAAATATGGCATTTGATAGGAAAAAAGACAAAAGCTTTGATAGTATCAGTAACAACAATCTGTCACGACCAAGCAAAAAATTTCACAGCAAGAAGAGACATTCAAACAATCCAATAATAAAGGATAAAGATGGTGTTGGGGTTCCCATTGGAAACAAGTTTGATTATTCAAATTGGTCACTTTCCGCGGATGACGATTACATAGTGTTTTGCTTTAAAAAGGATGTGGCAAAAGGTGACAAAGTTGTCAATGAAGTGCATAAAAATTCAAGGCCAATGAATTGCAAGGTATGTCATTTCATCATGAAAATTGGTCATCCAATTGGGCTTTGTTTGATAAATTGAATTATATTTCCATTTACTTCGGTTGACTTACGCAGCTGAAATGTGGTGAGAATGAGGAACAAGTTAGTGACCTGAACATTCATGAGAAAATATCAAACGCTAATAAGCACCATAATGATGATGACATAAGAAGGGCAGAATCAAGTAACTCTGACCAATCTGAAGGCAGTAGAAGTTCTTTTGCATTCCCCGTGTAAGTTAATCATTGTTTTGTTTTTGTTGGAATTTTTTTATTGACAACAACCACATAATTATTCGGTTTGATCTTTAGTCACACTTAAGACTCTTCATCCTTCCCCAAAAATGTATTATGTAAGAATTGAATCTATGAAATTTCCGACAAATTTAACTTACGTTGTCAACTCAGCTACACTTATTGGATATTTTGTTGGAATTTTAATTCAAGTGTGTATGTATAATGGTGGAAACATTGTA
>PYAF01002226.1:361971-384053 GCA_007407185.1 Glycine tomentella | reverse complement strand
GTATAAATTGTCGTTTGGTTCCTGATCATAGTCTTCCTAAGCGCCTCTTTATCCGTTACACTCTGCATTTTATATAGTTTGTGCTACATTGTGAATGTGATAACCTTCTATCATTACCAAGGTGTTTATAACCATCATCTTCCTTTACATTATTTTAGTCCTCTATAGTATCTATCAGTGATATGTGCTTCCTTTTGTTTTCCTTTGTTTTATTTTTTTTATTTGTGTGTTGGGAGAAGTGGGATGACAGTTGACAGCATTCATTCTTTATAACTTCAGAATTCATTGCGTGTCAAGTGTCACTATTATATTGTCCATTCTGTGATGAAATTAATCTGCATTTGAACTTTAGCAGTAAATGATAAGTTCAGTTCAAAGATAGAAGTTGCTGAAAAGTTTTGCTAATGTGATAAAATGTTAGCTTTGGCGTGGTAAGGTAAAGGGAAAAAAACTTATCTGCCATGGTTTATTTCTCCAACCACTGGTTAATTTAGGAATATGATGAGATAGAATCAGATTAATTTGAATGTATCACTTATTAACAGGGAAAGTTGTGAAAAACCATCTTTGTCTAAAATTCCTTGCCACGCAAACTTCTAATAAACAGAACTAGTGCCTTCAATGGAAGAGATTGTCCTATTTGAGAAAAGGACGAATATATAATTCGCTACCTTAAACTGAAGGAACTCTCATATTTTATCTATTTGATTATGTACCACGGTATGTACTAAGAACAAAAATTGCCACTAGAGTGGCATTTAGAGTTAGGTTAAAGGATGAAATCCTAGGGTGAAGTGTTTTTGTTGGGTTGAGTTGTGTTGGCCCATTCTAACATCCTTAAAAATTTATGAGACTATGACCTATTTAATGAAAACCATCCCGTTCATCCATTGCCAAAATAGAGTAGTCTTTAGGCTTTACTGATTTCCAAGCTTAATGTATTCTGACACTTGATGATGCTTCATGCATATTTATATCACAGGGAAATCTATCTGCTTTTCAAGGTATAAATTGTCGTTTGGTTCCTGATCATAGTCGTTGTAAAAACAATTTCTCTTGGTCTCAACGAGATCAAATGTCGAAGCATGAGATCAACATTTTTTTGTGGGGTGGTTATTTCTTCTTTCTTAAATCAAGCTCCTTCTCCTTTCATGGTCAAGTTTTTGAAACCATGCATCCTTTTTCATCACATTCTCACTACAACTCTAGAAGGATGTCGAGAATTACATTCGGACCCTTTGAATTGGAGGACAATATCTCCTAGTTACTACGTACATTGAATTATCGTTGCTTTTCAGATTAGGACAAATAGATGAGATATTCTAATTCTATTATTGTGCAGCTCATTAATTCTGAGTGAGGGCTGTAAACTACAAGATCATATGAAATTGGAACACCAAGTTATGACTTATTTATTTTAAACACGATTTCAAATAGCTAGGAAATGTCTCACTCGATCTAAAAATGACATACTTTGCGATTCACCGGTCCTAAATTTTTATGCACTTCATTGACACCTTTGTCACCTTTTGCCACATCCTTTCCAAAGCAAAACACTATGTAATCTTCATCCGCGGAGAGTGACCAATTTGAATAATCAAACTTGTTTCCAATGGGAACCCCACCATCATATTTATCCTTTATTATTGGATTGTTTGAATGTCTCTTCTTGCTGTGGAATATTTTACTTGGCCTTGACAAATTGTTGTTACTGGTACTATGAAAGCTTTTGTCGTTTTCCTATCAAATGCCATGTTTTTCATTGTCCCGTGAAGGGAGGAAGTCAGTTCATGATCATCTACAAAGAGTTAAGGAAATTATGTGAGAATATGACATAATTAAAGTTAAAAATTTGTAAAAGCTACCAAATATTAACCTAGAATCTAGAAAGAAAAAAAAATAAAAATATATTAAACTTCACACTTCACCTAAGGGCAACCAGCAAACCGAGAAAAGTGATATGACTAGTCATGTCATTGTACTCATCTTTGTGATCTTTGTTTAGCTCTTTTTTTCTGTATCAGATAACCGTTATAGAATGGCAAAATGGCGCTTTTTTTTCTTTTTGAGATTGTCCTCTGGTTCAGTCATTCATCGTAAACCCGCTAACCCTTTTCACTCTTGTTTCTTCCAATTTCACTGCAACGCAAAAAAAGGAGATTTTTTTTATTTTATTTTATTTATGTGCAAGAGCAAGAGGAAACAAAACAACAACTTGGGTACAATGTAATTTGGACTCTACCGTATTGCCTTTGTGTGTTGGCAAACATACTGAAAGGAAAGATAGTGATTTGTGATTTTTTCCCTTTTTATTTTATGCTGATCTTGTGACAAGTGAATGAGTGATGTTCTTGAATTTCTATGTAATTATCTTAAGTGTTGTATTGTTTAATTATTATCAGGATCGTAAAGCAAGTCGTTCATTCACGCGGCGTGGTTCCATGATCTACACCAAGACACCCACAAGAGAATCATTGTCCAAAAGAGTAAGACTGGGTTTATTGTAATGTTCATCAATCTTGCTTGATGTGTTGAATTGTGGAAGCAATTAGGGGTTTCCTTCCATTTGATATAATGTGCAATATTTGACATTTTATTCAGTAATAATTGCAACGATGCAGACTCATTTTATATCTTTCTGTTTAAACTCCCACTTGAAAAGGTCAGACTTCAGTTTCAGTTATCAATGCAGGCTTGAAGATGTAACTAATTTTGAGTCTCTGAGTGCCCTTGTGTCGCATGTTTTTGTTTGCCTACTCTGATTGTGTTTATGAGTGGGAGGTATAACGCAGGTTAAATATGAAAAGTTGTGGAACTAAGCTATTTCCTTCTCAAGCACAGATACCATAAAAATCCTGCGTATTTCTATGATACCACATTGAATACTTTCTATTGCTCCTTAAATGCATGTTGCACATGTGTCCGTAATCATGAATTAACACCTGGCCAAATTTACTTCTGGGTAACTATTTGTGGATGGGTTGGTACTTGGTAATGGTATATGATAGTTATTCATGTAAATGACGTATTTTGTTAGTGACATAACTTTTATGTGCTTTATTTTGTCTCTTCAACACCTGCTTTGAAATAATAATGTTAGATATTTGGACATTGAATATGAAATATAATATTTTTTTATCATTTGTGTATTGTGAAAAATATCACAGCATTGCTAACAATCTTTTTTTTTTTTCACATTATAATCTCTAAAATATGTTCATGTGTATTATGACCTTTTACATACTTCATCACTTAATTAAAACACTCTGTTTGAATAGTAAAGTTTGTGTTTTTTGGTCCCTTTTGGTGAACACACGAGGCATCTCTATTGGTTTGGCCCCTTTGAATTGCCCGGGGGACTAATCCCTGTTTGACCGCGTGAGCGCAATGGTTATAATGCCACTCTACAGCAGCTGCTTCCTTAAGAAGTTGATATTCAAACCTCATGTTCTCATCCCAGGGGGTTGAAACTGCTACCACCTTGATTCACTCATTGTGGATTGAACCATTAAATTTCCATTACTTTAGACTGGATAACTTTCGGTAAGATGGTTTGCAGAAAGTTCCTTTTGTTTATAGTGTAATTTAGTGATGTTAGATAATACAAGTGAAGGGCTGCTAGGCCCATTAGTATGACACTGGAGTGTAGGATTTTGTTACTTCAACATGGAGGTTTATCTGGCTGTCCTTATATTGTGTGTATCATGTAGTTCAAGTACTAAGTGCTTCAGTCCTACTTCCAAATGTTCAAGTTCAATTTTATAGGATCTGTATCACTTTCTTACTCTAGTTTGAACTTGCTTATTCTTATTGTTCCGTTCATATGAAAGTCTGAAACCATTCTTTCAAAAGAATAATTTCTCATATAACTGTTAAATTTGCTGTGCACAATGCATTATGACTGACATTTCTTTTCTGTGATCATTGTACTGAATCATTTACATCCTCTGGTAGACAACAGATTCAAAAAGTAGGAATGTTGCCCAATCTATTCCTGCCAAAAAGAAAAGAGACCATGGGGAAAAAGAACAAGGAAAAAATGGCAGCAATGGTGCTAATAACTATTCCATGTTTTCTTCAAGGTGCAGAGTTTTAAAATATTTCTTCTCACACGCATTAACAGGTCTCCTTTTCCACAGATTAAGCTTGCAGACAAGCAAGCTGCTCTTGAAAAGATACAGTGGGAAGCAATGACATCCAAGAAGAAAGTTGATAAACTTCAAGATGAGGTAGGTTCCATGCAAGCAGATATTACATCATTCACGTTATTACTAGAAGGATTGTGATAGAGGTAGAAATATATGGGGACACGTGTATAGGAGAAGGAAGAGTAGTTAGGCTCTATTTGGGAAATTGTTAGCTGTTAGTAGTGAGTAGTAACTAACTGCAGTTACTACAGTTAGGAGGAGGGGCAATATTATAAATAGAAGAGAAGGGAGGTGAGAGGGGGTGGAACCTGTAGGAGGCTGAGTGCACCTCGAATCACTCATTGTTGATTGTAACTGCTTGTGATCAATAAAATTCCCCTTTCTTCTCCAATTCTCTAGTCTAGTTCTTATCAACTGGTATCAGAGCTCCAGATTCTGGGGCTTGGGGATTGAATGGCTGTGAAAGCGAATAACAAAATGGAAGCCAGGATCGACGCGATGGAGAAAGCCATTGAAGATAATCGCGAGCTAATTGACGAGCGATTTAGCTCGATGGAAGCTCTGGTGCAGCGGTTGGCGATAGCGATAGAGAAAAATGAGAACCCAGGCCACGCGCGAGACGAGGAAGGCATGGGTAGGTAGCGGAAATATGAAAACGACCAGGGGGCGCGGTGGAGGAAGGTGGAAATGCCGTCGTTCGAAGGAGATGACGTGTTTGGATGGCTAGCCAAGATGGAACGGTTCTGCCGGTTGCAGGAGATTCGTAAGGAGGAAAGAATGGAAATGGTCTTGGTGGCACTGGAAGGTGAGACTTTGGGGTGGTTTCAATGGTGGGAGCAGAGGAATCCGAGGCCTTCGTGGGAAGAATTTACAGCTGCACTGACCCAAAGATTCCAAGGATCAATGTTAGGTAATCCTTTTCAAATATTAATTGCATTGAAACAAGAAGATACGGTTCAGGAATTTTATGTCAGTTTGAGAAGTTAGTGGGCACAATGAAAGGGTTGGATGAGGTGTTCTTGGTAGAGGTGTTTTTGAAGGGATTGAAGGAAGAAATCAGTGCTGAAGTAAGGTTACATGAACCCAAGAATTTGATGGAGGCTATGAATAAAGCATGACAAGTAGAAGAAAAATTAAGGGTATGGGCTAAGACACCAAGAAGCACTGGCAGAGGGGTTCCTTTACAGAAATCTAATTTCTGGAACCAAAGGAATTGGAAGGAGGGATCAAATTGGGTAGGAAAGGGGGTGGAAGGAATGAATAGAGTAGGAAATGGAGGGGAACAGGCTGGAGCAGCCAAAGGTGGCAGTGAGAATTGGAAGGGAAGGAAGACATTTCACAAATTGTCTCCTACAGAAATTAATGAAAAGATGAGAAAGGGTGAATGCTTTACTTGTGAGGAAAAATATCACTCAAATCATATTTGTAAAAACAAACAATTAAGGTTGATGGTGTTGGAGGAAGAGGAAGAAGAGGAGCTGCAGGGGAGTGTGGAGGAGGTAGAAACTGAAAGGCTATATCAGCTATCCTTACACAGCATTGAAGGCTTCACTTCTAAGAGATCTTTCAAGTTGTGGGGCAGAGTTAAAGGGAAGAAGGTAGCAATTTTGATTGATTGTGGAGCTACCCACAATTTCATTTCTGCAAAGTTGGTAAGAGAAATGAATTTAGAAGTAACTAGCACTAATCCTTATACTGTGGAGGTAGGAGATGGTCATAAGGTGAGGTGTCAAGGGTTATGCAGAGGATTAGCTATTGAGTTGCCAAATTTACAAGTAGTACAAGACTGCTATTTGTTTGAATTAGGAGGTGTGGATTTGGTTTTAGGTGTGGAATGGTTGGCAAGTTTGGGGGAGGTAAAGGCTAATTTTCAGAAGCTAACCTTGATTGTAAAATCTGAAGGGCAAGAAATATGTTTGAAAGCTGATCCTGAATTAATTAGAGCAGCCATCAGTCTGAAAGCAGTTAGAAGTACCATATTGGAAGAAGATCAGGGATTTATGATTGAGTTGAAAACAGTGGAGGCAACAAAGGAGGAAGAAAGAATTTCAGTTGAGATGTTGAATGTGTTGGAACAGTTCTGTCAGGTTTTTCAAGAACCACAGGGGCTGCCACCTTATAGAAGCAAGGACCATACTATCAATATTCAGCCTGGGAATAAAATTCCTAATCTGAGGCCTTATAAGTATCCACACTACCAGAAAGATGAGATAGAGAAGCTGGTGGGGGACATGTTAGCAGCAGGAATAATTAGACACAGTATTAGTCTATATGCTAGTCCTGTCATTCTAGTTAAGAAGAAAGATGGAAGCTGGCGATTTTGTGTGGACTACAGGGCTTTAAATAAGATGACTGTGCCTGATAGATTTCCTATGCCAGTGACAGAAGAATTGTTGGATGAAATTGGAGGGGCTGAGTGGTTTTCTAAATTGGATCTTAGAGCTGGATATCTTCAGATTAGGATGAGGGAAGAGGATGTGCAGAAAATAGCTTTTAGAACCCACGAAGGGCACTATGAATTTCTGGTGATGCCCTTTGGGTTAACCAATGCTCCTGCTACTTTTCAGGCATTAATGAATGAGGTAATGAAGCCATTTTTGAGGCAGTCTGTTCTGGTGTTTTTTGATGACATCTTGATTTACAGTGGTACACTAGAAGAACATAGTATGCATTTAAAAGCTGTGTTACAAGTACTACAGCAGCAGGAATTGTATGTTAATAGAAAAAAAAATTGTACTTTTGGCCAAAAGAGTTTGGAGTATTTGGGACACATTATTTCTGGAAGAGGAGTAGAAGCTGATCCCAGCAAGCTGGAAGCTATGACAGCTTGGCCAATACCTGCAGATGCAAAAGGATTGAGAGGATTTTTGGGGTTGACAGGATACTATAGGAGATTTGTCAAGAATTATGGACAGATAGCTCAACCTTTAAATGTATTATTAAAAACAAAGGCTTTTAAATGGGAAGAGGAGGCTGCTGTAGCTTTTGAAAAACTGAAGACAGCAATGAAGGAGTTGCCTATATTAAGGGTGCCTGATTTTTCCAAACAATTTGTGTTGGAAACTGATGCTTCTGGTACTGGTTTAGGGGCAGTTCTGCTGCAAGAAGGAAGGCCTTTAGCTTTTTGGAGTAAAGCCTTATCTGAAAGGGGTCAATTGAAGTCAGTATATGAAAGAGAGCTGATGGTTGTAGTGTTGGCAGTTAAGAAATGGAAGCATTATTTGTTGGGAAGGAAGTTTATCATCAAAACAGATCAAAAGAGTCTCAAATTTTTGAATGATCAGAAGTTATTAAGTGAAGATCAGTTTAAATGGGCCTCTAAATTGATTGGTTATAATTTTGAAATTGAATATAAACCAGGAAGAGAAAACGTGGTGGCTGATGCTTTATCCAGGCAATTTAATTTCTCTGCTAATCTGTGATCCAGCAAGAGGATTGGAGTGAATGGGAGGAGGAATTGAAGACTGACCCTCAAGTTTATGAAATATACAGAGGGATACTCACCAAAACAGTGGACAAACCTGGATTTGCTGTTAAAGGAGGTAGATTGTATTACAAAGACAGATTGGTCTTGGCTAGAAATTCCTCTAGAATTCCAATGATTTTGAAGGAGCTACATGATTCACCTGTGGGGGGTCATTCAGGTTTTTTTAGAACATTGAAAAGGATAGCTGGAGTAGTGTTTTGGCATGACATGAAGAAAGCTGTGAGGCAATATGTAGCAGAATGTGAGATATGTCAGAGAAACAAAGCTAGTACCTTGGCTCCAGCAGGATTACTACAGCCTTTACCTATTCCTAATAGAGTTTGGGCTGATATATCCTTGGATTTCATTGGCAGCTTACCTAAAGCTCAAGGTAAGGATACTGTTTTAGTGATTGTTGACAGATTTACTAAATATGCCCATTTTATAGCATTGGGTCATCCTTTTACTGCCAAAGAGGTTGCTGATATATTCATTAAGGAAGTTGTTCGGTTGCATGGATTCCCTACATCTATAGTCTCAGATAGGGACAGGTTGTTTATGAATCAATTCTGGAAAGAATTGTTTAGACAGGCAGGAACACAATTGAAAATGAGCACAGCATACCATCCACAAACTGATAGTCAAACAGAAGTGGTAAATAGGTGTTTGGAAGCTTATCTAAGATGCCTAACTGGAACTAAACCAAAGCAGTGGCCTGCTCACTTGGCATGGGCTGAATTCTGGTTTAATACAAACTACAATATTTCAGCTAAAATGTCACCTTTCAAGGCTTTATGTGGGCAAGAGCCACCCCTGTTAATTAAGGGGAGTGATCTGCCTTCTAAGCTGGAAGAAATAAATCAGATGGGAAGGGACATAGATGAATTGCTTCAGGAGTTACGAGTAAATCTTTTAAAGGCACAAGATCAAATGAAGAAATATGCAAATAAGCATAGAAGAGCAGTGGAGTTTCAAGTTGGGGAATGGGTGTTTCTGAAACTTCAGCCTTACAGGATGAAGTCCTTGGCAAAGAAACCAAATGAAAAGCTCAGCCCAAGATTTTATGGGCCTTACAAGATAATTCAGAGGGTGGGGGAAGTAGCTTACAAGCTGGAATTACGTGTTGACAGCAGAATACACCCTGTATTCCATATTTCTCTACTCAAGCAAGCAATTAAACCTGATTGCTCTCCTCAACCATTGCCTAAAGCTTTGACTGAAGAGCTGGAACTGCAGGTGCAGGCTGAGAAAGTCATGCAAAGTAAGGACTACAGAGCAGGGACAGCAGGAAGTGCTGATTAAATGGCAAGGATTGCCACATCATGAAGATAGCTGGGAAAAGCTGGAAGAGATCAGAACTGTGTTTCCTCAATTGGACCTTGGGGACAAGGTCCATCTTGAAGGGGAGGGTATTGATAGAGGTAGAAATATATGGGGACACGTGTATAGGAGAAGGAAGAGTAGTTAGGCTCTGTTTGGGAAATTGTTAGCTGTTAGTAGTGAGTAGTAACTAACTGTCAGTTACTACAGTTAGGAGGAGGGGGAATATTATAAATAGAAGAGAAGGGAGGTGAGAGGGGGTGGAACCTGTAGGAGGCTGAGTGCACCTCGAATCACTCATTGTTGATTGTAACTGCTTGTGATCAATAAAATTCCCCTTTCTTCTCCAATTCTCTGGTCCAGTTCTTATCAGATTGTCAAAAACTGACACTGCTAAATACACCGATGATTATGACGTCAAGCCTTATGATTTCAGTCACCTGCCTAGTATTGTGAGTTTATGAATATTTTTCAAATACACAGCAAATTTTTCCACATGTTGATATGATGGTGACGATTTTAACACAGCACTATGATTTAGATTTCCTTCCTGGTTCAAGACACATGGATATCTTGTTTACAATGTGTATGCCTTCCACTTGTTTATCAATGATTTAGCATTTGTAGATTCTATCCCACAATAGATCTATAGGATAAGATCCTTATATTTACAGCGGAATGATATACAAAGTCAACAAATCTCAATGAATAAAAAATAGTATTTATGGATACGCAAACTGTTGATACTATTTGAAAGGTTGTAACTTCTTTTCTCTCAGTAGAGGGTATTTGGTAAAGAACTGCATCATTGAATGGTATGAGACTATACTTGTCGGATTTAATGTATATCTTTGTTTTCAAGAACAGAGTTGTGTTAGTATATTTGTAGAAATATCTTATCCTTGGATGTTGATCTTTTCAAGTAAACATCTGGTTGAACAGGATGATTTGGAAGAGGTGGAATTGCAGAAAATGGATGAAGCAAGAAAAGCCTATATGGCTGCTGTTTCTGTTTCCAAGGAAAAACGAGATGAGGAATGTATTGATGCTGCTGCCAATGCTAGGTTACATCTTCAGTCACTTGTTTTCAAATCCAAAAATTTTAACCTATAATATCACTACTAGTTTTATTTAATGTGCACATGTTAGGTCCCTTTAGTCAAAATGGTGAGGCACTTATCCTGTGTGTGAGATTTATTTGTACAAGCCTGTTATGAACAAATATATAAAGTTATGCCATTTAATGTGATGAGGTACTAAACGAGCATATTCAATGAAGTGAAAATATGTTCTGTCGTGGCTCTAACTGCATTCAGAATTATACCAGACCTGTGGCATCGGGTTTTTCAAAAGCAGAAGAGTTAATCATTAGTTTCTCTTTGAAGTGGCATTTAGCAAGTTTCCTTCTAGCAGCTGCTTCTGATTGGCAATGGTTATATACTTGGTATTATTGATTTGTGGACTGCTTATTTTTCACACATGCTAACTGTTCCAAAGTCTTTGTGTATGTATGTATGTATGTGTATATTCCACTTCTTGTACCAAAGTTAGTTTTTGGTTCCCTACTTTCGTATATGGGCCATACATTATGCCCACAAGGTGGGGATCTTGTTCCATTTATAAGCTATGTCTCCTATGTGGACAGGGTATATTTTTGCTTCTTGTATAAATTCTACTTAAAAGTTGAAATATGAAAACCTATTGTTTATTTGATAATATTATTTTTTCTTGAATGAAAGAAATTAAATGCAATCTTAAGATAATCTAGGGTGATAACTGATAAGTATCTATTAAACTTTTTTATTTATTTTTGGATTTGGCTCCTCTAAAGTGAGGGCGTGCACTTTTTTTTTGGTAGACTTATTTGACGCATATCTATTGGTTTTTTTAGTTAATGTTTTTAAAATTGGGTAAAATATAGAGGTATTTACTCACGATTTAATGATTTCAATCTGGTCTAACCATCTTTAAATTGGGTGTGTCTAGAATAATTAGGTACGTATACACATACAAAAATTAGTTTACAATGATAAGTTATATAAGTTTTATATCAATTTTATCCCAAATTAATGTAGAATTAAAAGATTATTTTATAAGTTTATTTTTCATGCACTATCCTAAAGTTCTTATAATTTTATACTTAATTTGAACTATACTTACGCGTAGAAAAAGAAAAATTATAAGAAAATAAAAATTATGTATTTATATTGTAAATACATAGTTATTAAACTCAAACTATAAACATCAATCCCATTTTAAAATGGATTGAATGAATGAGAAATGATATATGTAATAAGTAATACAATGAGAAAGGAGAGAGATAAAAAAAAGAGATGAAAATCAAACTAATTACTATTCTTATCATTCCTAGCTCTTGTAAAGCCAATGTTCATGTCCTTTAGTGATACTTTAGTCTAAGCGTAGGTTATGGACTCAACTAAGTCTTTGCTAAAGTTAACATGGTATTGTCTCATTCCACTTAATCGCTTGGGGTGACATCAAAATAATTTTCTTTCACTGTCATTTGTTTGCTTTGATCACCATTTAATTGATTCTTTATTTTGTACTAGCAAATTCAAAAGCTCTCCACTCGAAAGATAACATTTTTTTTAAATCATGATAAACTATTTAATTCTGGAAATGAGTATTAATCAGGCAACCTATACAATGTCTTCCAAAATCTTTGTATGTGTGGTTGTGGTTGAACTTCAGTCCTGCACTTTAAAAAGTGAAAAGCAGAAACAAAAGAAAATTTTTAAATTCACTCAAAATGAAATTCTACTTACCCTATTCAGTTCATATTGAACGAGTCCTCCTTTCTAACTTTTAGTGTTTATTTTTCATTTTTTTAATAATATCTTTGACTTGGTCAAGTTTTGAAAGAAAATTATTATTCTATTCTAGGGGATGAGGGATACTTAATTTTTCTTGTAAGAGTATACAAACTATGCAATGTTTTTTGTGCATATCATTATATTGTAAATTTGGAAAAATTAAAAAAAGTAATTGGAATCAAACTTTTTTTAAAATACAAAGCACACGTTAATTGGAGTCATAACTACACGAATCCAGGATTAAATATCTGAACCTTTTAGAATACTATTAAGAACTTGAAAAAAAAAATCCTGACAAAGAAAAAGATAAATTTCACAAATAGAAGTGGTGGAATGTAACTAGTGAACTTTCGAGCAAACTAAAGACGAAATTATTAAAATGGGAAGAAATTTTGAATAATATTGATCAGTACTATTGATTTACTACGCACACAAGAGGGACATTTGCTAACTGACTACTATTTAGACGAAAGAATTCAATCTTGGGGAGTAAAAAAAACACAAATAAAAGAATGTGCAGCCATCACATCAGAGTCTACAACACTGAAATCCCATAGCTCGAGCCTTGTTCTTCCTTAGGTGCAAACCTTCTGACTTGGGCATTTGTACAGAGCTTCCAATCCATTCTGGACCTAACCTGTGATTTTTTCAAAAGAAAACAATCAAGTCTTGATAACATTTGACAAGTACAATGTTTCCATCATTATACATAAACACTTTAATTAGAATTCCAACAAAATATTTGGTAAGTGTAGCTCAGTTAACAACACAAGTTAAATTTGTGAGAAATGTTATAGGTTCGATTCCTGCATAATACATTTTTGAGAAGGATGATGAATCTTAAGTGTGACTAAAGATCAAATCGAATAATTACGGTGGTTGTTGCTAATAAAAGAATTCCAACAAAAACAAAACACTAAACATGATTAACTTATACGGGGAACGCAAAAGAACTTCTATTGCCTTCAGATTGGTCAGAGTTACTTGATTCTGCCCTTCTTATGTCATCATCATTATGGTTCTTATTAGCATTTGATATTTTCTAATGAATGTTCAAATCACTAACTTGTTCTTCATTCTCACCATATTTCAGCTGCTTAAGTCAACCAAAGTAACAAGAAATATAATTCAATTTATCAAACAAAGCCCGATTGGATGACCAATTTTCATGATGAAATGACATACCTTGTGATTTACTGGCCCTGAATTTTTATGCACTTCATTGATACCTTTGTCACCTTTTGTCACATCCTTTCCAAAGCAAAACACTATGTAATATTCAATGTGGTATCATAGAAATATGATGACTCTGAGGTGACTGCACTTTGAAAATGCCTCACTCTCCTTCCCAGACAAAACAACGGATCTTAAAATGACAGATTTACCCCTCTACCACACTTTCTTAAAATCCGAGATATAGTAATTTTTGCTAAAATGGCAATTTCTGATTAATTGGCCTTTCATGATGTAAGAACTTAAGAAAGTAACGTTGTAGTGTGCCGGCTAAAATTTCTTGCAACTTCAACTAGGTTTATGAACATCTCCAATAGGGATTACTTAGTGAGTTTTTAAGACAATTCCAGAGGAGAAATAATGCATTACTATTATTATTATTATTATTATTATTATTATTATTATTATTATTATTATTATTATTGTACATATAATTCTTAATTTACATTCTGTACCAATCCATATTTTATCTTAGAATACATTTGATAAGTAATTTAAGACTCAAATTATGGGGCGTCTATTCGTAATTTATGTTAATTTATTGTAAAAATTAAAATAATGGTATGTAATGACGTTTTTCTAGCATTGTTCTCTTTTTAATTTTTGGCCAACTGAAAATGAAATGAGTATGACAGCCCGATTTTTGTGAAAAAATTGACACTCTTTCCAAGTTTACAAACATAATTGAGCCATTATTAATTGTGAATTGAAAATTGTAACTCCCTTGGCCTTAAATAAGTCTTTCAAAACTCATATGCTAAAACATAAATTCCCTTCTTTTAATCTTGTGTCCGTGAGCCATTTTGCCATTCTATAACGGTAATCTGACAAAAAAAAAAAGAGCTAAACAAAGACCGCAAAGATGAGTACAATGACATGACTAGCTATATCACTTTTCTCGATTTGCTGGTTGCCCTTAGGTGAAGTGTGAAGTTTAATATATTTTCATTTTTTTCTAGATTCTAGGTTAATATTTGGTAGCTTTTACAATTTTTTAACTTTAATCATGACCTGACTTCATCCCCTCACGGGACAATGAAAAACATAGCATTTGATAGGAAAAACGAAAAAAGCTTTCATAGTATCAGTAACAACAATTTGTCACGACCAAACAAAAAATTCCACAGCAATGAGAGACATTCAAACAATCCAATAAGAAAGGATAAAGATGGCGGTAGGGTTCCCATTGGAAACAAGTTTGATTATTCAAATTGGTCACTCTCCGCGGATGAAAATTACATAGTGTTTTGCTTTGGAAAGGATGTGACCAAAGGTGACAAAGGTATCAATGAAGTGCATAAAAATTCAAGGCTAGTGAATCACAATGTATGCCATTTCATCATGAAAATTGGTCATCCAATCGGGCTTTGTTGTTAAATTGAATTATATTTCTTGTTACTTCGGTTAACTTACACAGCTGAAATATGGTGAGAATGAAGAACAGGTTAGTGACCTGAACATTCATGAGAAAATATCAAATGCTAATCAGCACCATAATGATGATGACATAAGAAGCGCATAATCAAGTAACTCTGACCAATTTGAAGGCACTAGAAGTTCTTTTGTGTTCACCGTTAAGTTAGTCATTGTTTTGTTTTTGTTGGAATTTTTTTATTGACAACAACCACATAATTATTTGGTTTAATCTTTAGTCACATTTAAGACTTCATCCTTCCCCAAAAATGTATTATGTAAGAATTGAATCTATGACATTTTCGACAAATTTAACTTATGTTGTCAACTCAGCTACACTTATTGGATATTTTGTTGGAATTTTAATTCAAGTGTGTATGTATAATGGTGGAAACATTGTACTTGTCTAATGTTGTCAAGAACTTGATTATTTTCTTTTGGAAAAAAACACAGGTTAGGTTGGGAATGGATTGGAAGGCCTGTACAAATGCAAAGAAGGTTTGCACCTAAGGAAGAACAAGGCTCGAGCTATGCGATCTCAATGTTGTAGATTCTGAGGTGATGGCTGCACATTCTTTTCGTTCTGTTTTTTTTTTTACTCCCCACGATTGAATTCTTTTGTCTAGATAGTAGTCAGTTAGCAAATGTCCCTCTTGTGTGCTTAGTAAATCAATAATACTGTTCAATGTTATTCAAAATTTCTTTTGATTTCAATAATTTCATCTGTAGTTTGCTTGAAAATTCACTAGTTACATTCCATCACGCCTATTTGGGAAATTTATCTTTTTCTTTGTCAAAAAATTTCTTTTCAAGTTCATAATAGTCTAACAAATGGTTTAAACATTTAATCCTGGATTCATTTATTTATGACTCTAATTAACGTGTGCTTTGTATTTTAAAAAAAATAATTGATTCCAATTACTTTTTTTTTAATTTCTCCAAATTTACAGTATAACGATATACACAAAAACACTGCAGTGTTTGTATACTCTTACAAGAAAAATTAAGTACCTCTCACCCACCATAATAGAGTAATAATTTTCTTTCAAAACTTGACCAAGACAAAGATTTTATTTTAAAAAATAAAAATAAACACTAAAAGTTAGAAAGAAAGACTTGTTCAACATGAACTGAATTGGATAAGTAGATTTTCATTTTGAGTGAATTTAAAATTTTTGTTTTGATTCTTCTTTCCACTTTTTAAAGTGCAGGACTTAATTTCAACTACCACCATATAGACAAAAGGATTTTGGAAGACAAGTTAAACGGTAAAGGTTGTCTGATTAATACTCATTTTCGAAATTAAATGGTTGATCATGATTTAAAAAAATATTATCTTTCGAGTGGAGAACTTTTGAATTTGCTAGTACAAAATAAATAATCAATTAAATGATGATCAAAGCAAACAAATGACAATTAAAGAAAATTAAATGCCACCCCAAGCGATCAAGTGAAGGCTTAGACAATAACATGTTAACTTTAGCAAAGACTTAATGAGTCTATAACCTACGCTTGGACTAAAGTAGTACTAAAGGACATCAACATTGGCTTTAAAAGAATTAGGAATGATAACAAGTGTTGTATTCTTATAAAATTAACTGAGGTTTTTCTTTTCCTTTCCTATAAATAGATGTCCTTTTCAACAAGTGATATTGGGCATAAATTAATAAGTAGCGTTATATTTGACCTGCAGGGAAAAGAAAAGTACGTTTTTTTTTTTTTTACATTTCTTTAAAATAAAATGAAAAAAAGAAAAGAAAGGACGGATGTTAAATAGAAGAAACTGCCTAATTGGTGTGAGAGGTTTGAAACTGAATGTAAATTAATTAAAGAATAAAAACGTCTATACAAATGTAGACAACAATTTAAATCAAACTATCACTTGTTATGTTAAACATTAACAATGTTCACTGAGGGTTAGGACCATCTAAAATAACACATTAACTCGTTTGCTTAACTTATCTAAGCTAGTGCATGTAGTATTTTATTATGTTTTTATCATTTCATTTTTTTTATAATAAATAGTATTTTGGAGTCAAATGCGTTATTAGAAGAATTTGAATTAAGAAATAAAATAGTCAAAATTAATAAATTAAAATCACTAGCAATTTAAACATGCCATATTAAATAACAGTAAAACTCCTTGCTATTGTAACTGCCACCAAAGCATATGAAGGCATGTAACTCACCGTTGTTTTTAATGACAAATTTAATACCCACAAAAATATTATTTTTTGCGGTTAATAAATTTTATTTATGATTATATTATCTATTGCATAAAATTGATACTACTAAGTATTAAATGTTTCTAGATGATTGAGAACTTGAAAATCAGGTGAAAAAATGACTTTCAAGAAAAAATATTTTTTTTATAAAAGAATCAAAATTCTTATTTTACTTTCATTTTATTTTTATCTGTTTGGTTTATATTGAAACATATGCCACAATAATTTTAACTGCATAACAACTGAATAGTAGCAAGTGGAGAATTGGAAATAAATATGAATGGAGGTTGAAACTATCACTAAATGTATTATAAGACCTTTGTTAATTTTTTTTTAGTATCACCACTATTATTATCATTCCAACCATTATTATTATTATTAATATTGCTGTCACCCATCTCTGCCAGTATTAATGTTGTCACAAAGTGTCACTGTTGCCAAAATAAATCCGAATTTGTGTAGCTTGTATTAAATTTTAATATTGAAATTGAAAACTAAAATCACAAAAATAAAAACTAACTGAAAATTGATTTTATTGTTTTTTTTTTTAATTTCAAAACTTAAAATATACTACTACCCTGAACAGGTCAAACTTCTGTGGTCACAACTCAGACTTGACTCAGTAGCACATTTCACTGTTTCTATTGTCTCATTTCAAAATGGTTTCTCTTCCTTGGAGGGACAATTTGCAGTTGGGATCGATGAAACACTAGTTTGGGGGCACAGTTTAATCACAACCAACCTTGACAGTTCTCATCATGGCAGCGTTTCTTCCCCTCGTGGCATAAAATCGAAACATCAACTTTTAATCGGAGACACTATCATTTTTAACGAGCCAAACGAACCTCTTTTTGATAATTCTAACACCATGTGAACAACATTGGAATAATTCTTATCATCACTTTATGGAGACCAATTCATCATATATTTGGGACAAGGTAAAAAACGAGATTTTACTGTAGAAACTCCTTTTCTTGGGTTAACAAAATTAATAAGCACTTTTTTGGTATCCTAAGGCTGGCTGAACTCACTACACGATCAGAAATAATCGGAGCAATTAATCATACCAAAGTGATAAAGTTTAATAACCCACTAACACACTGTCAAAAAAACTAACCTATTCTTTCTCTTTTTGTGGCATAGTAAGTAATTCTTTATTACCTCTACCCTATATATAGTTGGTTGTTGGAGAGAAAAAAAAAAAAGGTGTTCATGTGTGCGCGTGAGTATCGAATCAGCTTGGTTGCATCTCAAGAGTACGTATTTGGTCCATATGAATCTAAGAAGAAAGCATCAAAGGAAAAAGAAATAAGAACCTCTTAAATCAAAACAGACCCAAATTAATCAAATGTTTAGTTTACCTAATTTCTTATCATGTGTTAAAGTCAGATATATATGATGTTTAATTTTGAGGTTAACTTGCGATAACATGGTTGAGTGGAAGTTTAGGTAGAAAAGTTTAAGGCAAAAGCTATCACGTCCCTTTTTCGTAAAGAAGAGAAAGGCACCAATACAAATGCAAGGAAGTTGCAATTATGTATATGTCGGTTGCAAAACATCAATTAAAGAATTGCGTTAATTTGTACATTTTTATATCTCTTTTTGTCCCAAAAACACACAAAAAAAAAAGAAGAGAAATTAGTCTATCGTGTAGGGAGCTAAAGGCTATTAATCACAAACATTGAGTTTAATGATGTATAGAGCACTTTATCTCCCTTGTAGAAAGAGAAAAGTTTTGAAAATGTTGCCTTTGTTGGTTTTCTTATTTTCCTTTTTGTGTGATTGTGTGAACCTTATGTTAGACGGATCAATCGGATCCGTGCAAATTGCAAAATGGTCCCCTATATACTCATTGTTCCCATACTCTATTTGGTTCATTCTAACTGATGCCTACCTTACATACAACACAGACAATTTGAGAAAAAGAGAGGGAAATAAAAAAGCATGAAAGGGTGCATCCAACCAAAGTTTTAAAAGCCCGTTGAGACATATGGAAACTCTCGCTAGAGTGTCTGCATGTGGTGGCGTGAGCGTGATATTATTAAATTCGTTTCAACAATAGGACCACATGCACATACATATCTTTTCTCCTTGTTTTACTTTTCATCATCTTCTAATTCAACTGTGAAGTTACCAAAATGGCCAATTGATAATAACCACACCCCGTGATTAATGGGCTGTTCTATTCAAATTTCCCTATGAAGCTTGTTAATTAGTGCTATATATCCCTTTCATGCAATAAATTCTCCCTCCCCAAAAGAGAGGAATCATTTTATGTTTCTAGAGGGATTAATTGACGTATGATAATATTATATTAATTATAACAATTTAATTTTCCATTTTTCTTGATAAATACATCGATAAATTCATGAGTATGACAGTACCCCTTATGCAGCTTCAAAAATTGAAAAATTAAAACAAATACTATATCAATATATGCATATTGTAATACGTGACCCCCACCCCCTCAAAAAAGAAAAAGAAAAATAAAAGTATAGACTAACACAAAAATACAAATTAAGAAGAAAAAAAAAAAGGAAAGAAAGACAGTGATCTATCTTCCACATATGAAACAAAAGAGATAACACTGGAAACAGCAAAACTAGCTACTTAGAACTAGAGATGGTCCAAAATGTAGCCTAATAAAAAAACGTACAAAAGAGGGAGACAAAAAATTAAAAAGGAACCACATACTTCTAATATGCTTTTGCTAGCTATACATTTGCCATCTTCCCGTCGCTCTTATCTGTAAGCAATCCTCACTCATCAACCTCTTGAAGAAGAGACGAGGAGCAACGACACAACATGTGTGTATATATATACATACATAGCCTAAGAAATTAAAACTGTATAGATGAAGATTATAAGCTAGCTACTACGATCCATGGAGGGAAGACGGGTCATATATTTGTATATATACTCTCTTCATTGTCGTGCACCTGCAGCAGTTGAAGCTGCCAGCATGATCTGAGTTTACCTTCTATTGGTAAGAACAGATCATGTGGCTGCTTCACCTGTTGAATGGAAGCATATAGAAACCCTAATTCGCTTTCTGATCCTCCTCAAGATTTTCATCCGGTTTCATAGAACCCTAGAAAAGGTTTCTTCAATTCATCCTTGCATCTTGTATTTATACGATTATACTTATATATATATATGTATGTATATATGGATGTGGATACTATTCCATTGTTGTTTTTCCTCTATTTTACTTTTCACATAAATATATATCTATATATGCCTGTTTTCTGGATGGCTGAATATTGTGTATTCTTGTGTTGGCTAAATCTGGAGATTCTATTTGAATCAGCATTCATGTTTGCTTGATTCTTGCAAAAAGAAAGAGGAGAGGATGCTGGCAATGTTCACGATTCCAGAGACAGTAACGCACTAACGCGTTTCGGTGGTGCGTTCTCCTACCTTGGGGTTGGGGACACTTAGTTTTTAATTATTTTCATTAGTCACCTAATCAAAACTGTTTTTTTTTTCAGTTCATTTTTTTCTGCTGCATATCTAATTATGCATTGATTAGTCTACTAATCTTATCTTATCATCTCTTCTACTAAATTGCATATTTTTTGTTCTCTTTGCACCAATTATGATTTGGGTATACTTAGCCCAACTTTCAGATCTACAAAAACTGAATATAGATTTGCATCACAATTAGACATTGGATCAATTGTTCCTCTCTTTCCCCAACCCCCTATCATATATATCGATCTCTATAACTTGGCCACTTTTAGTTAATCAATAAATACAGATCCTTGTCTCATAATAATAGATGCTTGTACTGACACAATCAAAGGTACGTACTAAATTAATTGCGTTGCTTTTCTCTAGATTTGATCATATATTGTGAAAACCATTACTGCAGGATGGCATGAAAACTAAATCTGATTCTATGAACAGATCAAGCAAAGGCCACCATTTAATTCAGTCCTTACCATATTTAAATGGAATGAATTACTTGGTCCACTTTGACTTGATTGAGAGGGTTAGTATACCTATAGGATATAGTTTCACTATAAATTTTTAATTTACATGCCTTACTCTGCACCTAACCTAATTTGGTGAAAATTATCTATAACTTTCTGGGTGAAGATTTGTTTGGGAAACTAAATAAGGATAAAAGGGAAATAGAAAGAAAGAAAATCAGTAATGTAAGGATGTATATATCTTGTTTTTTCATTCTCTATTTTCTCTCACCTCAATGTTGTTTTCCAAAAGAAGGCAACCTGAAACCACAGATACTGAGCGTTTGGAATGAAAGAAAGGCACTTGAATCTAAGTTGGGTAGGTAGAGAGTATCAAGCAAAGAGGCACAACGGACATGAAGAGAGCGGTTAATAGTTGTAGCATTTAGTTAACTAGCTAGTGGCATAAAACTTTCAAGTTTCCTCACTTCATAGATCCTTACACAAAATGCATGGTATCTATATAGATATTTCACATATATATGATATGTGCCAAGTAAATTTACTTGCTAAACAGTCTCATTGCTGAAAACAAAGAACTCATACACTTTCAATTCAGTTTTTGTGGAGAGGTTGCATAGCTCAGTCTAATTATATCAACTTATAAGTTATAAGTTCTCCTCTGTTATTTAGACTTTTAAAGGTGAAAATGTTAACTCCATCGTATTAAATTTATATATAGGTATTAAGGAAATAACTTCTGAGAAAAATAAGATACATAGATTAATTTTAACTTAAATGAGAACTTTCATTTATTATTTTTATTTAGTTTCGTTGTTTTCTATAAATTTTGTTGAGAAAATTGTTCAAACTCACACATCATCCCTGTAAGTTTATAACAAATTTTACTAATATATCTTATTATGAGTAATTCATATGTGGACCAAAATTGAGGGAATATATGGTTATTTTCTAGAGGAAAAATAATAAAGTAAAACAAAATACTTTCTTTGATCTTGTTGGCTGACTTGAATTTCTTCCACGTGAAGGAAAAATCTTGCTTTCATAATTTCCCCATCAATCGCTCTCACCGGTGTTGAGGTGGTTCCAAACTTTTTTATAATATCATTGTTGATTTTTGAATTTAATTATAATATATTTTATATTTCTATGTTGGAAAATATTTATATATTTCAAATTTAATTCTAATATATTTATATTTTATATTTAAAATATCTATTTTATATAAATTTTTAGTTATATAAAGTAAACTTTTATTTTCTGCATGCTACTAGTTCTTATTCCTAATCCTTTATTTATATAAAAAAAATCCTATGTATATAAATTAAAATAGTTATATTAAATGGGAGTATTTTTTGGAGTTTCTTTAACTAAATATTTTAAGAAACTATTCTTCAACTAGAGCTTTTTTGAGATTTTTTTAAACATTTTATCTCATTCAGTCTATCATTTTTTTTCTATATTTATAAATTAAATTTTGATATTTTCTTAAAATAAATTATCATTAA
>PYAF01002226.1:338356-349416 GCA_007407185.1 Glycine tomentella | reverse complement strand
TACTTCGAATTGAGCATCACTAAATCAAATTAACTAAATCTAAATATATATTCAAAATGATTTTTTAAAACAATGAATCCTCACATAATGAAATAAATCATGTTTATTAACGGTTAATTCAAAATGTAAATTACATTTAACATCCACACAATGAAAAACTCACATAATTATTTACCCTATTATCAATGTTCATATCAAAATATTGGTCTTCTACCTTAGAGTTTCAACATGTTATATAATCTAATGTTGCTAATGTTGCTACTTTAGAACCTAATCAAACTATTGGTCTTCTACCCTAGAGTCTCACATAATCATTTACCCTATAAATTATCAATGTTCGTATCAAACATAAAAGTCCTCTAACCTAATGTTGCTAATTTACAACCTATATATTATATAACAACTAAAATATCAATTAAATATACAAAAAAAAATTAAAATCAACACAACTTACTTGTTATTTTGCACAATGTGAGAGGAGAAGCTTTAAAAATTTTAAAAATTTTCGAAGGAGGGAGAGAATGGAAGGGGGACCAGCAGTGGGGGTGGGGTTTAAATCGTGGTCCACGTGGATGTAGTTCGCTAGGCATGGCAGCGAACTACGCCTGATGCTGACACGTGGCCGTAACGGCCAATTTTTTGAATTCGCGACACGTAGTTCGCTAATGGTGGTAGCGAACTATGTAAGGCGCTGACACGTGGCAGTAACCGCCACATTTTTTGAATTCCAGTCCATGTAGTTCGCTTGGGGGGCCAGCGAACTACGTTTAAGCGCCACCTGGACTGCCCGTGGGGCAGCCACGTAGTTCGCTTGGGGTCATAGCGAACTATGCAGCCACCCAGCTGGCGACACATCAGCATGCATAGTTCGCTGGTGGACATAGCGAACTATGCCGCGTGGCATTCTGGCAAATAGTTTGGGTGGTGTGGCAGTTAGGTAAATATTTTAAAAATTTGTGGCAACAGGGTCGAGGTCTCATTGTTGGAGGACACTGTTAAAATATTTGATGGAGATTGGTATCAATCAATAATTATCATATTGTCTTTTAGTATCACCAATTGATAATTCAAGATAAAATATGAGATTATAGATAAGATTGATCAGTGATAGATTGAGTCAATCATTAATAAATAACCTATATGTTATTCCATTGAGTAAATTTACACTTTGTTAGTGTCGATTTCTCACTCAGATTCTCTTAAATAGTCTCATAAAAAATGGACAGAGTTTCTCTCAAAAACAAACAATTTTTTTCGTTTAGCCATGCTTATGGGGATAAATGTGAATTTAAGTATGTCTTTGACAATCTATAAGATTTTATTGTTATACTCAACATGCTATAATTTGTATATTTATGTGTCGATATTTTATAATTTTCCATCAGAAACCACCTAAAAATAGAGAGGTCGGATTGCATGGCCTTCCTCAGTCCATGATTAGGTAGAGTTGGAGGGAAACACTAAAGCTTACGCTTTTGACACTTTGTTCTCTCTCTCTCTAGTGTTCTCTGACGTGAAGATATCCCTATAGGTTTAAAAGTACAAGTTACAAAATTAAAATTCATAAATAATTTAATTATAATATACTGATAATGTAAAAGTGATTTACATTATTATTCAATTATAGATTATCATATATGATAAAACAGATATATAAGATTAGTTGAGTTCTTAAGAAAGAAAAGAGATAAAGATCGTGAATTTGATTTTTCATGCTAACAAAAAACTAATAAACTAACAATTAACATTTGTAATAAAAAAAAAATCGTATATTATAAAACTGTTGACATTTATACTAAAAGGAGTGTTAGTAATCACTATTATAAACTTTTTTCAATATTTTCTATTATTAATTAAAATTTATTGAAAATTTTAAAATCAAAAGAGATATTTATTAAAAATGAAAGTAAAACTGTCTAGAATTTGTAATTTCAAGTAATAGTAGAAAGTGTGTTCAAAGAATATACTATCAAATATGTTCCTACTTGTCAACATTTATCTTTGTAATAATTACTTTGAAAATTATACCTAGAGTGATTTGCTAATTACTTTAAAAATACCTAGATGGCTTTTAATTAATTAACAATGTAAGTTTTATTTTGATAGTGAATGAAAATTAACCTCATAAAAAATTGTAAAAGCTAAAGATGCATTTAAGCCTATAAATGTGAAGGAAAAGTTTTTTTTTCACTTGATTCATCAACAGGGTAAGCAATATATTACTTAGGTATGGTAGTTAATTAACTAAAAAATAACAGTGATTAATAAAAAGAGTACCGCTTCTGATTTAATAAAAAAATAAAAGTACTATAATAATTAGTACAAAAAAAATGTACTTTAATTAGTAATATTTTTTGGAGACTTAAAGTTTGAAAAATACATCAATTTTCTGATGATTAAACAATATACACTTCTAAGTTTGAAATAAGATTAATTTTACTTGACAACACATTTCCTTTATCCACCAGAGTTGCCTCTTAAAATTGCACTGCCTACAACGTATCAATGCAAATTTATAGTCCCAAAATCTGCAAATGCATAGAAAAGAAACAAGAGACTTTAAACTCAAAATATTAAGATATTTTTTTTGGATAAGACAAATAATATTATTGATATAACAAAAGATAGATATGCTCAATGGGTACCAGAAGTACCAACAAGCTTCTCAAAATGATTACATCAGTTACCAAAAGAGAATGGTGGCTCTCGAGACATCATTCTTCATATAACTAACACCCACCATATTAACCAAGCAAAAGGATAACTTAGTTTAAAAACTACCCCCATGTACTGCTATATTCCAGCTTCCCTTATCCCACCTCCAGCAACGATGTTTCATTCATCCCTTCACGTTCAGAACATATTTTCTCGCAAGCAGCACCGAGGATTGTTGGACCACGCCATCAAAGTGCAGAACATATTCCTGCACTTTGCCGAGAGCCAAAACTACGATCTGATTTTGCTTTCTTCCCAAACCTTTTCTGTTATGAATAAGCCAAGAAAACAATCATCAACAGAATAGAACAGCAGCTAGCCACAGCAGAGTGTGATGGAGAATCAACTAAACAAGAGAGAAAGAGAAGCACGAACTGCAAGAAGAATTACGCGGTTCACTCCAGAAGAGCTATATCCACGAGCAACAACATGAAAATTTATTAATGGATTGGAATCAAATTACAATGGGGTGCAGTGGTGCCTTATATAGTTGCTGATACAGAGAATAACAGAAAAACTACTAAAGGCCACAACCTATCATAACTGAAAACCAACACTTAACAGAATATACTTGAGATACAAGGCATATTTCACAATTCTCCACCTTGCACTTGAATCTCATGCTAAGATTCTGATATAAAGGATAGCTGCTGCCAGTCTTAGAAGACTTATTTCCACTTATCAACATTAAGCAAGTCCAAACAGTGCATGAACTTGCTTTTGGGACAGGTTTTGTAAACATATCAGCTGGATTAGGCTTGGTATCAATCTTCTGGACTTTAATCCTCTTTTCTGTTCGAATGAAGTGATATCTAACATCTATATGCTTCGTTCTATCATGGTGGACTTGATCTTTGGCCAAGCAAATCGCACTCAAACTGTCACAGTAGATTAAAGCATGATCTTGGGGAAAACCAAGGTCAGTGATCAATCCTTTCAACCATATTCCCTCCTTAGCAGCTTCAATCAGGGCCATGTATTCTGCTTCTGAGCAACGGATGATTGAAGAGTTGCTTTCCAACTAACTAAAGAACTTCCCAAATTGAATGCATAGCCTGTGATCGATCTTCTTCCATCCAAATCAGCAGCATAATCTGCATCTGAGTAGCCAGCTAGAGAACAATTTGTGTCAGCTCCATATATCAAACCAACATCAGATGTACCTCTCAAATATCTGAAGATACGCTTGGTTGCTTGCCAATGTTCCTTGTGTGGTTGGTTCAAGTATCTGCTGACCACACTAATAGCATGAGCCAGATCTGGTCTTGTACATACCATAGCATACATGAGACTGCCAACAGCACTAGCATAGGGAACCCGAGACATGAAATCCTGATCAGATTTTGAGTGATACTGAACCACAGTAGACAAATGATCCTTGGCAGATAGAGGAGTATTCAAAGGTTTAGCTTTATTCATTCCAAAACGCAATAAAATCTTCTGTATGTATTCTTCTTGTGATACAAAAAGCTTCTTTTCTGAGCGGTCCCTATGAATCTTTATTCCAAGAATCCTTTTGGCTGCTCCAAGGTCCTTCATGTCAAACTCCTTACTCAAAAGAGTTTTCAGATTTTGAATTTCAGATTTGTTTTGGGAGGCTATGAGCATATCATCTACATACAACAATAAGTAGACCATGGACTCAAGCTCCACCTTCTTGTGGTATACACAACAGTCATAAGGGCTTTTCTTGTAACCAATACTGATCATGAAGCTGTCAAACCTCTTATATCATTGTCTTGGTGATTGTTTCAAACCGTATAAAGACCTTTGAAGCTTGCAGACATATTCTTCTTTTCCCTCTGTGAAAGGCAATCTTAACATCAAGTTGCTCTAGCTCAAGGTCTTTGCATGCAACAAGAGCTAGAAGGACCCTAATGGAAGTGTGTCTAACAACAGGAGAAAAAAGTTCATTATAGTCGACTCCTTCTTTCTGATTGAAGCCTTTTGCAATAAGCCTTGCCTTGTATCTGATAGGTTCAGCTCCTGGGATTCCAGATTTCTTTTTGAAGATCCATTTGCATCCAACTACATGTCTTCCTTCAGGCTTCTTGATCAGTTTCCAGGTCTGATTTTTGTAGAGTGATTCTAACTCTTCTTTCATGGCAAGTATCCATTTATCTGCCTCAATATCACTGATAGCTTCCTTGTAGGTGGTAGGTTCAGAATTGTCTATATCTTCTACAACATAAAGAGCAAAAGTAGTCATATCTTCAAAACCATATCTCACAGGAGGCTTACTTACCTTTCTTGGTCTCTGATATGAAGGATGGTCTGATTGAGGGTTATTCTGGTCTGATTACTGATAGGATGAGTTAGTTTCCTCTTCATCTTCTGATGATTCTAGTTGAAGAATCTCTGAAGGTGTGCTCACTGATTTTATATGGTAATTGTTATCAGCAGTTATAGGAAACTCCACCTGTTTGAGAACTTCAATTTCTGATTCTGAAACAACTTGTTTTGTATCTGGATTAGTCATGGCATTTTCATTAAAAATGACATCCCTACTTAGAATTACTCTTCTTTCAGATGGTGACCAATTCCTATACCCTTTTACCCCTTCTCCATATCCCACAAAAACCCTTTTCTTAGATCTAGGTTCAAGCTTGCCTTCTTTAACATGATAATATGCAGGACAACCAAAGATTTTCAATTCAGAGTAATTTGCAGGTTTGCTTGACCATACCTCTATAGGAGTCTTACCCTTTAAAGCAGTGGAAGGGGATCTATTGATCAAATAGCAAGCAGTGTTAATAGCTTCTGCCCAGTAGTTCTTGTCTAGGCCAGCATTAGACAACATACATCTTGCTCTTTCAAGTAGAGTCTTGTTCATTCTTTCTGCTATTCCATTCTGTTGGGGAGTGTTCCTAACAGTAAATTGTCTCACAATGCCTTCTTCATTGCAGAAATTATTAAATTCTGCTGAGCAAAACTCAAGGCCATTATCTGTTCTAAGATACTTGACCCTTTTTCCTGTGCTGTTTTCAACCAGAACTTTCCAGTTCTTAAATTTCTTGAAAGACTGATTCTTATGCTTCATTATGAAGATCCATGTCATCCTGGAATAATCATCAATGATGGATAGGAAATACCTTGCACCTCCAAGAGATGGAACCTGTGAAGGACCCCAACAATCAGCATGTACATAATCCAATATTGATTTGGTGGTATGCAAAGCTTTTGTGAATTTCTTCCTATGCTGTTTTCCAAAAACACAATGCTCACAGAATTTGAGTTTCTGTAGTTCCTTATTACCCAGCAGACCTGTTTTGCTTAGGATTATCATCCCATTTTCACTCATATGCCCCAGGCACATATGCCACAAGTGTGTATGATCAGGTTCTTGATTAACAGATCCAGACACCAAGGATACTGAATCTGTTTATTTAACAGTGAATCCTTGAAGCAAATATATGGTACCTTTCCTTGTTCCCTTCATAACAGTAGTGGAGCCTTTTCTGATATTCATGATTCCCTTTTCAACATCCCATTTGAATCCCTTAGAATCCAAGGTTCCCATAGAAATCAGGTTTTTACTCAGCTCAGGCATATGTCTGACTTCTGTGAGATTTCTGACTACTCCATCATGCATCCTTATTCTGATAGTTCCTATTCCAGCAATCTTGCAGGGCATGTCATTTCCCATAAACACTTGTCCTTCATTCTTATCTTCATATGTATGGAACCAACTTCTGTTTGGGTATATGTGATATGTGCAAGCCGAATCCAGTAGCCACTGCTCTTCAGATTGTTGAGGGTGATTGACTATGGAAAGCACTAGATCATCCTTAGATAAGTGATTCTCCTATACATTTGCAACAGTTGGCTTTTGGTTCTTCTTTTTCGGGCAATCCTTTTTCCAATGTCCAGGTTCTTTGCAGTAGTTGCAAATCTCCTTGGGATCAATCTTGCCTCTTTTCTTCCATTTATCCTTCTTCTTCTTCCCATTCTTAAAAGAATTCGAAACCACAAGGCCAACAGCATTGTTTACTTCACTGTTCCCAGAAGCTTTGTTTCTTAATTCTTTAGAATGCAAGTTAGATTTAACTTCCTCCATGGTTATGCAGTCTTTGCCAACACTCAGACAATTGACAAAGCTTTCATATGAAGGTGGTAAAGAAGCTAACAGAATCATAGCTGCATCTTCATCTTCTATCTTTACTTCTATGTCTCTGAGTTCCATTAAAATAGAATTCAGTTCATCTAAATGCTCCTTTAAAGGCATACCTTCCTTCATTTGAAGGCTGAACAGATGGCGTTTCAGAAGTAGCTTATTGCAGATAGACCTTGTCATGTAAAGCCTTTCAAGCTTTAACCATAAGGCACTTGCTGTTTCTTGATCTGCTACTTCATACAGGACTTCATCAGACAGCAATAACAGGATCGATGAGTGGGCCTTATCTTCCTGTTCAGCAAGGTCCCTTTTCATTTCTTTGGTGGGTTCTTCTTTCATAGTTGAAGCAGCTTCTTTCTTCACAAAGACAGATGTTAGAGGAGCCCAGACTCCTTGTTCCTTCAGCAGAGCCCGCATCTTGATGCGCCAAAGATTGAAGCTGTTCTTGCCATTGAATTTCTCTATTCTCAGAGAGGTAGCCATGGTTCTTGATGGTTTCTTGGTTTATTATACAAACTTGCAGCGGAAACAGAAAGAGCAGAGTGCTGAAGGATTGAACCTTCAAAGACACCAGATGAGATGATCGAAAACTTTTTTTTGGATGTCCCTTTGGATTGTAAACCCGAGCTCTAGATACCAGTTGTTATGAATAAGCCAAGAAAACAATCATCAACAGAACAGAACAGCAGCTAGCCACAGCAGAGTGTGATGGAGAATCAACTAAACAAGAGAGAAAGAGAAGCACGAACTGCAAGAAGAATTACGTGGTTCACTCCAGAAGAGCTACATCCACGGGCAACAACATGAAAATTTATTAATGGATTGGAATCAAATTACAATGGGGTGTAGTGGTGCCTTATATAGTTGCTGATACAGAGAATAACAGAAAAACTACTAAAGGCCACAACCTATCACAACTGAAAACCAACACTTAACAGAATATACTTGAGATACAAGGCATATTTCACATTTTCCATGCAAAGTGTCTCATTGTTAAAGATGACAACATTTCTATGTAGCCATATACTCCAAACAACCGAGTGCCATGTTTGTCACACCTTATTATCCTTTTTCGGTATCCCATCTGATAAACCATAATTTGAGTGATGTGTTATGAGTTTTCATATTATTTCATTTATTTTTTTGACAAAATTCACGTTTGGACATTAGTTTTTAACTTGTAAAAGTATAGTCACTCAATCAAGTGAAAAATTTAGAAAATGCACAATTTTATGAAGATCTAATGTTATTATCACTTAATAACGGTCATGATAAATTGACACAGTAGTGGTAAACTCCAAGAGGACAATGGTTAATATCATAAGGGTCGTGATCAGTTTACAATTTCCCAATTCAAATGTCACAACTTCCAATAACGATCGTGGTAAACCACGAGGGTCATGGTCTATCACGAGAACTCTCGTCATTTCGCAACATCTCTGGCTTTAGTGTCAGGAGTTCGATAATAGTTGTGGTGGATATGACCATAACCATAGTAAGCTTAATAAAGGATCATATTAGAATATTTATCAATAGTGTGCTTAATTAAAACAATTATCTTTAGGAGTCTATAAATAAGAAGTTAGAGTCTGTATTTTTGGAGATAAAAAAAATCATTTTTTAGTTTACCTTTTTAGAGGTTTTTGAGTGTTTCTAAGGCATGGGCAGTATTGTAAGGATGGATCGTAATTATTGTTTTTCCCTATTGGTATGCTTATGTTAATTTCTTTCGGGCTTTCTAGTTTTGCTTTGACCATGAATAACTAGTTTCCCCTGATTTAAGGGTAATGATGTCCAATTGTATTCATTTTCTCGTTCTTAATAAAATTCTTCAATATTTTATGTTAATTAATTCTCTGTCTTATTGTTATTGTAAATTAATATTTGATCAATCTTGACTTAATCAAATATACAATGATGATCATCTGCGTGTATTTTGTGGATCTAGGTCCTAAATCTGCAGCCTCCAAGTTTAAAATTAGTCAATATGAAAAGAAAAAAATCACATACCCTATATTAATCAGTAATTGGCATATACATTTCATTTCTTATTAAGAGGAGAAAAAATAATAGAAATAAAGTAAATAAAATTAACATAGAGAAAAGTGTAGAATCACAATTAAGAGAGAGAAAGTATAACATAACAAATTAAGAGGAAAAATAAGAGAGAGCATAACATAACTTTAATAAACAAAATATTTATAGTTCCTCAGAAAAAAATTATCAGATTCCTTAGAAAAATTAAGAGAGAAAGGTATAACATAAATTAAACGAGAACAACACAATAATATAAAGGTTAACAGAAAATGAATTCTGTTAAACTTGCAAAACGAAAGTTAAATAAAAAACAAATAAATATATTTTATCTTTTCCTTCAACATATGTATAATCAGCAACATGAAGTGTTTTGACAGCTTTGTTTAATAAAATGTCACTTTTGAAGATTAATAAATAAATGAGAAAAAAGAGACTCCAACTTTTCATGTTTAATTGTTCCAACTTTTACAAAATACAAACATGATGAGAAATTCTAGGGAGAGGGAGGGAGAGAGGATGAATGGGGAAACTAAATTAGAGTCAGTGATGGAATAATTTTCCTTAACAGTTTAGGGATAAATTAAAACTTAAAAAGAGTCGTACGTACGGTTTTCATCACCAAACAGAAGTTACAATATAATCTTACATGATAACTACCAACAAAGATAAATAAATAAAATTAAAATATGGGAAACATTGGTCACAAATATCAGAAAATAATTATGTACATTTCTATCGCTACAAACCTTCAAGAAAATGACATCAAAATGAAAATCAAATTAAATAAATAAAATACTATTTTACTTTAAAATAGCTTGAATATAGGCCCCAAATTTTTGCGGCCTACAAATTGCAAATTTAAGTATGCAACACAAGATAAAAGAAATCAACATGTTAATTACCTTGTCCACAGAAGTCAAAGAGAGAGCAAACTAAGTTGAGAAATGAAATCCTAAGGGCACCATACTCATTGTTGACAAAGATTCTGAAATCTAAAACGATAATAGAAGTCAAAAGGAAATTTCAGAGAAATAGGAATTGAGAGAAAGTTACCAACCTATAAGAAACGAAAAACTGAAAGAAAGAATCAATCAATTGTCGAAGTCAAAAGTCACAAATAAACAACTTGTAAATAGGAAAGGCCAAGGCAAGGGATAAAAACCCTCAAAAAGGAAGGAAGAAAGAGATAGTGCGGTTACGCCGTAAAAAAAAATATTTTCTTTATATATTATTATAGATGTTATAGAATATAGATTATAGATATACACTCAAAATAAATAACATGAACCAAATTGACATAAAGAAATAATATCATTTATTGAAGTATACTTGAACAGGAAATTTAGATATAGTCAAGCATAAATCCTGGTTTTGTCAATGTAGGAATCTAATAACGCATGGACTTGCCTCCTCCAATTGGTATAAGACAAACACACAATCTTTTCCTACGGCCAAAAACAAAAACATCCCAAAATTATCTAAGCAAAAGAACTGAAGTTGCAATGAAGAATGCAACATTTCCATCAATTGCCAGTGTGCATGTGAATAGCACGTATGTGACAGTAAAATTTAGAGTAAAAACATAGAAAGAAAGAAAAAAGAAAAAATAAAAGGGGATTGAAAAGGAAAAAGGCTCGCCAAAGCATAAGAAGGATGATTGAGAAGGAAGATTGAAGAGATGTTGCAGTATGCAAGATAAGCAGAATTAATCATGTTCTGTGCAAAAGGAAAAAAAAATATAATTAAGAAATTGGGAGAGAAAATACGAAAGTAACCTCCTCCCATAAATTAGTAGTGACACTGGAGGTTGTTTAAAACAAACTAGTAACTTCAGTAAATCAGAAACCAACTTACCTGGATAGAACCGTATAAGGATGCTAAAAAAATTAGTAGAAAAAAGAAGGTTAATTATTATATTGGTATCGATTGAAGGGGCAATTCAGTCCAAGAAATGTGTACACTAAAAACATTTACCAAGAAGTGTATTTCCTTTATATAATAGTATAGATTACCGTTATATCAAGTTTAATTTAAACCAAAAATACCTTTCGCTGTGTATATCATTTTTTTAACCGTGTATATCAAGTTTCCCGTTTCACTATGAAAAACAAATTTACCGTGTTTCCATGAATTACAAGAATACTTTTTTTTTTTTTTTTTTGTAAAACTGAGAGTATTAGGATCTTTTTTTTAA
>PYAF01002226.1:306269-323223 GCA_007407185.1 Glycine tomentella | reverse complement strand
AATTTCTAAATTTTATATGCTTTTAAATTATATTAAATTACATAAATCATTACTTCAAATATCTTATTTAATTACATTTGAAAAAAAAATTAACTTACAATTAAATCCAAACAAAATAAATCAGCTGTCATCCAAACAAAATAAATCATTTTGCATACTTTAAAGTTGTAAAACTATTTACGACTTTAAAGTCGTAAATGTATTTACGACTTTAAAGTCGTAAATAGATTTACGACTTCTATTATAATTTAATCTACAAAATATTAAGAAAATCAAAAAGTAGGAGTCGTAATATTTTTTATGACTTCTCACAACAAAGTCGTAAAAAGGTATCCGACTTACCCCTGTTTGGGAAATAAAATTTTTTTTGCCCCCAAAACGTAATTACTTAAATTTTTTACCCCCATTTGATAAAAAAGCCATCTTACTTTTTACCAGACAAAATTTGAGGTCCGATTATTCTTGAGCTTACATCACATCAACATGCATGTCAAATAAGAATAATTAAAAATCTGCTTATGATATTTTATTTATTTAGTTATTTTAAAATATTAAATATTTGTAATTATTTAGAAGGAAACGTTTAATAAAAAGCAAGCTGTTGGGCAATTGCTGGTTGCATGTTGGATAGGAGTAGTGTTAGTGGTCGATCGGAAAGAAAAAATGGAATGTCCTCGCCCCGGTATTCTACTATTTTAAATTTTGACCAATATACCCCGGGCCTCTCGTTTTGTGTAGTTTCGTCTTTCGTGCCTCCATCCATCGCATCACACAGAATCAAAGGAAAGGAGACGTACGATACGATACGATACGATATGGATAGGGTATTCTCAGTGGACGATATCTCCGATCATTTCTGGCCGCCTCCTCCGATCCCCGTCTCCGGCGCCGACACCTCCTCTCAGATGAGCCGCAGCGCCTCCGAGTGGGCCTTTCAGCGCTTCATCCAGGAAGCTTCCGCCTCCGCACCCTCTCCTCCGCCTTCTTTCTCCGCCGCCGACGTCGTATTCGTGGAGATCGACGATCAGCCCAAACCCGCCCCTCCGCCTCCGTCAAACGGCGGCGTTCTGCTCAGTGCCCCTGGTCCCGTGGCCCTTGACTCCGAGGAATACCAGGCCTTCCTCAAGAGCAAGCTCAACCTCGCATGCGCCGCCGTCGCCATGACAAGGGTAATTCTTTCCCCTTTCTTTCTCCTCCAATGCTTCCGATTTGGATCTCTTTTTTGCCTCCTCATTTTTCTATTTGCATTCCGGGGTCTCCTTATGGAACTTTTGTAAAGTGTGCTTTATGTTTCAATTAAAACCTAAATCAATATTCTTAAAATCAATTCGCCATTTTAATTTCATATGCATAAAGTTTGTACACAATATATTTTATTTTATATAACATGTTCATGCGCAACTATTCCTTAATTAATGCTCCTAGAACTTCAAGTATCAGAAAACATGATAAGTAGTCTCTTAAATATTAAAAAATCCTTCAATTTAGTCCTCAAACTTTAATGAAATACATTAACTTATAGGGGTTAAACTGAAGAATATTCAATATTTTAGTAATTACTGTAAGTAGTTTTATTACTTTAGAGACTATTTAGGAGAGAGAGTAACAGTTTAAGGATGAATTTGGTGGTTTATTTATTATGTAGTAATTCAGAGTGATACTGATTGAATACTGATGTATTATCTGTTTTTTACTTCCTCGGGTACAAATCAGTTGAAAATTGTCAGCGTGTTCTTTCAACAAATAGCTATACAGGAATTAGGATGAAGCATCCAAAGAAAAGGTCTTCAATGGCTACCATAAACGGCTTTATATTTATATATACTTTTTCTCATATTTTCCCACTGAGATTTGAGCCAGTATCTAATGTTTTTTCCGTACACATTCAATAGGGATCTTTGGCTAAATCTCAAGACCCGTCCCCTTTTTCTGATGGTGGATCACAGCCAACTAATCCTTCTCTAGTTGGATCTCAGACTACTTCTAAAGGTTTGAATTGGTAAATATTTATGCATACATGTATCCAAAAAGTGTAATGACAATACAGGGTCAGTAAGTAAAGTAGAGTTGCCTGAATGCTGAATGCAAAATAAACTAGTAGCTATTAGCAACAGTTGCATGAGTAGGATGAATGCATAATCTATATCTAACATTTTATTTTAGTCAGAAAACTATTGCTCTCTTTCATTGAGCTGCTTTAGGGGTTGATTTTTATTTCTCTTTATATGGATAACACCTATTGAATTATGTTAAATGTATCTGTCTATGTAGGATCTATTCCTTCTGGAAATGATCCATCTAAGTTACAAGATAAAGATACCAATGCACCAGTTGGGATTCCTTCCATACCTGCCATGCAAAAGAAACCTGCTGTTGGAATTAGGCCATCTACAAGTGGATCATCAAGAGAACAGTCAGATGATGAGGACATTGAAGGAGAGACATCTATGAATGACAACACAGACCCTGCTGATGTAAAACGAGTAAGGAGGTAACAATATTCTCAAAATTACCTAACTTTGTTTAGAAAATGCCAGTGCTTCTTGTATACTCAGGAGTAAATGTACTATTATGCATTCGTGTTCAGAGTGATTTAGAAGTTTGTTTTACTCAGTGGGATTTGCCAGCTCCTGCTAAGTGAACTTAGTGATTTGCATGCCAGAAAAGTTGTATCCAGTATCACATTAGATCGTTGAAGTGAGAGTAATGCTGCTTACTCTATTATTATTTTTTCCAACAAATTGTGCGTAATCTGATGGGGTTGTTGCATTTTTCTTAAAAGGGATTATGAATGATGAATCTTCTAATTTATGCAGTAAAAGTTGAACAAATTTTATACTGGTGGCAAGTTCAACAGGGGGACAAATTATTCTTCGGTTAATTCAATGCGTAATAGTTACATTTTATATCTCAGGATGCTATCCAATAGGGAGTCAGCCCGACGCTCTAGAAGAAGAAAGCAGGCTCATTTAACTGACCTAGAAACACAGGTGTGTATATTTTATTTTATAGATTTGTTTATGCCCCCTCTGGTGTGTTGGACGGTTAGTCCTCCCATGGAAGGAAGTATTGATGCTTTCTGACATTTTATTCTATCACAGGTTTCTCAATTAAGAGGTGAAAATTCTACCTTGTTAGAGCGCCTCACTGATGTTAGTCAGAAATACAGCGACTCTGCTGTTGACAACAGAGTTTTAAAAGCTGATGTTGAAACATTAAGAGCAAAGGTAAAGCTCTACTTTATTCTTAAACTTACTGGCTCTTTCTAACATGGTTATTCTCATTTTTAGGTGAAGATGGCTGAAGAGACCGTCAAAAGAATTACTGGGTTGAACCCAATGCCTCATGCCATGTCTGATATATCATCATTGGGCCTGCCATCAGACACTTCAGCTGATGCAGCTGTTCCTGTGCAAGATGATCCACATCATCACTTCTATCAACCCACATCGAATAATCCTATTCCCAGTCATGATCCGATAGTCAACAATGGTTTGGGGGGCATTTCTTCAATTGAAAATGTGCAACAGCAGAACGCTGCAGCAGGGGTAGGTGGGAACAAGATGGGTCAAACAGCATCCCTGCAGCGGGTGGCTAGCTTGGAACATCTTCAGAAGCGGATTCGTGGTGGACCTCCATCTGAGAGCAGTAACTAAGTAGCCAAATCTCATGGTTGCTTTGCCAAAAAATTATCCTAAAACAGTTATTTCTGTTGCCTATTCTTCTGGAATACATTGTAAATCAATTGATGGAGCACTTGATGCTGGATTCAATTAGTGCACCCCGTATTTTTTTTTATAAATAATATAAAATGAACTTTACCTTCTAGTTTAACAATTCTTAATCCCTGCCAATTTTTTTCAAGTAAATACCCTCACGATCGTATTTGGTCTTATGATGGGAAACTAGGGATGTAAGCTAATCCAGTCGAGAACTGGAAATTTGGACTTGCAAAAAATACGATATAGGCTGATTCGTTTATTTAAATGAACCTATTTGAAAGTTTATTTATTTTAAAAAGATAAAGGATAAGTTTGATTCGTGTAACTTATTATAATTTAATTATTTTTTATAATTTTTTTGTTAAACTATTTTTTGTAACTTTATTTAGTATTTAATAAACATTTTAATACTGGATCATCTACTATTTGTTAAATAAGTTTTTTTTTAATACTAGTTCGTAGCATATATTTTTTTATGTTCTTTTAAGTGGAGTTTTGAATGATGTTCTTTTCGCTATTTTGTGTTATGGCATGCAAATTGTTTGGTATATATCCTCAATATGTGTCTGACTAAAGTGTGAGGAGGTTTATATTCAGAACTTATATATAGAGGATATTTAATATTTAATTTAAAAACATTAATACAGAATATTAAATAAAAGTAAAAACATTTAATATTTCAAAAAATTGAAAAGTAAAATTATGGAATTGTTCATCAAGAGGATATACAATTCTCAAGCGTTCTTATGATACGCGTTATTAACTTGAACATTCTGTGGCACGTTATATTCCCAATCCAGGAAAAAAGATAATCGTCGACAGTCGAAAGAAAGCATTTGAACAATTTATTTTTTTTAAAAAAAAAAACAAAATCGGAGTTAGTAATATATTATTATTTTTTTGCTGAAAGCAAAATATTTTACAGTTATGAGAATAGGTCTCTGAAAAGTAGAGAAATTTTGTTTTCTCTTGGAACCAAGTCTTTTTGATACGCAGTGTCACGGAACCCATTATATTATGGATAATATGCAATCCCAAATAACAATGGGGTGAACCAATAAAAACTCTTGAAGCAATCCCACCCCACCCGTCGAAACAATCTTGTTTATGCTGCTGATAATCTCTTGGCCAAAGCCAGAGAATAGAATCACACCAACATGGATTTGACAATTTCTCTTTCTCCTTCTTCTTCTTTAGTGACCTCGAGACTTGGTTACTCTTCATCCACTTCCACCTTGTCCTTCTTGGCCACCAACTCTAACGCTAGCTCACTTCTCTCGAGGAAAGCTAGAATCAGCACCAGAAGAAGCAAGCCTCTAACTTGCAACGCATTGTTCGGATTGGGCTTGCCCGAACTCGCCGTTATTGCCGGTGTTGCTGCCCTCGCTTTCGGACCCAAGAATTTGCCCCAAGTGGGTCGCTCCCTCGGCAAAACTATTAAGAGCTTCCAACAGGTCCGTTTGAGCCATATTCTGTTTTGAGTTACACGTTTTTGCTATGTATATAGAGCAGCTACTACACTTGCAAGTTGTAATGTAACATATTGTAAAACCATATCATATCATATACTATTCTTGTTATCTCATTCACTCAATTAGCACTGGATAGTTTAAAAAATTTAGAAGAGCCTCATGCCTTCCCAATGACTACAACTCATAATTCAATAAAATAAAGTCTGTTTGTGTGAGGAAGAATTACTGCTTTAACTGGCTCCCTGTTAGTGGCTTAATTAAAGTGAGATTGGATTCAAGATTTGTGTTATTCACAATTTCACAGTTCACATCCACCACAACACAAGTATAGCTGATTGTAAAAGTAATAAAGACTTAAAACCAAGTCATAATCATCCATAGATACGAGTAATAATCCTAATTACATCAATGTGTAACTAAAGAGATTTAGCTACTCATAGAAAAAGACGACTAAAATTTAGAAAAAAATAAAAAGCAAGAGTGACAACCCCCCGTTAATGATCCTTGGAAACCATGACTATCCTCTGCAAAAGAGTCCTTTTATCATTCACTTAATTTCGGATTCAATTTACCAAAATTTCCAACTCAACAATTTGTCTATTTCACATGAGATTTATTGAGGACTTTCTGCATATATAGGTGTCTACTCTAAAGTCTAAACTGTAACGTAAAAGTAAAATATAACAACAAAACAAACAAAAATAGGAGGAAGAAATAAACAAGGTCATTCAAGAACTGTATCATCTACGAACAGTTACATTGTGCTTAATTGGTCGTTACTTATTAGATTTTAAAATCCTGCAGGCAGCAAAGGAGTTTGAGTCTGAGATTAAAAAGGAACCTGATTCTACAGAAGAGAACCCTGCTGCTGCTGAGAAACCAATTGCTGCGAGTAAACAGGAGGAGCAAGAGACTAAGGTGTCTTCTAAAGATAATGTATGAGATGTAGTAGAGTAGACATATTTTGGTAAAATTTTACCATGGTGGCCTTATACATTTAAAAGAAACATTATTCTAAAATTGACATTTAATAGTTTTGCTTTTCAAGAGTGGAATCAAGTCATGTTTTCTGTTGTGTAAGTATTCCTTAATTTTTTTTCTTTCTAACTATCAATCGGAAACAACCATGGGATAGCTGCACTTTTACAAATGAGGGAGGAAGAACAGAGTTGTATGACCATACTGAGAATTTGAGTTTAAACTTAATTCAAGCCTATAAACTAGCTTACCAGGGAATAGGGATTGTGACTTGTGACACTTAACTGAGACACATGAAAAATCGTGAAAATCAGAAGTTGAAGGATCTAAAGCGAAGAACTGTCCATTTCAAGCATTAGACAGTTCTAACTTGAAGACAATCATAAGTAAATAAAGACACATCAATGAAAATTTGAGACTCTGAATCAGAAATATCGAGGTACAATACGAGTCAAATGTGCTCATTTGCAAGCATTACAAAAGGAGTTTGAAGTGCTCTGCTTGCACTTATTATCGTCAACAAGATGAAAGCCATGGGTCTTAATGAGGGAGAAACTGCTGTTGTGAAAAAGATTCTAAGGTTAATGTCTCCGAAGTTCAATTATGTTGTGTGCTTTATTGAATAATCCAAGGATGTAACTTGTAAGTACCTTATCAATCAATGAGTTGCAGAGCAGTTTACTTGTGCATGACCAACACATAAGTTACAATGTTGAAGAAAAACTGCTTTGAAGGTGACTCATGAACACCAATCTACAGGACAAGACAAGGACGAGGGTGTGGAAGTTACAGAGGTAGATACTATGGAAGAGGTAGACAAAGCTTCAACAAACAAATGGTAGAATGCTATTCTTGTCATTTCAACAGGAATGTCCAGCTAAGCAAGAAGGAGAGGCTAACTATACAGGAAGTCAAGAACAGATGTTATTAATGGCATGTTGAAGAAAAAGAGGTCCATTCAACATATATATAGTTTCTTGACTCAGGTTGTAGTAATCATATGTGTGGAATAATTGAGTATTTTTCAGATTTTGATGTCACATTCATAGATTCAGTAAAGCTTGACATTCGACAATAACTCCAATACGGTGGTCAATGGGAAAGGCAACATCAGGGTGGAGATGAATATCAGCATCATAACATATGCCTTTGTGTGTCAGAATGGAAGAACAATCTACAGAGTCTTAGACCATTGCAAGAGAAGGTACTGACAGTAATGTTTCAGCACAGCCAATGTAAAGTGTATCATCCTGAAAAAGGCTTGATTATGAAATAAAATATGTCTGCAAATCAGTTGTTTGTTTTATATGCCCTATCTTTGCTTCTAGCACCTACTTAACACAGTTACTACTTTACAGTTGAGCATTAAAGTCTTGCACACATTGGGCAGAAAAAAATGTTGGATTGTTTGCCATTGCTGGAATCTTCCTCAAAGCTATGCAAGGATTGTCTTGTGGGAAGCAACATAGATATCCATTTTTAATAAAAGCACTTGGGAGAGCTTCACGAATGCTGCAATTGGTTCATGTTGAAATATGTGAGCCGCTTAAGCCTTACATACAATTCGTGTCATGAGCATCAAAAAAGGCATTACAGTTGGTTATAGCATAAAAACATGTTTTTTTTTTTTTTAAATAGAAAAATCAGAATCCTTTGCTATTTTTATGAGGTTCACGATGCACGTAAGAAAGCAACAAATTCTTCACTAAAAGCCTTACATACAATTCGTGGGGGAGAGTTTGCATCAGATGAATTTAATAGTTTCTGTGATGAACATGGAATACGGAGTCAACTAATTAACAACAACATATTAGCCAATTGCCACAACATAACGGGGTAATAGATAAAAGGAATTCAACCATTAATCGCAGTAAATTGAGCAGTACATGTCTTGAATCACAACCCAACATTGGCAGTGAAAGATAAGACACTTAAATTAAAGAAGCTTGGAGAGGACTCAAGCCTTTAGTTCATTATTTCAAAATCTTTGGTCGGATGTCTTTATGTTAATGTGCATGACAATACAAGTATTAAGCTAGATGGGAAGAATTAAAGAGTGTTTTACTTGGAATTATTGAAGAGTCAAAAGATTATAGGATTTATGACTCAATTTCACCAAGGATTATAATCAGCATGGATGTAGTATTTGAAGAAAATGAAAAGTGGGAGTGAGATAAGAAATATGAAGCAGAATTTTTGCATGAACTAGAGTGGAAAGAAAATGAAAAGGAGGCAGCTGAAAAACATTTTGAAGAAGTAAATACTATCAATGCAGAATTATAAGAAACCTCTCCTACGAATGAACAATTTTTTGGTCTTCATTCTTATAAACAAGACACTGAATTCATTCTCTCAAAAACTTACGTAGTTTTTTTTTATAACAAAATTTGGACATATATATTTCACACTCTGAATAGAGTGATGTATAATTAGTTATATTTAGTTCAAGATTATTTCATGAATTGATGAATAAAACCGTATTATATAACATATATAATAATTAATTAAGATATAAACTATATCTTTACTATATTAAAATTTCAATAATTTAATTAATAATTTTTGTCTAGCAACAACTTCTTAGTAGTAGTAGTAATAACTAAACATAGGAAATACATTATATAAAGTCTGACAAGAAGAAGTACACGTGTCGGTATAATAATAAACAACAATTTCACACAATGTAAATGTGATTACTTGCAACTTCAAGATTCATTAATAACCTATGCTTAAATGGCACGTAGGTTAAAAACAATGACGAATTGGACCCAGTTTCTTTTAAAAGTGTGATGCGTTGTACACCACTTTCATTTCATATCCTTTTTTTTTATATCATTCTTTATGAACAAAGATTAATTTCCATTTAAGATGTAGTATTTTATGTACACATTTGTAGAAGTTCATTGATACGTGTCATTAAACTGATGTAAACAAGATTTCGATCCTTTAGTAGATAGTAAAGTCCTTTAAAAAAAAGTAGATACTGTAGGAGTAAAGTAAAATCCATTATTGTGTCCTTAATATTGAGTTAAACCTTAGAACTTCAATCATTAAATGTTAATTCCCCAGATACTCCAAAAAAAAAAAAAAAAAAAACACGTTATCGTGCAAACTTGAATCTACTTAGGGGTTCACATAGTGAATTCGGTTCAAAATCTATATCAAGTGAAGAAAAAAAGGGTGCACGCGTGCGCGTGCACGTAACAAGCACGATTATCGTTTGTCCTTCTTTCTTTTATTGCCTGCTTATTTGTCTTCCTACGTTTATGGTTTGTGAGTCAGCTCGTCTCTCTTAATCTCTTATAGTAGTATTTTTTTTTTCAAGTCAATTTTTGTCTATTCTTTGAAAAAAAGAGAAATTTTATTTATATAATAACTTCATACACAAATTCTTGATAATTTTAAAAAGAAATGGAAAAAAATGGAGAAAACTATAATTTAATTAGAATATATCTTATAGAAATTATTTTATAACCCATTAAAGTTGATTTAGTGGTAAGATCGAAATTAGATAAATGCATGAGGACTTACATAAAAAATATTATTTTTATATTATTATTTAATCATATATATAATAATTTTTATGTAGATATTTAAAAATCACTCTTAAAATAATTTATAATATAAAAAATAATTACAATCACAGAAAATGAATCTTTGAATGTATATGTATGGTTATTACTCTTAATAAAAGGCAAAGCGCACTGAGCGGGTTCTCTTGTGTTCTCCGTGCGTGCTCAGAAGAACTGAGACGAAGCAAAAGCTGAAAAGCTCATACTGCTGCGAAATATAAACACCCATCCAAAAGCACTATACGAAATCCAATCCCACCACTCTCTCTCTCTCTCTCTCTCTCTCTCTCTGTTCTCAAATTCTACATGAGACGAGCACAAAAGAAAACATTCTAGGGAAGCGTAAACGACCATTTTTAGAGACCAAAACAAAAGAAAGCAACAAGCTTCCTTGTTTTCCGCTCTTGGTGGCCATAAAAGCCGGGGTCTCTTAATTTGACACACTCGCTGGTTATAGCAAAAAGTTGAGATGGCAGGTAATAGTTGCTCGGAGGGGTTGGGCGATGATTTCTTAGAACAGATCTTAGCAGTGCCTGAAGCTGCTGCTGGGTTAATGCCTCTGGGCTTGAATTTGGAGCAAGCTGGCTTTCTCAGACACCAACACCAAGTTAACGTTGACGACATTCACCACCAGCATCACCTCACTCTCCACAATAACACCACCTCCTCATCACCTTCTTCCACTGCACCAATCAGTGTGAGGACAACAAATACGACCCAATTTGTTTTTTTTATTTTATTTTTATTCATTATAATTTGTTGTCTGTTGCATGCAGCATGATAGGGATTCGATGCATATGAGAGGTTTATTTTCAGCGTTTGGACAACTGCATACTCCTACTCTTGCTCCCTCTATCCGCCCCACGCTGCCATCGCCTCCACCCCCTCGTCAGCCCCAGCTCCATCTCCACCATCATCATAATAACCAACAGGTACTATTATTATTAATCATTTTAACATCCATCTTTGAATCACCATATTCTCCTTTACTTAATTTTAATCACTCATCCATTATTAATAATTATATGTATCCGCCAATAATTTACCTCTAAGCCTATATAAAGACAAATTATTACTAATATATTAGCCTTAAAGTTGCATCACTTTACAATGCATAAAGAAGAGATGCCTGTGGATGTTTAGTAAGTGCTTCATCCATGGCCATTCATTCATTTCTTATTCTAAATTAAATACTAATTTACACTACTAATATTTTATCATATGATCGTATATTATATATGCCTTTCCTTTCTTTTTCTTTTTCTAAAGCCAAAACTCAGTATTGGGTTTGGAGGCTTTACTTTACAGTTTGACCTTTCTGCCTGTGGATGCGCTCATTCTGTTAATTTACAATTTCACTCCCTCAAGGCCAATATTCGCATTTGCAGAATCATTGGCTTTTTTTTCTTCATTCCTATTTTAAAATTTCCTAGATTTTGTTTTATGCTCAGTGTTTTTTTATGTTATTATATTTTATTTAAGTACCAAGTTTGTTGGATGTGTTTTGCAATTTTAGGAGCATATCGTGGCACTTTTTTTTCTTCTATTTACTAGCTACTATCTTCTTTATTTTTTCCTCTACTGTTTTGGAGTTTTGCAATCAGCGATGGAGACTACTTATTAGTTATTAGTACTACTTTCCGCCAACGCGTTTTCTGTGCTTGCTTTCATTAATTGGTTGATTGTATACTTTTCACCACGCGTTTTCTTTGCTCGTTTTCATTGGTAGATTAATACTTTTAAAAAGAAATATATAATTAAAAAATTTACTTTAAATGATAATATATAATTAAATTGAATAATAGTGTAAAAAATACATTTCAATCACACCACTTATCTCCAATGTTTCTCTTTATTATTTATAAAAAAGAGTCATGCATACAACTTCTCAAATCTCAAGTAAGTATCGCTCTCGCCCCATCGCAGACCCAATAGGCGCGCAACACTGCAACAGCTGACTTCGTTTCAATTTCAACGACGCCCTTACTGGTGTGGGTGGGACCCATATTTACATATTTTTATTTTGTTATTGCATATGAAAGAATCATTTTGTGTTTTCGTATCACCTTTTTTTCTTTCATGATATCATATAAAATATATAAAATGTAAGAATTTTTGTTATTTTTTATTCTAATAGTATAATTAATATGGATTTTTAGATTTTATTTGAATAGAAAAAAATCAAATAGTATTAAAAAAAAGTGGAATTTTTTTAAAAGAATTTCTTGAAATTCAATCTTCACATATTAAAAATTCTTAAACAAGAATAACGTACATTTTTCAATGGTAGCAAATGACTTCATTAATCAACATTGCATTCGATCCTTCATCTTGAATTTAATAGTGGAATCCTAACTTAAATTCAACATTTCAACAATTTTTTTTTTGAGAAATTGAAAAAAAAAGAAGAAAAAAAGGTATTTTGAAAATTGATATTATTTAAATAATAGTAGAATAACTCAATTTTTTTTAGTGAAGTCCACACAAATCATGAAACACGGACACTCCAATGAATGCTGATGTGTCCTATTCTTGTGGATTCGCACGCATCAAATACTCGTTGTGTACCTGTGCTGTGTTTATGCCCATGTCAAGTATTATTTACGTGTGCATGCCTACACAACCTCTTCAATTTTAATTTATGATTCTAGATGTAGTAGTAACTTACGGGTAAAGAATGGATTTTTAAGGAACCAACTCCTAGTTAATTAAGTTTTTTGGGAGAGAGTCGATTCCATGACCAGAGTCTAGCTTCTCATCTACATTTTAAAGGATTAGTATATATAAATCATTGAAAACAATTTTTTATTTAATCAGTATCAGTCCCTCATATGGTAATGTTTGCACATAAAATTCTTAGTATTTAAAAATAATAATAATGCTCAAATTAATACTTTGGATATATATATGGATGAATTATATTTGTGATGTTGTTTAGTTAATGATGGATCCCATTGCAGCAGTTTCAGGGCCAGCCAGCTGCAGCTCCAGCATCAATGGCTGCTATGCAACAACCACCTGGGATCCGCCCTCGTGTGAGAGCAAGAAGAGGACAAGCCACAGATCCCCACAGTATTGCTGAGCGGGTAATTAATTAAGGACATGTTTTTTTATAGATGTTAATTGATGTGTTTCTTCTCATTCCTTTGTATTATATTGGATGTAGTTGCGTCGTGAAAGAATCGCAGAAAGAATGAAGGCATTGCAGGAATTAGTTCCCAGCATCAATAAGGTTCGTGTATTTGCAATGCTATAACAATATTAACACTTTTGGCAAATGAATTTTGTTTACTTATATATTTAGTGAACACACAGTTTACATTTTCTATTAATTTGTTATGCTTCATAAGATACTTCCATTTATAAATAAGCATCAAATTAAAACTTTTTAATTGTGTACACATGGGTGTTTATTTATCTTTATAAATTAAATTCATCTATCCAGTACTTTCTTATATAAGTATTCAAAATAGTGGATTACATACAGAAAGTAAATATACGGCTTAATTTGTAGGTAATGGATCGTCTACTGTTAAAAAATGTGCATTCTTTTGTGCTTAATATTATGAAATTGTGGTTGTAGACGGACAGAGCGGCGATGCTTGATGAAATTGTTGACTATGTGAAGTTCCTAAGGCTCCAGGTTAAGGTATGAAAGCTCCTATTGCATGCTTTCCTATTTCATTTCCTGAACTACTGAATCTATATTCCAAATTTCTTCCTATAGAAAAGTTATGTTGAACTTTCATTTGTGTCTTTTGAAATCAGTCCCAGGCACATGCATGTTATAACTTACAAGACCTTTTACTGAATCTATTTTTTTGACTTAGTATACATGTTAGTCTTAGTAGTTAATACTGTGAAATATCCATACTCATCTGTTACTGCATGATGGACACATTTTGTCGTGTGTGATATTCCTATTGCAATGAGATCTCAATTGAATAAGAGATATCTACTAGATCTTTTTAACCTGCTTAATTTGTTTGTACCAATTATCAAAAGTAAATAGAAGCTTCTGTGCTTTTCATATCACTAAATTTTATTGGCATTTTCAAATAGGTCCTGAGCATGAGTAGACTGGGAGGAGCTGGTGCAGTTGCTCAGCTTGTGGCTGATGTTCCCCTTTCTGCAGTGGAGGTGATAAATACTCGAAAGATGTTTTGAAATGCTACTTTTTTTTTTCATACCCTTTTTATCATGTCAATCTACCTTTACTTTATTTTCATCAAGCACTGCACTGCACTACACTTGCAAATTTTTGTACCACGGTACGTATCTAAACCGGGATATAATCACAGATTAAATCATAGCAATCATAGCACTGCACAACACATGTAAATTTATGTTTTGTTTTTTTATGATGTCTACTTTGCTTTAAATATTGTATGTGTGCATTCTATTTTGATTATTACATTGGTTATATACTTATATATTGATTCTATGAGCAGGGGGATCAGGACATAGAAGGTGTAGCCAATGAGCAAGCCTGGGACAAGTGGTCCAATGATGGCACAGAACAACAGGTGGCTAAGCTTATGGAAGAAGATGTTGGAGCAGCTATGCAATTTCTTCAGTCCAAGGCACTTTGTATCATGCCAATATCTCTAGCCTCAGCCATTTTCCGCATGCCTCAATCAGAAGCATCAACAGGCATCAAGCCTGAATCTAACAGTCACTGATATTAGTGAAAAGTATGATGACAGACATTACATAATTAAATTTCTTCATCCTTTATGACAAGGGTATTCTACTTTCTTGTATAATTTTCCTGATTGGATGGAGAAGGATCTAGTCGGTGCAGCTGCTTCACTCTTCTCAAGTTTTGTCAAACAAGGAGTAATTGTTATTCCTATTAAGTAAAATCGGAGGAGCCCAGCAAATGTCTTTTTTCATGGTGAAGATCAATATTTTCAATGGCCTTATTGATGTTTTTTCTTCCAAATATCTGTGGTGGGGTTGATGGTGGATGACCAAAATATTTGTAGAGGAAGCTATTTCCTAAGTTTTTTTTTATTTTTATTTTTAGTCAGTGGGAAGTGGGACCATTTAAAAGGAAAGGATGGGTACGCATGATGTATCGAGAGAAAACATTAATACAAGTTGAATTAAAATATGGTTAGTTACCTTGTAAAGATGTTTTGGAAGCATCTGACAATTGGAAAAGCTAAAGATATTTTAAAATAATAGTTTTGTTTGCTTCTAAAACGAGTGATCAATTCCATCAAAAAAATTAGGTAAGAGATTACTGAACCGACTGCTTGCTGAGAAAGTGGAAAATGACAGTTCGTTAATTTACTAAACAAAACCTTATCTTCTCAGTTCTTACTAATATGTTATATATATATAAGTTATGCTCAATGATAGAATAGAATTGCTAGTTAATACTATTGGTTGTTCGGTCGCAAACTTGAAAAATACTTCACAGAAGAACAAGAATTGAATGAGGTCGCCGGATCTCCACCGAATTCGGTGGAAATTGGTGGATGAAAGCAAATCACCATGGAGAACAGTGGCGGTGATGACCACCATATAAATATTTTGGGGCTCCACTTAGTATGTTCAAGAGATTAGCATGTAAACGGTCTAATATTGCAAGCTTTCATCCGACTTCATAAGTTCAAGGATCAATAACTTGAGAAAGATTATAATATCTCAATTGAGTTATTTTCTTGGTAAAAAAACAAAAATGCTTGCAAAATATTATTTTGATTATAATTAATGGATTGTAACATTAAAGTTTAATGGTTATAGATTCGGTATAAAAATAATCCAATAATAAATTATCGTTGATATTATTTTTAAAATAATTATCATACAAATTAATAAATTTATCTTACATTATAGATTCTGATTAAATAATGATGTAAAATCATTTTATATTGTAAGTGCATAATTTATTTCTCATAACAATAATCAATTATACATATAATTAATTATTAAAACAATTTAATTTTTGTAGTTAGTCCAAACACATCCTAAATAATTGTGCAGTTATTGATTGTAACGACCCAGGATAATTAGTTCATTATGTCCTTAATCAGTTAGTTATCGAGTTAATGATACTTCATGACTTCATGAGAGTGGAATGTGTTTAAATATTTTGTTTTTCCGAGTAAAAAACTATTTTAAAAAACACGGCATACTGCTACAGACTACACAGCCACTGAACCACACTTTCAAGTTCCTGGGCCTGGGGATACGAACTCTAGTGTTTGAAGTTGCTGGACCTTGGCTTTCATTATGGGAGACTTTTTGTTTTCTAGCCCAATGATGCATTCATAGTGTCTAGCTTACTGTAATCCTTCGCAAGCAAATTATATGGGTGATCAAAATTTGGTTTAATTGGGTTTACTTTAGTCCAATTCACCCTACATTTATGTTGATTTTTTAAACTTTGATATTACATCACATAAAAATAACTTGGACTATAGTCTTGAACCTAATTGGGTTATGATTCGGCAAATTAAAAATAATATATAAGTAAGGGATAATAATTAGAAGTAATAACTATATACGACTTTTAAATGTAAAGATAATACAACAATAAGCCAACTTGGCCACATCCTTTCCTCCCATGAATCCATCCTCGTTCTTACCTTTCATATGTCACCATGGGCACTTCAATGATACCACGAAAAGATAAAGATAGAGATAATAAAAAATTATTGACCCAAATGGTTTGACATTCGTGTTTTTTAATCAAGGATTAAAACTCGTGCTTAAGAGTTGAGTTGCATGTGTAGGTATCACTTTACCTCCAAATGTGCTGACTTGATGGAAAGCAAATTAGACAAATATCAAATAAAAAATCTCATACACATCTTGATTAGTAAGTTTGTCCATTTATAAATATTGAAAACAGAATGACTTTTAATTCTCAATCAATTTTAAGCAAATAATACAAAAAGAGGATAAATAAAGTCATTTGATTACTAAAGACATCATTTATAACTTTTAAAATAATCATAAGAGATTATAGAAGCACAAATCTATTAAAAACCAAATAAAAGTTAATAATTTTATCTAAAAAGATAAAAATGTAACTATTTGTATAATAAAAACTATAAAAAAAACAATATTTATCTAAAATGAGAAAAATATCATTATTTTCACAATTATATAAACATTCCTTAGAAAAAAATTACACTCATAATTAAGGTTTATCTTCCATCGTATTTGCTTTATTACATACTAGTTTAAAACAGAC
>PYAF01002226.1:288519-306169 GCA_007407185.1 Glycine tomentella | reverse complement strand
GAGAAAAATATCATTATTTTCACAATTATATAAACATTCCTTAGAAAAAAATTACACTCATAATTAAGGTTTATCTTCCATCGCATTTGCTTTATTACATACTAGTTTAAAACAGACACTTTTGCCTTGTGCCTTAATTGTCTTTTGTTGTTTTTAGTTAGATGTAGTTATAATAACTATTCAGTTGAAAAACTATTAGACAGTAATTACTTGTGATTGTGAGTAGTTTTTTGAAGTTGTTGAAGGATAATTTAGGAAGAGTAAATATGCAAATAAATGGAATAATTGTCTTTATTAATAATTATAGATAATAAGTTTCATGTTTAAAAATTATTAGACAATAAACATCGTTACTTGTGATTGTGAGTGATTTTTAAAAGTAGTTAAAGGATAAATTAATTAAATATACTTTAGAGGAAACGGTAATTTGTTAGCACTTTCTAGTGTAGGAACGAAAATTGAAACTTTTTTTTTTTAAACAAAAACCAACTTAAAAGGCAGTATTACATATAATCGTGAAGATGCTGATGAAAAAAAAACAGTGTTATTATAAAAAAAAATTATAAAAGTGAAATATTCTGTTTTTGATGTAAAAAGACATTATTGGTTCATCACACTCTCATCACTTAAAATGTCATTGGTGTGGTGTAAGAGTTGGTACATGGGATTAAATAGTAGTAATAGTCTAAGGGTCTGTTTGGATGTTAGTTTCTCTAGAAGCACTTCTAGAAGAGAAAAGTAAGGAGAAAAAAATGAAATGAGCTTTTTCATAAGTAAAAATAAGCTCTTCATTAGCAAATTTATAGATGTCATCTCATCTTTTAGATAAGTTACATTGGTAAGTTTCTACAAATTAACTAATGGAGAGCTTATTTTTACTTATGGAGAAGTTCATTTCATCTTTTTACTCTTATTTTCTTTTTCTAGAAGTACTTCTAAAAAAGCTTATCCAAATAGGCCCTAATAGTAATACTAGTACTAAGAAATAAAGACCTACAAGGAGAGACCAGGGAGGCCAGGCACGTAGGACCAATGTCTATTACAATGGATGGGTATGACTTGTCAATGAGTGGGATTCCTTGCTATTAAGGAATGGGGCCAATAGGTCCTCTTTGTCACTTGAGGATCACAATGAATAGGAGATCTCAATAATAACTTTAATTCTCATCCATATAATTGCTAAGTCATTATATATTCATACTTGCATTTGCTATTTGATTTCACTCAAGTGAAAAAATCAATATATAGATGAAAAAAATATTATACAACTGATAATCATTACTTTCACAAGAAATACTAGAAATTTACCTAAAAATATGATTGCCTCTACAATAAGTATCATAAACAATAATAAATGTATATAAAAAAATATATCATTACTTTCACAAGAAATACTAGAAATTTCCTTAGATTTACATATTTTTCGGGACATTCCTCACCTCCATTTTGGGTTATATATCACCCTTATTGCAAGTCCTGGATCACCAACTACCAAGATTCCCCTGTTTCATTCAAATCTCCATCACAACTATGAAGAATATCATTCGAGAGATTCGAATCCCGTTAAGGCAATTCCTTTACTCCACCATTGCATAATGTTACTTGCTGACAATTTAATTAAAAACTTACGAGATGTGGAGAAAATCATTGCATTTACTTTGTTAATAGCTTGTAAATTTCGAGTATCCAACACATTTTGCATTGTTGTTTTTCTATTGGTGGTTGGTGAGTCGGTGGACAAGGTTAGTTCAATGTCTCAAATAAAAGAAGCTCTTATCCTAATCTCATCAAAATGTCATTTCACATATGGCTTTGCCAATATTGAATCATTTCTACAAATTTTATATCAGTACCTATATCTTGACACTTTTGAATAAAGAAAAAAAAAAAGAGAAATTAGGGACTTGAGCATACTATTTTGGCTAAGGATAGACAGAAAGATATATACCAATGTTAATTATTTTTTGAAAAAAAATTATATAAATAACAAAACCAAATTATTTGTTAAATGGTTACTGTACGTCTCTGATTCTCTCGGTCAGACAGATATATGTCAATGTTAATTTTTTTTTTTTGACAAAAAAATTATAAAGATTGTATGATTATCAAATGACCCCTAAATCTTAATCTATTTATGCAATCAAATTGTATGATTGTATATTCCTTTAATTTTCTCTTACATATTTAGTCTCTTCATGTTCTTTTTAATTGTCTCTATATATTTAATTTCTTTGTGTTGTAATATTTAAAATTGATGAACTCAGACGATTTATCATTCGATTCTTATTGAGTCGACCTATCAAAGATTTATTTAACTTGGATGTCAAACAATTCAATCCAAATATGATATTATTATATTACTCATTCTAAACCTAAAGAAAGTAAATTTACACTTTTCCATTTAAATATTCTTGAACTATATCTCCTTTCTTCTAAGTATGATCTAACTACAGGATCAGTTACATAAGTTTTCCATTTTCCTTTTTTTTAGCCGTTAACTTGTTTGAATATCTAATTAATGGTGTTTTGTGATAGCGTATGTATAGTGACAATGGAAGAAAAATCGACAATTGCCTCAACGCAACAACAGATTGTTATAATTGCGTTGCCAACTCATTGTTCAGCAAGTCAATTATCAAATACAGTAATTAATAGGAAGCAGAGCAGAGCCTTAACGTGTTAATTAGGACTCCGAAGAAATTAAAAGCAAGTAACAATACTCTAGCTAATTTGAAAATTTGAGACACGATACAAAATTGTTTAACCCATGTTTTTCCGTACAAATTATTTAAACATATGTTGATGAAACCGAAGACAACGAAACTTTTAATGCAGAACTGTGGTTGGACCCCTATCTAGAGGGTCGCTTTAGATGGGCACTGCGAAAAGTGGACAAAACATTAGTGCTGTAATTAAAATGATTCAATGCTAGTCATAATAATAGGAAAGCTTATGTCTCTTTTTCTACACATTACATATGATCCTTAATTGTAAACTCTATCCTTTTTTATACTAATTGTATTTTTGTTAGAATATTTCTAAAACCTCGAAACAAATAGACAAGCTCAAAGGGAGTAGTACTACCATACCTACCAATAAAAAACGGAATAGTAGTACTAGTACTATAATGAAAAAAGATTCCCTCATTGATGATGTTCCTAGTAAATTCACATTAGTTTACGGAAATGATTAAATATTCGATAAAATATTAGGAACTATTATCTTCGGAAATGTATCCTTATATTTAATTATTTTTAAATATTTTAAATGTTTATTATAAATGAATAAAGATATCAGTTCCATATTTTAATCCGATTTTTTTAAAGTAAAAAGATAATAAAAAATGGATGAATTGTCATTTAACATTATCATCATCCTCCAAAAAATAATATCATCATGTCATATTACCCATATACGTGCGGATCTCGTTTTCATGTTACTGTGAATGCACAATTAGCGATTAATAAGTTATAAAAAAATTGTTTAGACTATAGGTATCTTTTTTACTAAGAAAACATCTTATTCGAGTAAAAAAGTATCATCATGAACACAAAAAATTTCTTTTAAATATTTAACATCACTGAATATTTAAGACTCGAAGTTAAGATCACTTAAAAAATTATAATTTAAAGTAAAGATATAATCATTAGAGCGTAGAAGTTTAATTCCATAGTGCATTGTCATATATTCATTACATTTTTAATCATGGATTCTCTAAAGAAAAACTTATAATACAATGCTATATGTAAGACAAAACAAAATCATCCTTCATTTGAATTGAAACTAATTAAAGTCGCCCTTTGCGATTACTTTGTTACTTTCCAATTTTCTTCTAAATTTCGACATATTACTAAAATATATATTTTAAACTTTCAAATAAATAATTAGACTAATGATCTAACTACCAATTTCCATACATTTACCAGTATATAAATGTCTTTAGTGTTGGACAAAAATTAAGAGTTTAATATTCATATATTCATGTAAAAAAATCAATTGTCAATCATTTAGAAAAATAATCTTAAATGTTACTTTTAAATTAAATATTGTTAAATTTAACAATTGTATCATGCATAATAATTTATGACTAAAAAGTAATGTAAAAAATCTTTATATTATTGTTCTAATTAAATTCAAAATAATAATGTTAATTAAGTTAGATAATATGCGTAGGAATTCGGTCATTTTTTTGTTATTATATTATAAGTGTAAATTGTTTACTATTTTTGTAAATAATTAATTTTTGCCAAGAACTTATCTACCTACTTGTAGATAATTATTAGGAGCCATCTTTAGGGAGGGGGACATGCTTTGTTTGGATTGAGATTAAAGTAAAGAATAGCTAAAAAGACGAAAATAAAAGAAAGATATATAAAGTGAAAAAGTTTTGTTTGAATAGCTATAATTAAAAATAAAAGAAATGGAAAAAATACTCTTTGTTTGTTTAAATGAGTGAAAAATAGAGTGGGAAAAAGAATAAATTACATGAAAAATATTTTGAATGTTAAAAAATTCTAATTTCTACTCAATTATTTGTTCTTCACATAAATTTGTTTATTTTAATTTTTCGTTATAAAAAATTATTATGTTTTAAATAAATTAAAACAAAAATTGAAAGAGAGAGAGAGAGAGAGAGAGAGAGAGAGAGAGCTAATTTCCCTTTCATTTTATCTCAATTTGGACGGAAATGCCTTTTTCTAAGTTATACGAAAATAATTTGTCTTATTCCTAATTCATATTTTTCTCAAATAAACAATAGAAGCCTAATATATCAATATCATTTTCTATTTTCTTTCTCTCTCTTTCAAGGTGAATTTATAAATAATAAAAACTTAAAGAAGAAAATGTCCTTAAGCATGTACGTATAAGTTGCTCCTCAAAATAAAATACTACTAGTATTTTATTATTTACTAGTCCACCAGCCTTCTTAGAATCTAGTTATATATTTTTGTTTGTGTAATATTTTTACTAAGCAACTGAGGCAACGTTAGACAGAAGTAAGTATTTTTGTTTTCTCAAATGAATAATATTGAGTATAATTTCGAACAAATACTCTATAGTCTCTAGGACGGAGGAGGGTACGTTGTCTTATTTGAAAAGAAAAGAAAAACTATAAACTCTCCTATTTTATAATAATAAAGTCCTCTTTTACCACATGATAAATAATTACCGATACATTTATAACTACTATATATTTTGATCAGTATCTGTCTTTCTTATGTACATTTTTTTTTATTTCATATGGATTTTACTTTGTAATCTTGTTTATCTGATCACGTAATAGTCATTTGAAAAGAGAAAGAATATATGCAGGTAGAAGATGATAGAATATTGAACAAATTAGCAAGTATAGACTATTTCCTCTATGTACTTTAGAGAAGGACTGCAAACAACATTCATCTATAATGAGAAACAAATGTGACCAAGTAATACAAAATATTACTAATTTTATTGACCCATAATTATGTTTATCTCACTTCAACTCCGTATTATATTATACAACTATATTGTCTTTATTGAAATATTTATTTCGATTTCTTAAAAATAATATTTTCCTTTTTATAGTGCTTTTGCTTTTTATCTTCTGTACCGATAATTTAATTTATGGAAAAAGAAATAGAAAAAGAGGTGAAAGAGTAAAAAGAAAAAGGGTAAGAGAGTCATTCGATTTTGAAAGTATGAATAGGTGGTAAATTTATCTTCCAAAAATAAAAAAATAAATTAAAATTTTAATTTATAAAAATGTAAAAAATTAGTCATGTACATAAATTAATAATAAACTTACCTTTTAAATTATGCAAATTAATATTAAATTATTCTGTAAAAATATAACTCATTATTAAATTAATTATCCACATAAAAAAAATGAAAAAGTTAAGAAAGAAAGAAATAATTGTAAATTGGTAAATTGGTGGTGTGGAGCCCAGGATGCAAATTCTAGTAAAAGGCAGGCAGGGGCACAAATGCACAATGCCAAACTGGGATGTCCACTAACCGCACCACAATCATTCCTATCATTACATCATCCGTGACGTCACTACCCGACAACCCTCGGATGATCTAACAACGGACAAGCGCTACACGTGGCAGCATCTTAACGGCGCGGTTCCCTCGGCCCACTGCACCCCATATTATTATCACCAAAAGCATCGTTCAAGGCAAGATTTCTTTCCATTTCCCAAATTCTATCTTTCTCTCTCTGTTTCGCTTTCACCGAATAACTTCACTTTCCCAAACTCCACCTGAGAAAAAGATACCCTTAATTCGCACGCACGCACTCACGCACTCTCTGCTTGTTTCTGTTCAGACTGAGTGTGGTTGTGTTGGACGCAGAACAACCAGACAAGAAAAACAAGCACGAGAAGATGATTAACTTCGAAGAAACCGAGTTGCGACTCGGCCTCCCTGGCGGGTCTGCGAGTGATCACAACGAGTCAACAACAATCAAGGGCAGTGGTGGGAAGAGAGGCTTCTCTGAAACTGCTTCTGTTGATTTGAAGCTTAATCTTTCTTCCAGTGATGACTCTGCCTCGGATTCACCTTCATCTGTGTCTACCGAGAAGGTCAAAGAGAAGACTACCCCTGCTGCACCTCCTCCTCCTTCTCGAGCTAACGACCCTGCAAAACCACCTTCAAAGTCAGTTCTTTTCCTCCTTATGCCTTCCCTTCATTTCAATTCCATATGGTTGTTCCCATAGAAAATTTGGTTCTTTTTTTTGTTGATATGAAGTTTTAGTTTGAGACTAAAATTTGAGGAATCTGTTTTCTGCTTTGCTGTGCCTTTTTTTTTTCTTTTTTCTTTTTTCTTGTTATATGATCTATAGCCCGTTAGATATATGATTTAGATTTTGTCTGAGACATAGAAAGGGTAATATATAGCTGTTGGAAAAAATTGAATATTTTACTTGTTTATGAAATGAAATTAGATTGTTCAATCTGTGAAGCGATGATGCACAGAAAATTACTTATTAGAAGAACGAGGAATTCTTGTTTAGATAAAGTGTGTAGAGATTTTGAGGAGGGAGAAAGCAAAAGCAAAAGAAACTGATTGATTTAACTTTCAATTGAAAAAGATAATAGAAAGATGCAGCTATAAGTTACTTAGAAGTTTGTTTCTGATTGAAAAGGTCGCAGTTGAGTAATTAACTAGTTATTATATTTCTTATTGCTGATCTCTGCCAACTTTACTCTGCCAGCTTGGTATTTTAAACATGTTTGATTGTAAGAAAATAAAACTAAAAATTTGATTGTAAATTTTCTTTAATTTGAAGTCGTATTTTTTTTTTTTTTTTTGCATGTTATAAAGTATGATTGCTTCTGAAAGTATTTTGAAAAATTAGTTTGTAATAATTTTGAAGTGTAATTTGTAAGATTTTAGTTTAATTCACTTGGAGTCTAATTGATACGGCATACCATTAAATGACTGTCCAAATTTATCTAATGTCAACAGTACATTAAAATTAAATTATACTACTAGGTATTTGATATTTTTTCTAAAATGATTAAACCTTGACTTCAAAACCTTTTTATTTGATTTCTACTTTGAAAATTACTAATTTAAAGACTATAATGAATTGAGATCACACATATAATTTGGATAGACGTTGATGTTTAGTATTTTAAATCCCTTTTGGGTAATTAAAAAGTAATAAAACGTAGAGTGGGTGTGTAAATTAGGTATTTGAATCATGGAGTGTGAAAAGAAAATTGCATCCTGATAATGACCATGGAAAAGTTTTGAAGGATATGGCGGAATAGAATGGCAAGCAAGTTGATTTTTCTTTTGCGGATGGCATGGTTGGTTGTCCGGAAGACAGAGGAAAAGGACAAGACACATGGAATCTTTACTTTTTCCGTCCATTCAATTCAACTCTTTGAAAGGGTGAATTCCAGCAAAAACACAAAAAATAAAAATAAAGCGGAAAGAGGATAATATAGTCCACCACGCCCCCCCTGTCCTGTCACGGTGTCGCCAAACACATTGAACATACCCATTTGCTATATATTACTATCTGGCTTTACTATTTTCATGGGTCCCTCCATCGAATCTCTTGTCTCCATTAAGAACACTAAAAATATTTACAATAGTTGGTGTAGACTTGAACGATGAAGCCCTAACCTTTGGGTTAAGGCAGTAGTGTAACATAGCGTTCACGAATGACAAAACAATATATTTATCAATGGGGATTAATGTTGAAATTGCAGGGCACAAGTGGTGGGTTGGCCACCAGTTAGGTCATTTAGAAAGAACATAGTTCAAAGGAACAACAATGAAGAGGAAGCAGAGAAGAGGGCGAAGAATGGAGGAGCAGCTTTCGTGAAGGTGAGCATGGATGGTGCACCGTATCTACGAAAGGTGGACATAAAGATGTACAAGAGCTACCAGGAGCTGTCAGATGCGCTGGCTAAGATGTTCAGTTGCTTCACGATTGAAAAATGTGGGTCCCAAGGGATGAAGGACTTTATGAATGAGACCAAATTGATAGACCTTTTGAACGGCTCTGATTATGTACCCACATATGAAGACAAGGACGGAGACTGGATGCTCGTCGGTGATGTGCCCTGGGAGTCAGTTTCCCCTCTTCATTTCCTTTTTCTTTCTTTTATTTATCAACCTTTTTTAATTATTTAATATTTTTTACAATTTCACAGGATGTTCGTTGAATCATGCAAGCGCCTTCGCATAATGAAAGGTTCTGAGGCTATCGGGCTTGGTTAGTCATCATACTTATAATTCATTAGTATAAGTATAAAGAAAAAATTGTTATCCTATCTTTACTTTAAAATTGTTTTTTTTCTAATTCACAGCGCCAAGAGCCGTGGAAAAGTGCAAGAACAGAAGCTGAAGTGATTTTAGGGTTCGGCGACAACAATCGGCTTGGTTGTTCATCTGCGTCACAAGGAAGCAAAATGTACTCGAGCAAGATCGAGTCTCTTATATGAATAAGAGCTTTATTATTATTATTATTATTATTATTATTGTGTCTTTGTAATTTTCTTATATGTGTATTATATGAATGAGAAAATAGTTGGAAATTCGTTAGGGACAAGAAATAATATAGAAGATGTTTATATGATCCCGTTTTTGTTTCCAAGGAAAAATATGTGACTTTGTCTATTCTATTGCCAGCTAGCTTACCTGCTTAATGATAATGTCAATTTTTCGAGTTTATCTTAACTGGGTTTTGTCCCCTCCCATTTTCATTCAATTGAGTACTTTGCAAGATTCCTTCACCTTATGCTCAAAGCTCTCTTGTCTGTCAAATTATAAGGGGCGTGGTTGTTTAAGGAGTTAGATACCTTTGGTTGGATCTGTAAACAGAGATATGGGGACCCGGTCCATGTGCTTCCTCGAGGGATCCACTATTTATTCACATGTTCCCTCTTTTTTATTTATTCTTTCTGGTCTCTCAAATACAATAGGAAAAAAATTAATTTCATTTACAAATATATTATCTTTTAGTGAAATTTGATATTAAAAATTAAAGTCATTAGAATTACAAGGACGGGTTAATTTGTACTTTTGTTTTTTTAAATGTTGTGTACAAATTTTAAAAATAGGAAACATTTAAAAATAATGTGACAATTTTATAATTAAAAATAAATAAAAAATTACAAATACGAATAAACGTTCCCTTATATCAATTAAACAAAGTGTACATTGAGAATGATAGGTGGAATTAGTTTATATATATTATATATATAGTAAGTCTCTGGAACTCAACTCATGTTAAAAAGACCTAACCTCTCTCTTTGGTTCCTTGCAGGGTTTCATGTTCATGATAATTGGCAATCCATTTGTTATCGGAAATTATATTAGGTGCTTAAAAAAAATTAGGTGATAACATCCTACTTGTTCTAAAAAAGGTATAGAGAAATTAAACCCAAACAGACATGTTTTCCACAGATCTGACTCTAGCATAAAATCACCAAGTCTATGGTATACCTGACTAGGGACTACAGTCTACAATCCTCATTGATGTAGATAATCAAATCCAGTCGAAAATCTGGTTCAACATGGGTCCTAATCGACTAATCGTGCTAAACTCAAGATCCAGACATCACATATGACCAGGCTCCCAGAAAAATAAAATTCTAGTTAGTTAGGAATAACTGAAACAGACATAATTTTCAGTTTGCTTTGGTGTAGAACTGTCAGCAGCAACAATACATCATTTAGATGCTTATGGCTCTTCCATCTGCAACTTCCTGAAACTCCCAGTCCCAATTGTTGAAACTGAAAGATTAATTAAACAAAATTAACATCCAATTTTAGACGCTTAAACGAGACTTAACAGAAACCTTTTTAGTAAAGTTTCAATCGCAGTTTAAAATTAAGAATTACGGGCTTAAATTAACATCTCAAGTTCCCAATAACTATATAACCCAATAACTAAACTAATTATACACATTTTCAACAGAGAATGTTACAGACTTGCAGTATAATCGAACAGGGAAATATAATTGCACTGCATCAGAGTTGCAGAAAAATAAATTGTCAACTAAGTCAACAACACCTACCTCTAAATCAAACTTCTAGTTCTAGATTATGTTAGTTGACAATGCTATAACTTACAGCAAAATAAGGCTTTGTACGGTGAAATCCTGAGTTAACTCATAGATGCTCGGCATGACATTTAAGAAAATCGTTTTCAACACATTCTAGTTTACCTTGAAAATTGAACAAAAACGAAGAATCATACGTTACTTCTCCCATAATTTTTTGGTCTAGGATCACAGGTATCTTCTGAAAAAATCAAGATTATTTTATTTAAATTTAAATTTTAACCTTTCAGTTAAATCGAAAGACTAAGATTTACTCCTCTTACACCTCACTGGATAATATATTAATATCCTATATATATGTGGGGTTAATGATCCCTAATCCACCATGTTGTGGAGATTGCTGCCATAGAGCATTGGCGTTGGCAATACTCTGAATATGTATTTAAATTTTAAATGCACACAATTATAGCAAGGAGGCTTTTCTATCTTTAGAAAAAGAAATAGGATTAGACAATATAAGAAGAAATAAGTTACTAAAATTACAAAACATAGAAACAATGAAAGGGAAGAAACAATAAGAATGATAGCTGCATCAGACTACACAGAGTCACATAATCAAGTAATAATTTGTTCAGTTTGATTAGATATTCAATAAAGAAAATAACAGATTATCATGATCCGATATTGCAAAAAGACAATAATGATAATTTTTTTTAAAAAAATGAACGAAAGAAAAAAGAAAATTATGTAAGGTGTACTTAAGCAAGGGCAATTTCACAGAAAAGACATTGATGCCACATGTAATTTCAACAAAGCAGTATTCACTCTTCAATTATATCGACATAATAAAATCTCCATAATGAGTACGATACCTGAAAAGTTTCAGCAAGGTCCATGGTATGAGCTAGAATACATCCAAGACCTTTATCTCGTGACTTCACTTTTCTGATTGACTGCATTTTCGCACATGGATCATATTCCAGCAATCTGCAAATGTGAAACAAATTAAATTATAGAAAAATCTAAATCCAAGAAGACAAACAATCTCCATGTTAAGAATTTCAAAGATGATTTAAAAATGGCAATAAACCCATACAAATCATCAAATAAGTTTGCAAAATTGAGATACACATTCCAAAAATCGAGAGAACGGAAATTAAGATGCTTTTCAAACCACCTTTATTTTCTTCATCATTATCTGAACATATTAATACAAGAATGACCATAGTGAAAAAGTATGTTTAGAGGTAAGCATCACTAACATTCAGTCTTTGGCATTAGTTGCTAAGTCTCAACTATAAAATGGTCGATAATTACAGTTAATGAGCATTATCAGTAAAAAAAAAAACATATAAGCCATGATGAGGGAAATCAAAATAGTCATATGCGGCTCAAAGAGACAATCAGCAATCTCAGGATGAGAAGCATGAGCATGTGTTACACATCACGATTGCTAATTAGACATTCAAGGAAATGACCAATTCATAGCAATTTGAATCAAACTAGCACATTGAGTGCTGTCAATTAATTAATCCTGTAATGATTACTTCACTTGATTCTTTAAACATTTGGTGCAGGATAACATCTTGGTTTAACACTATAATCTGACGTGCAGCTTCTTATTCTATATACTACAAAATGAGTTGTTACAATGTGCTAATTTGGACATTAAGACCTCTCATACCTTAATAGATTAAATTTTTCAGCTTTTGACTCCAAACTCTGAATTCTCTCAGCAGCTAATTGTTGCACACATTTAATTTATCGTTTAGTTTGTACCCTTTCTTGATGTCAATGTCAATAATTCATAAGAAGCCCATCATACATCTCCCAGAAGCTGAACCAACATAAAGCAGCAAGTACAAAAAATTATTTCTGAATATGTGGCGGCATATATGTCCTAGAGAGGAGGCATTTCCATACAAAGATTTATCTCTGAATATGCTAAACTAACAATGAGACAAAGAAAACGATGATTAAATAGTGAAATCTATTCCAAAACCTTTAAAGTACAAAAAATGATCAACGACCCATCACTCGTTTGGGCTTCTTCACATAACTCAACCGAATCTGTTTCAGGCGGCTTCTCTTCCTAGCCATTTTCTCAGGCAAGGTTTCCCTCTTCTTCACACCCTTGACAATCTTCTTCTTCTTCAAATACCTCGGGTCAACAGCATACTCTTTGACTATCACAGGCAGCCCTCTACTCTTTGCTTCATTGAATAGAGCATTAACCTTATCAATACGATTGTGGGCACCCAATTTCCCCATCAACAAGTCATAAGTTATAACCTCGGGTTCACACCCATCATCCTTCATCATAGCAAACACACTCAAAGCATGATCAACCCTCTCAATGCCACACAAAATCTTGAGGAACTGATAGTAAGCCTTCATATCAAGAAACTCACCAAACCCAGCAGATCTCATCCTATCAATCATTTCATCCCCCTCTTCCAATCTAGCAGCCTGATACAAACTCCTAATCAGAACAAGAAAAGTGGTCTCATTAGGGTAACACCCCCACTCTCCCATGCTGCGCAACAACCCCAACGCATCCTCAGTCTTCCTAGTCTTACACAAATTCGTTATCAACACATTGAATGTCTCCATATTCCTTGGAACCCCGCGGTACTCCATCTCCACCAGCACTTTCTCCGCCTCCGAATGAAGCTGAAACGGATCCTTCTCGCGACAAAGCTTGCACACGCAATCAAGCATGGCATTGTAAGCCCCTACACCAAGCTCAAAACCTCCACGATACATTTCACCAGCGAGCCTTTGAGCTTCATCGAGCTTCCCATCAATGCACCACCCTCTGATCAACATATCACACGTGGCTTCGTCGGGGAAAAACTCCCTCGCCAAATCCTTCACCATTTTTTCCGCGTAACTAGCGAAACCCTCCGAACAGAGCTTCTCTACGACCACCTTTAAGGAATCACGATCACGCTTCAGCCCGTAGTCTCTCTCCATTCGCTCGAAGAACTGAACCGCCTGGCTGGACCGGCCCGCGCGGACGAGGCGGTCGATCGCGGAGGCTAAGGTTTTGGGGCCGGCGGCGGAGGCGGCGGCGGCGAGGACGTCGTGAGTGGCCTTGAAGTCCTTGCGGCGGCCGAAGTAGTCGACGAAGTATGAAAGTGTGTCGTCGGTGTGGGAGAATTGAGGGTTGGAAGAGAGCCATTGGTGGAACCCTAATACAGTGCGGCCAGCTTGAGGGGAGAGGTTTAAGGTTTGGAGAATTAAATTGGGGGTTGGAGTGATGTGGGAGAAGCTCAGGTTGAGGCGCTGCGAGACGGAGAGAGCGTCCGAGTCTGGCTCTTTGAGAAGCTCTGAGGAGAGGGAGCTAGCAATGTTATCCGTTTGGGTTTCTGATGAGAAATGTCTTGTTATGAAGAACAAAGGGGTGAAGAGAGTTCGAGAATGGAAAGGGGAAGAGCAATGTCGGGGAAACAGAGGAGGGGGATGAATCGGAGAGGGAGATGTGAATGGTAAGGAACGAGAACGGAGTAAGAGCCTCCGAAGTTGCAGAGACGCTAATGGCGGCATAATTAGGGTTTCAGAGTGAGCAAGAACGGGACGAGAAAGGAGGAGGAAGAAGATACAAGGTAAACGTGGCAACCGCAAGTTAGCCCAATTCAATTTTGGGCTTTTGGGCTTTGTGAGCAGGGGGTAAATTATTCTCCCTGCCACTCAAAAAATATTCTCTTCATTCGTCAATTTTGGCAAGTGAATGATCAAGGATTTGTCATCTGTAGACTATTGTTATATCCACTCTCTTTCTCTAAAATCAATTTATTTAAATAATCTTACCACTTCTTCAACCCTTCTTTCCTCCATGACATATTTCATTCGTCTGGACAAGAATACACTTCTTTTTGATGACAACAATACATTTTCTTATCTCTCGTCACATTTCCTTTTCTCTTTCACTCTCTTCATTCACTTCGATCTGTTGCTTTGGTCTCTTTTTTTTATTTCTTTCTTGCTTAATCTCTTGTTCCAGTGTTAGGATTTGTTCATCCTCCAAACTTCAAGTTGTAGTAGTGACGTGCCTTTTTAAGTTGCTCAGATTGAATGACCAATTTGAATTATATGTTTTTTCACTTCATTTACTTAAATGTTGTATAATATTTTATATGAGATTTTTAATGGGTTTTTTGGATGTTTTTCTTGACATTCGATAAAGTTTTTTCCAAAACACAAAATAGTATTTCAAAAATTACTTTTCAAAATGTTGATACAGCACATTATTTTGGAAATTGCACTCCAAAATAATGATTTTGTGTAGATGTTATGGGTATAATATATATATATATATATATATATATATGATAAAAAAAATTAAATACAAGTGTACTTAGGGAAAAAATAGTGGATAAAGCCTAAAATATATTCCTTGTGAATACTTTAAATTTTTTAAAGTTTAACTTATTTATTTATTAATTTAAACAAGTTTAACTGAAAGTTCTAACATGATATGTTAAGAAAAAATAAGATTTTAATTTAACTCATTTAACTTATTTATAACTTAATTACTTTTATTTTTATAAAAAAAATATTGAATTGTTTTTTAACTTTATCAAATTAATTTTTTTTATTTGTCAGCACTTTATCAAATCAAGTTAGCAACAATTTACAGACAAAAAAATGCTCCATATATAATCTGTATTTTTTTTATAAAAAAAAATAGACAATTACGTTTTCATAATTCAGTAAATAAAAACTTCAAAACTTTTTAAATCCTCTTTGTATACAAATTAAAATGATCATTTTGGATAAAAACACTTGGATAAAAGCCGTCATGCTTCTTGATTGCTGTGATGTGATTGGATTAATGGAATACAATCCATAAAAGTTGTACACAAAATAATCCACCAATATTTTATTTTACAATCATGGAATAGATAGGTGAATCCGTTGTTGACAAAAGTTAAATTCGCTATTAGTATGCGAATGTATTTATTCAGCCATCCCAATCACCTGGTTTACTTTATTTTCATTTTCAAGCATACCTTATCTTTTTATGTTATTTACACAAATAAAACAAAAGCAATATTTCTCAATACTTAAACCTCGATATATTCTTAGCAGATAAGATTGTAATATGATAACGATATATTTTGTGTATAAATTACAATTTTTTTATTAGAGATAATCATGCTGAAAGTATATATAATTTACAAGCAAAATACAAATTTACACTATCACTCACTCTGTACCTTTACCGCATCCGTCCATAGATTATGAGGCATGTACAACAACAAAAATGAGTACTCCGCTAATTGGAATCACTCATTGCAAATTACTTAACCAAAAATATAATTAACCTAAAAAATTAAATTAGATCGATGGCTAATATATACTCTACTTCACTATGTTTTATTGGGAACCATCATAACAGGTGATTTTGGAGTTTGGACATTCACAAATTAATTTGACATCGGCTTGATTGTGGATAATATTTTAACCCATTAATTGTGGATATAATAATATATTTCTGCAAAACTCAGTATAACCGTAAGTCAAACAAATAGTAAATGCAAGGAGACAGCCAAATAAGTTGCATTTGTACTGATGAATTAATTTTAAATATCGTACATCCTGTGTTTATTAAAAAATAAATCATCATAACTGTTTGAAAATGAAAGTTAAATAATTCAGGAATTTCATTGAAGATTTTTACATATAGAATAATACTAATAAAGATAGTTTACTCTAATGTTATCCTGTAGGAGTTTAATTTACCACGGTTTTATGTCTTATGTTATGTGATAATTTATGTAAAAGAACAGTTGTGGTGCATCTGGAGAGAGCTCAATTTGCAAAGCACATGTTGCCTTATAGCAAATCATTTTTAATGTTTAAGTAGCACTAATAATGTAAAAATAAAAAGTATCTACAGTTTCAAGTAATTAGCAATACTGTTTGAGCAATGGAATAAAAAGAATTTTATAGTATTCATTCCATTTAGAAATTTTATTTGTGACATTTGACATTTAGTAGGCGAAATAAATTAATAAAGTAGATGAAAATTAAATAAGTGTGGTTCCATTTCAATACTATATTGGTGTTGAAATTGAACTGGTGTTAACTTCATTTTAGAATTTATGAATGTGATGCGACAAGACATACACACCTACGTACGTTAAAATGCAATTATTAACGAGTATTTTTAAATATTTGTTAAATATTTAAAATAAAAATAGTATTAAATAATAATTAGGATTTTAAAACCATTCATAACAATGTATTTAAATCTGTATTTTTTAAATAATGGTGTTAGTTTTTTTTAAAGGGAGTATTTTTTAATAAAATTTAATATTGATTAATTATTGAACTAGGACCCTTTTAAATTTTAATACAGGTTTGCCATATTTATCGGTCACTGTAAACCAACTTTGTTTTGAATATCAAATAAGAAAAATGCTAAATTATAATTTTAGTTATTTATAATTTTAAATTCTTGATTTTAGTTTTTTTTTTAAATGAAGACATTTATTCTTTCTATTTTTTAAAATAAGTAATTTTGTTATTCTATTAATCAATCATCCAAAGTTAAAGTGATATATTGATGTTAATTTATAACTTATAGAAAATGTTGACATCACACTTATATAAAAAATGTTAACATGATACTTACATAAAAAAAGATTCAATGAAGGAAAAAAAATAAAATTATCTTATTAAGAATTAAACTCATAATCATTTATTCATAAACAAGATAATAAACAACTAATATACTTGATTTACTTAGCTAAATAAATTAATATTATTTTTCTTTGTATCATTAGTCAAGAGTTATTAAATTTTTTTAATTATCATAATTTATAAATTAAAGATATTTAATACATACATATTTTTAATTTGTATATATATAATTAGAGTAAAATAATCTATATATTAAAATCAATTTAAAAAATTTATGTAAATAATTTACATATTAATTTATGGAATTTAATTATAAATTGGTAAAATAAAAATACAATATGTAAACTATATATTAAATATATTTAATTTATAAACTTTGATAATTTGAAAAAATTTAATAACTCTTAACTTATTATACATAGAAAATAATATTAATAATAATTAACTAAACAAAACAAGTGATTTATTATCTTGTCTATGAATAATTTTATGT
>PYAF01002226.1:259013-288419 GCA_007407185.1 Glycine tomentella | reverse complement strand
TATTTATTTTGAAAAATAGATTTTAAAAATAAGAAAATCAAAATTACAAGAGGATCAAAATTGTAATTCAATCTAAGAAAAATGATTATGGACCTTCATGTTAGTTAAAAGAGACCAAAAAGAAAAAGAAATAGCAAAGAAAGAATATTGTAGATGTGATAGATGATCAAATGTAACAATATGAGAAAGATATTCAGCGGAAAAGAAAAATAATATAAGAAAGGTAAAACAAGATTATATGTATCAATGTAATATTTACATCCTACCCAAAAAAAATATTTACATTATTGATCAGGTGTTCAAACATAGTTATTTATAAAATAAAATAAAAGCTGTACAGAATACAAGGTTATTTAGTTAAAGGCCAAAATGAAGCCTGCTTTAGATCCCATATAATACACTCGAGTTTTTATATGTGAAAAACAAAATCCAAGCTCTTTGATATGGTTAAGAGACCATGAACATAACTGGACAAGACAACATTGCCTTGGAGAACTACTCTGTGTCAATTCCTTTATTCATATTCTAAAGACAAGAAATGCGCAATTTGCGGCTAGCCTAGCGCTAATTTTTATCTCAGAACCTTTTGTCCAATCTCAATCCAGTGAAAATTGCATTATATGCTAAGTCATAGGCATGGCTCTAGAAGATAGAAATTATTATAATTAAACTACAAAGTGGAACCAATCAATGTTTAAATGAAATCGCAGATAGGATTGCAGAAACATATTTACATTGTCCAAGCTGCATGTGCGTGATTGTGAGATTTAATTAAGGGACAAATTATTATAATTATGTATTGAATTGAGAGTTATATATTGATAGTCGCCGCGTGCAAGGGAATGAAAGACAAGAGCTTCATAAAATCATATATTTTCTATTTCAGACTGTGATATTCATTTGATATTATCGAAATCAAATTTATATTATTGTTCAATTAATTATCGATAAAAGATTTATAAATCAGCTTCTTAATGTGACCGTCATCATTCAGTTTAGTCCACATAATTTTCAACGACAATATTTTATCCAGAATGGGAATTCAAAATAATAAATAAATAATGGTTTCACTGGTATTAATAAACAATATATAATATCTTTTATTCTCATTTTAATTTTAATTTAAATGAGTGGACATATATAAGAACCTCCAACTTTCAGTATATAAAAAAAATAGAACTTCCAATTTAAGATAGCTTATCAATTAATTTTAGATGGATTCTAGAGTGTACAAGTGTTGTAGCTACATCTGGCATCGTGCACAAATAACAAAAACTGTTAGATTGACTATGATGAAGAGTTGGATATAAGGTTAGAAGTGTTTTTGGGAACTTTTTTACTGAAAAAATATTATATTTTCAATAGAGAAACTCTCAAAAACACTTCTGACTTGTATCCAAACAGACCCAAAGTATATAATGATGGTTCTTAATACACTGATTGTTCTTGTTTATCTATCAAAAGACATACCCATATGTACAACTATCAAATGGGCTAACCTAATCCATTTAACCCTGGGCCATATGGGTTAGGACCAAAAAGCCCACAAAGCATTATGAGCTAGTATTGGTTCATGTGTCAAAAAAATTAGACTTTTTTTTTTTAAATTTTCATAATTCAAATATCTATTTTAGTATAATATTCTTTGTTTTTGTATGAAAGAGTTTAGCCAAAGTCATTCAAAATTAATCCAGTTAAACAAGGTTGATCGAAAATAACCTTAGCCAAAATTAACCTTAATTGAGGTTGATTAAAAATAATCCCAATCAAGATTGATAAATTTTTTATAAAATAAGATCAAGATCACAAGAAAAAAATTTGAAATGAACACAAGATGAATTTCGTGCATGTTATTCGGTATTTGCTTTTTGAAGACAAAGGAATGGGAGATGGACTTACTTTGCTGAAAGTTTGTCTTACAACAAAAGCTTCTCATTGATTTTGATTTTTTTTAATATTATATTCAATATCTAATTCAATATCGAAAAGAAAAAATAAACAACACTTGAGTGTATCTTTTAATGGACAAACAAGTACAATTAAGCATGTTGAAGACCATTATTACATATTTTTATCATAACCACCAATTTAAATCTAATTATCATTGTTATTTGTGCACGATATTAAACCTATAACACTTGTACATCCTAAAATCCGTCTTAATTTTATTACATATATAATCTATATAGGTATATAAGACTTTTTTTTTCTTTCCCTAGTAGGTTAGACTAATCTCTCTCTATATATAAACTGTCTAACTAGTATTACCAATATATTATTATTTTTTACTTACTTCTTTTACTCTTTTTCTTTCTGTTTTTTTCCTGTGTTTTCTTTTTTCTTCCGTGCAAAGCACGGGCACCGCATGCTACCATAAATTATACTAATTATTACATCATTAATAAATTTATCATTCCTTTAAAAATAAATTAATCATTATTAATTTTATATAAAATATGATTTTTATCAAACTAAACCACATTACAAATATTCTTATTTTAGTTACTTATACTCAAAATCAACCCTTGTAATAAGAAATTACTAAAAAAATATTTTAAAATTATTCATTGTTGATATAAAATTATTTTATGTCATAACAAAAAATATATTGTTTACATCATTAGTGTGTTGCTCACATTTTTCTTATAAATTATTATATAATTAATATAATTGTATAATAATAATAATAATAATAATAAAAATAAATGATTTCACAAATTAACTTGCATATAATTAACTATATATTTTAATTTTGATTATACTCATTGTTATTCTAAAATTATTTTATATTATAATTTAATCATCTCATAGTATAGTTTAACCTCCCAAATACTATTATTATATAGTTAAATTACTCAAAAAAAAAAAATATTGACACCAGTTCTTAATTAGAATACTATTTCTTACACTTATGCTTTTTTGATATATTCTCTTCTTTCTTCTATCTTCTGTCTAGAATGATTAATTAATTTACCGCATTATTTTCGATCTGAAGATTGAATATTCCTTCAAAATATAGTATATCAGTCCCGAATTGCGATAAAGACTATGTAAAATATTGTAATGGATGTAATTCCAATGTTATACGAGGAAACAAAATATCAGTTTGCAATTTGCATAAGCTTGATTTTTACTATAGTGATTGGTGCCAGCCTCAATGAAACCTATAAAGGCAAGCACATCTAATTCGATCAACAGCAAGGCAAATTAAACTGCCAAATTAATCGAGCTTAACATTATGACAATGATGGCGAAGCTTACCCTATTTGTCTTGTCCATGGTGTGTGTACTAGCTTTGACCTCTGCGCAAAGTGCCATTGTGCAGTCTACACATATCATTTATACCAACCTGAGCAACATAATTGGAACTTGCTTGCAGTGAGTGCATATTGCGCCACTTGGGATGCAAACCAGCCATTCTCATGGCGCAGCAAATATGGTTGGACAGCCTTCTGTGGCACCAGTACAAACAGAACAATTACCATAAGGCATAATTAACAACTACAGCACAATATATCCCAATCCTACACTACTAGTCGTGAGTTATGCAACCTGCAGAAGACATAAGAAAGGTTGAGAATGCCATTCATAATAGGAAGATTGAAAGCATTTGTATTTAGCTTTAATCCATCCCCACAATTTAGACTTAATTTCTTCAATGACATAATCTGCACAAGGCTGTTGGTTTTGAAAAATGACAGCATTTCGGTGATTCCCAATGGACCAAATGAGAGCATAAGTGCACCTCGAGACTTTACACCTTGGACCAAGCCATGATACAACAACCTGTAGGCAAACTCATTGAAATCCAAGCCAACTATAACATAGTTGTCAAATATGATAAGGGAAGTCATAGCTAAAAATAAGATGATTTCCCCTTTCCAGCATCAGTCCATACTGCTGGGGTATCTCGGACCCTGGTCAAATGTAAGGGGTACCTCGGCTCGAACTTTGGTCGGTCAAGCGCAAACGTATCTCGGCCCCTCGGTCTGCAGAAGCGGAATAAAATAAAAAAAGGAAGTAAGAGAGACAATCAATCTGTTTTACGTGAGAAAACCTTCCTCAATGTGAGAAAAGAAAAACTCACGGGACCTAGTCCAGTATCAACATCTACTATAACAGATATCAGTTACAATGAATCAAAAACACACTAATAGTGGTGGTACATTCAACCTCTCCAACAATAGTGGTCACTTAAACGCTCACAGTGTTTCACTCTAAGCTCTCAAATATGCAAGCACAGTAGCTTGCTCAAATATGATACTCAAAACTGTCACTTGAGGCTCTCAAATTTTTGTGTCTGTTGCCTCCACCCTTACTCATCTATTTATAGGATGAATTAGGTTTACAATGGACTGGACCTAAACCATCAAATATTATTTGATTTGGTCAATCAAATAAAAACAGAAAATATCAATCAAGTAAAAACGGAAAGTATCAATAAACTAAAAACAGAAATTATCCAACACATATAAGACGCATGTAGAGTCAGTATTATGAGTAATGATGTTTCTCTTCAATAATTGGTCATATGTCTCGATTCTATTAAGAGCCAATCTCCATGTAAAAACAATAGCTTTAGAGGAAGCTTTCAGTTTCCACAATAATGAAAATAAGTTATCCACTACCCTAGAAGATGCATTATACAGTAAGGAATAGACATCTTTAGCAGTGATGAATAGTCCCTCAGTATTGCTTTTCCATAACCATTTGTCCTCTTCAAATTGTTTCACAGGAATTTGATTAATGTCAATAGAGAATTGTTCTACATTTTCCTCCTCATGAGGCAAAATAGATCTCCTCCAATCAGTTTTCCAAACCCAATTCGATTGTTGTCATTCTCCCAGCTGCATTACTAACAACTTTTTATTAACTGCAAGGGAAAATAATCGTGAATGTCACCTAGATAAGCAACCATTTCCTGTCCATTCATCCAACCAGAACCTATGTTGATCTCCTCTCTCTATTTAACAATCCAGATTATCCATGAACCAATAGGACCTAGACTGCTCACCAGTGAAGGAAATAATTAATGTCTCTTCATCATTGAGAGATTCTATTATTACATATAAACAAAAGATGCTAAGTTGAAACACTTATTTTGAAAATAAAAAAACAAACTTAACCCAAGTTGTAAAAAATCTGAAAAATCTTATTTTAACAACACTTAAACATTAATATTACTAATAGTAAGATATACAATAAAAATACTAACATTTGCCAAGTTCATCATTGCGATCGCTCTTGTTTCAATTTTCATTGAAACCTGACTTTGGATTATGTGGACTTTGTATCATTCGTTTGCATAAGTTAATATTAGAAAGAGATGTTGATGCACTCACCTTGCCTGTCTCTGTTATAATTTTAATATAATAAATGTATGATGTGGATATAGATAAAATTAAGTTTTATAATTCTTATTTTAACCTAGGACTTTAATACAGGTTTGCAATACTTCTAAAAAAATTCCTTTTTCAACAAAAAAATAATGTTAGTTTTAAAAATAAATAAAACAGAACTTAAACTAATTAGGTCTTTAATTATACGCCACTGTAATTGTAAAATAAAATAAAATAGCAGGTGTATCGGGTACTAGTAGAAGGCCAAAATGAGGCCTGCTTTAGATCCCATATACACTCGAGTATTTTCAGATAAGACAAACAAAATCCTAGCTCTTGGATACGGTTAAGTGACCCATACACACATAACTGGACAAGACAGCATTGCCTTGGAGAGCTACCTGTTCATGTCAAATCCAATTATGCTTTCTAAAGACAACAAATGCGCATGCAATTTGCTGCTAATTCTAATTTCTTTTTGTCTCTGAACTATTTGTCCAATCTCAATCCCATGAGAATTGCATCATGCTCAGTCATAGGTTTAGCTCTAGAAGGTAGAGATTATAAACTACAAAAACTGGAATCGATCATTCAATATTTAAATGAAAAATCGCAGATAGGATTGCAGAAGCATGTGCATGATTGCGAAATTTAATCATTGTATATTTTAGTTTTGATTCATTGTTATTCGATCTAAATTATTTTATAACATAATTCAATCATCTTAAAATAATTTAACCTCTCAAATAGTATTATTGTATAGTCAAATTAAATAATATATATATATAAATGTAAAATATTGATGGACAATTTTAAAAAATAAATAAATTTATATTGACACAAAAGATTATCATCAATAATTAATTAGAATAATATATTTCACTCTGATGCTTTTTTTCTTTTTCTTTTATTGTCTTATGTTTGGAATATTGGTTAATTTCATTACCGCATTCATCCTATTCGATCTGAAGATTGAATATCCGTTGTTCTAAAACAAAGATGTCAAGCACGAATTGCGTTAAAGACTATGTAATATATACTCCAAGGTTATACGAGGAAACAAAATTTACTTGCACAAGCTTTGGTTTTTACTATATATCAATGGTGTGCCGGCCGGCCACAGTATATGAAGCCTATAAATGCAAGCAGATGTAGTTTCAACTGCAACGCAAACTAGGAAACTAATCAAGCTTAACATTATAACATTATTAATGATGTTAAAGGTTACCCTATGCGTGTCGTCCTTGATGTGTATACTGGCTTTGGCCACATCACAAAGTGCCATTGTGCAGTCTACATATCATTTATACCAACCTGAGCAGCATAATTGGGACTTGCTTGCTGTGAGTGCATATTGTGCCACTTGGGATGCAAACCAGCCATTCTCATGGCGAAGCAAATATGGTTGGACAGCTTTTTGTGGACCTGTTGGGCCTCAAGCAGAAGCTTCTTGTGGCAGGTGTTTAAGGGTATGCTATGCACCACTCCGTCATCATTCCTTATGATGATAAACAAATTAAGCAAGCTCCTTAGTTGTACATGTAGATGCATATACATTCTAGCTACTACGTAATTACATGTATATACACACATACATATTCTAATTATTTTTTCTTCTTTTTATATATTTACATTTTGTTTTGCTTTTTGATTGATCAATAAAGTTCAATAATTTATCGTTGATGGGGTTGTAATTACGTAGGTGACAAACACTCGAACAGGAGATCAACAAATAGCGAGAATTGTGGATCAATGCAAAAATGGAGGGTTGGACTTGGACATTAGTGTGTTCCAAAGACTTGACTCTGACGGAAACGGGAATTTTCAAGGCCATCTTATCGTCCATTATGAATTTGTGGACTGCGGTGACTAAACATGCATGTCGTTGTTAATTAAGTTCATATATAGATTGCAGGGGCTATAGCTAGCATGCAAGTCTAAGAAGAACGATTCCCGTGGGTTATTTTTACTAGACATGACTTAGCAAAGTACGTACAAGCTAGCGTAATAAAGTTATGTTGGGTAGTTACCAATTGCATGTGATTGGAAGGAAGGAAGACTGTTGTTATATTTCGTTTCATTTTCCATAATAAATGTTGCAAGTCATGTGAATCTCTCTAAACTCTAAAAAGTTTTTTCCTTTTATTTTCCTTTTCGAGCTTGAAATTAAAGTTGCAATATAGCGGATGCATATGTATGTTGGGTTAAGATTCACGAGTTCTTGAATTTTGCTAAGAAAAACTAATGATATTAAGAAGTAATAATTATTATTTGTTGGTAAAAAATAATAATCATGGCACGATAAATTTTTTGAAGGTAAATCAAGAGTAGCTTTTATAAAATTGATTCTAGTATGAGTTAATAATCTATTTTAAAAATAATTAATATAATTAGATTAAGTTTAATTAACATGTAAAATTCAACGTTTTCCTATATTAATTAAAAAACGTATTGACACTCATGAAGTAAATCAAACTGCATTATTGGATATACTTATAATGTTGTTTAGTGACTATCGTTTTAATTTCCTTCAATTTAATATAGCCTGTGTGCCACACTCTTGCATTTACAAAGATTCATATAAACTATTTATAAAGAGAGGGATATTGTGTCAAAAAAATAATATAAAGAGAGAAGTGAGGTATTTATTTCGCACACTAATTAATCTCTAGCTTTTTTTATTACAAAAATTATGATCTATCTATATAAGTTATAATGGAACCAACGTTAACAGTAATAAGTATTGCAGTAAAAAAGAAAAAGCAGTAGTTAATAAAGATAAACTGAAGTACACTTCAGCATATATACCTCAAGATTAGTCAAAGATGATACACATGACATATCCCAAATTACTCTAAATCTATCAGATTTTAAGGGCTAGTTTTATCAAAATGTCTGGAATCTAGTCTATGAACTAAGAGTACTCCAACTGCAAGTGTCCTTTTATTGACTAGATTATGAAGAAAATGAAACAGTTTAAATATGTATTTTTCTATCACGAGAAACAGGGTGTTATTGGAAAGCTTATTGTTGTCAATCAATAGTCTCATATATAGATTCTTAATGTTCCAACTTCATCTTACCAAGTAGCATCTCCAGCCATACGGTTTGGCAAGCTGCCAAAAACCCTAAAGTATACTCTATTTCACATTTAATGAGTGTGGTTAGCTAGTTGACAATATACATCAAACTTACAAAAAAAAAATATAAATTTGATTTCTACAAAATACATTATTTAGAAGAAGTAGCAAATTTTAAACGTGAATAAATCTCAAACAAAAAATTTAGGTGTGATATTTCTAACCCAAAGTAACCAAAATTTGTAAAAATATTTAAAGGTTGTATAAAAAAGCTAAACGCACTCATTATAGTGCGCTACAAAAAAATGAGTTCTAGTGGCGGTCATCATAAATTGCCAGAAATGTTGTTTAAGGCCAATTCTTTACTTTTGTTAGTCTTAACAAAACGGGTCTGGTCTAACGGCTCGATCCGTTTAATCTAAAAAAAATGTAGGTTAGGTTAAACTTTCAAGTCCATATTGAGTAAACAGGCTGGGCTAACCCGGCCCACTAAAACGTGGATCAAAATGCGAGCCGGATGGGACCGAACCACAGGGCCTACAACCCACCAAATAAATAAAATAAAAAATATATTATTTTACATTTTAAATTTAATGTATGGAACTATAGATGTTACTTTGCAAACTTTAATTTTATGTATTATGGCCTGTTTGGATAAGCTTCTCTAGAAGTACTTCTAGAAGAAGAAAATAAAAGTAAAAAGATGAGATGGGCTTCTCCATAAGTAAAAATAAGCTTTCCATTAGTTAATTTGTAGAAGCTCACCAATGTAGCTTCTCTAAAAGATGAGATGACATCTACAAATTAGCTAATGGAGAGCTTATTTTTACTTATGGAAAAGCTCATTTCATTTTTTTCTCCTTACTTTTCTCTTCTAGAAGTGTTTCTAGAGAAGCGAACATCTAGTATCAGACTACCAGTAACATAATTTCTCATGGATTCTAGGTTGATTTTTGCATATATCTTTCTCATTCTAATTTTGTTTAATTGTTCTTGGAAGTTCAATGAATCTTGCAGGACTTGTTTGATTTTGTTGCTTCTGCCTTCTCAAGTTCTCATCATCTAATATGAGGTAAGATATTAAAATGATTACATATATGAATTTATCATTAATTTTTAACATAACTTAAATAATTTTTTTATCTTTTAAAATAAAAAATTATTTTTTATTAAACATGCCTAACTTGCCTATAATTTACTAACCCACCTTAAAATAGGATGAACTATTTTCAACCTATTTTATAAAAAATTGGCCAACTCAACCCATTTTTAGTGAAGAGCCCCACTTTCCCAAGCCTAACTTTTGTTTTTTCACTCAACGTTATAAACTGTCATGCAGCATTTGAGACTTCGCACGCGCCAAAATCTCAAAGCTTTTGGAGTATTCTTCTCACTGTCTACTTAGGACATCATTTGAAAAGAAAAATTGCCTCAACTTTCAAAAGCAAATTAGAAACCCTTGACATAACTTTAAAATCGATATTCTTTTTCTCTTTGTGTCGTCGCCATCGCTGATTTCAGCCACCATTGGCCTCGTTTTCTCAATCTAAATCTATAGAATCCCTCATCTCGTTGACCTGTATCAAAGTCCCAAGAAAATTTCCTGCAATCGAAGCTTTGGTCGAACCCTAGCTACGGCCATCAAAGCCATTTCTGGCTATCACTGTAAGGTTCTTAGAAATCTACTCTGATTAAGGCTTTCTTCTTATCAACCGCAACAAGGCTTCACTGGGTAAACCCAATTTGAACCGTAGACCGAGCTTTTGCTTTTGTGCCTGAGAAGCTACTCCTTCACTTGCGGTTCTCCTTCTTCAACTTGATTCGATTTACACGGCATTACCTTTATTTATTTTTTATTTTTTAATTAAGTATAAGGACGCATTTTATAGTTACGTCTTTTTTATTGAGTTAAATTAAGAGAATGTCTTGTGGCACGCAGAAGAGTTTGAGAAAAGCACTTGGAGCACATCCAATCTTGTGTAAGCATTGCTTTTTATTTGGCTCTGGAAGGAATAGGGAGAGCGTTGAAAGGAAGGAATTGACTCATTCCATTCAAAATCTTCAATTAGAGCTTAATTTCCACTCATTTATTGAATTCTCTTAGTCAGAATTTGTTTTAAACTCATGGATTTCCCTATCTTTGGTAATTCATAGTCTTCCCTCATTTCATTTTGGTTTTAAGCATTCAGATTTGACAGTAAGGGTGGTTTTGTGTACCTGTTATCTCCCACACCAGAATTGTCGACCTGGTATTGAACCACAAGACTCAGATTCTCTATATTGCAGATATTATCTTTGTTATCATGTACTTGGAGAGTGTTCCTGGTTGTTTGGTTCTTGAATCTGGAGCTAGAAGTGGATCTTTGACTACTTCACTTGCAAGGGCAGTTGCTCTTTCAGGACATGTGTATACGTTTGATTTCCATGAACAAAGGGCTTCATCAACTAGGTAACAAATAAGGAAGAAATAGTGTGATTTTTCGTATAAAAATTGACATTGTAATTGACATAATAGGATGTTTACTTTTATGGATTTAATTTCCATTATAGTAGCTTTTGTTATGTACTACTTGATATAACAGTACTCTGCTATGTTCTTAGATCATGTAAGGATTCCTCTCCAGTCTCCAGAGGATTTAGCTTTCTAGTATGTATGTGGAAAAAATGGATCTAGTAATCAGTTTCTAATTTTGCCCTGTACAATTACTCTCTTTTTTGACAAGGTTATTTAGAATGTTGGATCATTCCTATGTTATATGTTCACTTAATTTCTTGTTCTTTGTAGGGATGATTTTGAGATGTCTAAGCAGCTTAGTCATTGTGGAAGTTAGTCACTGTAATTTTTCTCAACAGTTTTGTGTTTTTCTTCTTTCTACATATCTATATTTTCTTATTTTCATTATATGTGTGTTTTTTCTTTCTCTTTAATATTATATATATGCAACTTGCATTTGACTGACCGAATTCCCTTGTAAATTTATGTTGATGTATAAAGATATAAGGACATTTAAGGTACTTTTAGGCAAGTGTAGGGCAGGGGAAAGATTTCTAATAATCTTGCGGTTGGTTAAATATTTTCAGCTTCTTTTTTTACAAGCATATTTTTCAGTTTCTTATTTAGTTAAATATTTTACTTTTGAGCTGATTTTTTTATATCTGAAATGAACTGCTTATTTTGACGCTCAAAAGGTGCTTTAGTAGTTTCTTCTCAACAAAAATTATCTCTTACTATTGTGATAGTTTGTGCGTTGGAGTGAAGAAGCAATCATTTTACTTCCCAGGTAATTAATTACTTGTTTCTCTAACTGGAATTTGGGAAGGTTTTTAGAGTTTCTCCAGCAGTCCAGCTTAATCCTATTGGTTTGTTCCTGTTCTAGTTGATGGTCATGTTCTTTTATCTGACTTCATTATTATAGTCACTTCTTTCTTTCTCTTTACCAAATGTTAAATGCCGTTTCTTTAGTTCGTTGTTTTTGTTCAAATGTTTATGATGTTTTCTGTCATCATATATGTAGGTAGTATTTGGAAGAAAAATATATCTTTTACGTTCTCATGATATTCATAAAAGAGCAATTAGTTCATGGTACACTACATCCCCTTTCTCCAAAATGAAACTAATATAATTTTATTCTCGACTGTCCAATACTAAAGGAAATTTTGTCTATCAGATCATATATGTAATCAAATAAATCTTCATAATTCATGTTTCAGACTCTATTTTCGTCACATTAAGTAGATTTATAAAAGTGAGGAGTTTCATAACCTGTATTTTATAATAACATGATTTACTTATTACCCTTGGCAACAATATATCCAATACATTGCCCCAATTTAACCACCAGATTATGATATAAATATTACTACTGTAAGTAAGTCATATAGAAGATGGACCTAATATTTTTTTGATTTTCATTCCCTATGCTTCTCTAACATACTGTGTATTACAAATTTTTTTTTTGGTAGTTTGCATCTTAATGTCTCGGAGGAGTTGAAGCAAAACTATTGTTTTGACAATACAAGTTAATCTCTTAGAATTATGTTAAATTTTTCCTTGGCAATACAGTTGCTTCAATTATTGGTAAAGACTGAGGTGTATTTGAAGGCCAAGGATCTTGAGGAAAGATCAGCACAAAGTTTGTGAAAGATCCGCAGCAAGTAAAGTGAGTGACCTGTGATTTTCTTTCTATGATGCTGAAGTGGGAACAATAACCATTGTTTCAAGTCATTCCGTAAATACTATGTTGTGAGGATTGGTAGTACTTTTGTTGATATTTTTCTCTGTTTTATCTTTTTTCTTTCCTCTCAGTTTTAACTCCTTGAAATCATTGTATTTTCTTTTTATTAAGAATGATAGTTCTGGCCAGTAAAAGCTAAATCAATTATGTGGAAGTACATTTTCTGATTGAGAATACATTATCTGGGACTTTAAAATCACCAGCATATGCTAACATAATAGATGATGGCATGGATGGATTAGATTTGACTTTGAGCTTGATGTAGATAGCAGTGGGGAGATAGTGTTGTGCCAAACCAATAGTGCCTTTTGGTGTTTTTTTTTTTTTCTTCTTTTATGAGTTTTCTATTTCTATTATTAATTTTATCAAGATTTTAAAAACTGTCATACTGAGAGTCTAGACTCTTGACTTAAGCTCAACCTAACTTATGCATTTCTAAAGTGTCTGCTTGAGTCTCCTCCATTGGAAACTGATTTTTCCTTTGCAGGTAAGACTTGACCTTCTCTGGGAGGATGGTAGAGTTGACACTACAATGTTGGGGAAGTTCTACAATTATGCTTCAAGACACAGTAAATAAGATTCACTTGGTGTTCTTCAGTTGTAATATGACTTTGTTGGTACTTTAGTAATTTTTATTTTGTATTTTTGTTTATGTGTGTTTGTAATTTTTGGATATATATTTGATTTCTATGACAAAATGGCTTTTTACTCGATACCACATTAAATATATGAGGCATTAGGCAATGAACTTTGGTTTATATATACGTTATATGAAACAATATTTTATTTTATATGAAAAGGATAGCATTTGTTATTTGCTTCAATTTTATTTATGTTTTCAATTTTTATATAATATTAAATTGCTTAAAACTATTATCCAAAATTTAGGTATTGGTTACAGTGATACACAACACATATTGCCATATGTTAGTAAATTTATTCCCACACTTGCCAAATAGGAAGAGAATAATTATAGAATTGATGGGAATGATTAAAATTGAGAAAGATTAATGAGTTTTTCTTTAAAAAAAAATACTGTTTTGGTGAAAAAAAGAATGCCAAAATGCACTTTGTGGGAGTTTCACTAAATGCAAAAAATAAATTAAATAAATTTTGTGTCAATTTTTACCTGTCACATTTACTAACGAATTTACTTATATTCACTTTAAAATTGTCACAAATCATTTATCGTAATGGTTTATCTTAATCATTATAAATGTAATTTGTAATGATTTAATCTTTTGAAATAACTTTTTTAATAGTTATAAATTGATTTTTTTTAATGATTATATATATATATATATATATATATATATATATATAAAAGAGGTATAGTGCCACCACTGATTATTTTTTCTTCGAACAACATGAGATGAGGGTCTCACAAAGGAAAAAAAAGAGAAAATTGCATTTAAATAAAATTATTAGAAAAAGAGAAGGAGAATGCGCTTAATAATAATAGGAGTGTATGCATTTTTTTATTTGAAAAAATAAAAATCAAATACTATAAAATTATAATAATTCAATTAAGTAAGTTATATTTCTTTGATGGAGTATATGGAGACAGTGATTAAGAGTATCAAGTTTTTTTTAAAAAAAACACTTAAATGTCACCCTAATAGTAAAAATTGTTAGAATGTCATGTGGGTTAATTCATCCCACATCCCAACGAATTACGTCAACTGATGTGGAGTCAATTTGCTGGCCCGACAGAAACGGGCAAGACACGTGACAGACACTACATATTTCGCTTGGTCCCAATGAAATACGTGGCACGGACAACAAAAAAATTCATTGGGTCCACGTGTCACGCGTGAACGAATTCGCTACATGCCCCAACAAATTACGTCTACTTGTCCCACTATTAAACCCCTCCCCCTCCCCACCCCATCCCTCCCTCACTCTCACTCTCACTCTCAATTCCCTCCCTCACTCTCTAGCTTCCCTTACTCTCCCCAAAAAGGTAATTTTTTTATAGTATTTTTCTGTTTTTATTTTTTGTAATTTAGTGTTATGTATTTTAATTTTTGTAATATATATTCTATATAGTTTTAGTTTTTAAATAATATTTAGGTTTGAGATTTAAAACATTAGGTTAAAGGATATTTAGTGTTAGTTTATGATTATTAAGTTATAGGATACGGGATAGACATATTTAATTGAAAATGACAATGTTATTATAAAAATTTAATATCGTAATATAACTCTTGAGATATAGGAATATTATATTATTTTTTCCTTATGTTGAAATACATAATTTGATCTATCTAACTTTTTTTGTTTCAGAATTTCATCTATTTAACTTAACATTGTTAAAGAATATTTATCATAAAATTATAATTATAAATTCATTTAAAAAGTTGTATAGGTCAAAATATGTGTGTGAGCATTATTCTTATTAAATTCAATAAAAATATTTTATTTAATAAATATAATATATAGTAATACTATTAAAATTAATTATATATTATAGTTAATAAATATAATTGGAAACATACCAATTTATTTAAATATTTGTAACAATATTATATTAACAGAATATTACCTTAATTGTGATTAATTTTAGTCATATATATATATATTAATTTTATTATTCCATCCTTTCTGAACATAATGATTTAAAATAAATATTTTTCAGTATATAATTAAATTTACCTTACTACTCGTGTTTAATTTTTACTTATATATACATTATATTTTTAATTTGATTACTTTAAATATATTATAAAAATAATAATTCATATTCAATACGTACTAACTTTTTTATTATTATATTTTAATTAATAATATATATATATATATATATATATTTTCAATTTAAAATGCAATACATATAACATATGCGTATCATAATTAAACATATTAATATCAATAAATATATTATTTTACAATATTATTTTAAAAGTAATACATATAATATACGCATATCATAATTAAAAATATTATTTTACAATAAATATAATTACATATACTAATTTTATAATTTATAAATTTAGTATATGTTATAACTTTTTAATGTTACAAAAATTACATCAAAAGTTTGTATAATGTGTATTATAATTTGACATAAATGCATTAAATTTTGTGTTTTTATAAAATTTAATAGTTTATAAAGAATGTACCTCCATAAATTTTATTTTATATTTAATATATTTTCTATTAATAATTTATATATGGGTACCGTCAATGAGCAATGTTTCCCGGTATTTCCGATACAAATGGGTATTGTCGATGCTGATAACGGGTTTGCAATAATTAAAAGCATCACAACACTGTTTAAATGTCCAAAACACCCTCGTGAAGACCTTAGCACTCCATCGTGTTGCTCATCAATAAAATGGTCGTCTTTTGCTTTGTCTTCCATGTCTTCCTGTATGATATATGAAATCCAAGAATTGTTGTTATCTTTTCCTAAATTAACTCAATTATAACAATGGGATCCTCCCTAATCATTTCTGCATTTCGTCAAACAATAATATATTAATAAATTTTACAACAAAATTTGGAGTTCAACATAAGGCATTTTAAGTACCTAAGATCAACGAACATATGAAATTTGAGTCAAGTTGTTTGTGATCTTGAGAAAGATTCTAACTAACACATGTGTGTTGGTTATTCCATATGCCTACAACTCATTCAGTGTCATCCTATTTTTGGTATGCCATCATCCTCCATGGACAACCGTCATTATAATTTTCACAAATCATTATAAGCATTTTCGTATCATTTTTTTCTACTGATGCTCGGTCATATAGTATTATTTTATTGCCATTTGAACATCCCGCTTGCTCTCAAACACATGGTCCTTATATAGCTCTTGACCCATCTGCCAGTTAGGTATTTGCACTCCTTGCCTGTCATCTAACTCCTTATCTGGGTATGCCTAATTAATATTCATGTAATGACTTATGTTAGACCAAAATGGTACATTGCTCTCTCCTGTATAATGAGACATTTAACACATTGTTATGTTAAACCCACAATAATTTTTACACTACTGATTGACAAACCGTTGTGCATCCATACCTAGAACCGGAGGCGGGTCTTGCATTCCAACATTGCCCGGAGAAGAAATTGGAAGAGCACGATCGAAATCACCATTTACGTCCGTTTCCGATGAGTCATTGTCTGGAACTGTCCACCTCTTCCTCAGAACTGTCCATAGGCCAAGCTGGGTCGTGGGCCGACACTATTTCAGTCTCCATTGGTTGAGTTGGTTGGGGGGAGGGGCAATATATCCCTATCTTCAGAATCCATTTGTTGGGTTGATTGGGTTGGTGGTGGTGGTGATGGGGATACATCTCTATCTTTTGGATTCACCAGCGGCTCTCTGTTAATGTCAATGGAACCAATGGTCGGGACAAAATATTGACTGCTTGACTGTCCACCACAGTTTATTTCCGCATACAATTCGGTAAATCTGAGGTTTCCTCCGTCGGATGTGCATGTGTCTGTAACTAAGGCTACATCGTCATCATTTACAATATCCACAACAACCCAGTGCACCGGGTTGTCCGATGCATTTTCATCAACTTCTTGTAAATCATTTTCATCAGATCATGATAGCTGCATTCTGGGGACATACGAAACATTTTACTTTCTCCTTCAAATACTTGACCATTCAGTCCAAAATATCCCCTCCATTATAATATACAATGATGATTAAATCATTTCTACTACCACTCATTTTGCAGAAAAACAAAAAATAATAGAGCATTCGAATGAGGAGAACATGTGTGATGATGTAGAAATGGAGGTGGGGGTGTGGTTATATAAGACCAAATTCGCTGGGCTGGATAGCAAAATACTACACCTATTTCGCTATGCCCCTCAGCGAATTAGTAGGGAGCTGCCATGTGTAACGTTGTGTCAGTACTCCACGTATTTCGCTATGTCTCTCAACGAAATAATGGGGAGCTGACACGTGTCCTATCCTTATTCTACAATGACACTGACACTTTTACCACGTATTTCGCTACAGGTGCTAGCGAAATACGTGGCCAACAAATTGATGTCACATAAATTAATGTAATTTGCTGGGGTGTGAGGTGAATTAGTCCACGTGGCATTCTGACAATTTTTATTGTTGGTGTGGCATTTTTTAGGTGTTTTTTTTAAAACGTGATAGTCTGATCACTCTCTCAAAATATATGTATATTTAACAATTACTTTATTTTTTATTCTTTATTATTTATTCTCTTATCCATTGTGGGCCACGTTGAGCTGCCACTGAACCCAATTATTAAGCATGATGCCCTTTTGTGGCCCATGCATGACTAAAAGGGTTAAGTAGAATCTAAAGGCTAGAATAGCTCTTTGCTCCAGGACCGAAGGTTAGGTTTCATTAAAAAAAACGAACTCATACTATGTCTTTATATGTCACTGTAAACCAGCTGTGTCTTGTAAAATAAAACGTTTATCAGCTACAAGTTTAGAAGAAGGCCAAAAGGAGGCCTGCTTTAGATACCTTAATACAGTCGAGTATTTTCAGATATGACAAACAAAATCCAAGCTCTTGTATTTGGTTAAGTGACCCCCTACACATATCTGAACAAGACATCATTGCCTTGGGTTTGTGTCAAATCTTTTATTCATTTTAAAGACAAAATACACGGGCGTGCGTGATTGCGAAATTTAATTAAGGGACAAAATACACGGGCATTGACAGGTAAACCTTGTGTGCATGCAATAATATGTAGTATTGAATTGAGCTTTATCGATTTTCGCCGCGTACAAGGAAAAAGAAAGACCAAGACCAGCTTCATAAATCATATCTTTTTTTATTACAGACTGGAAATTCGAACTAAATAAACTTTTTATCAGTTTCTTCCACATAATTTTCAACGAAAATCTTTGATTCATAATGGTTTCTTAAGTTTTTAATCAACAAATAGAGCATTTTCCTAATAGATTAATGCTTTATAAATTTTAATTACACATGCATGTTAACAATTTTCCTTTCAGCTAAGATGATAACTAATTACGGATGCGTTTAACAAATCATTTTTAATTATTTTTTATTTTATTATAATGCATGCAATTAAGATGTCAGGCATGGATTGTGATAAAGACTATGCAATTTGTATTGTAAATTTGCAATGTAATTCCAATGCTATACGAGGAAACGAAATTAGTTTGCATAAGCTTTGATTTTTACTATCATCATTCGTGGGAGCCGGCCCCAATGAAGCCTATAAATGCAAGCACACATCTAAATCAACAGCAAGGCAAAGTGTCAAGGTAATCAAGCTTAACAAAAATACTTACAATGATGGCAAAGCTTACCCTATTCGTGTTGTCCTTGGTGTGTGTACTTGCTTCTGCCACTGCACAAAGTGCCATTGTGCAGTCTACATATCATTTGTACCATCCTGAGCAGCATAATTGGGACTTGCTTGCTGTAAGTGCATATTGTGCCACTTGGGATGCAAACCAACCCTTCTCATGGAGAAGCAAATATGGTTGGACAGCTTTTTGTGGACCTGTTGGGCCTCAAGGCCAACCTTCTTGTGGCAAGTGCTTGAGGGTACGTACATATATGCTCCACTCCATTTCTTACTAAACAAACTAGGCAAACTCCTATTCTCCCCAATAGTGTACATGTGCTTGAGGATTTAACTCGATTGAATGGAGTGTGTAAGTGTTATCAATCTCCTAATATCATATTTAATTTTTATGGATAAAAAAAGTATCCCTAACTTCAATTTACTTTAAAATGTCATAAGTAATTATTATTTTCTTCTTTTTTATTTATTTACCTTTTGCTTTTGATTAATCAAGAAAGCATAATAGTTTATATATTGTTGATGGGGGGTTGTAGGTGACAAACACTCGAACAGGAGATCAACAAATAGCTAGAATTGTAGATCAATGCACAAATGGAGGTTTGGACTTGGACGTTAGTGTGTTCCAAAGACTTGACTCTGACGGAAATGGAAATGCTCAAGGCCATCTTATTGTTCACTATGAGTTTGTGGACTGTGCTGACTAAACATGTCGTTGTTAATTGAGCTCATATTGCAGCAACTAGCTAGCAAGTCCAGGAAAATTGATTCCCGTGGATTGTTTATTTTTACTTGATTTAGCAAAAAGTATGAGCATAATAAAGTTATTTTAGGTAGTTTCTTTGGAGGAATTATGTTAGGTAGTTACCAAACCAATTGCAGGAAATTGTAAGGAAGAATGTTGTCATTTGTTGTTTTATTTCATTTCATGCGTTTTTCATAATAAAAGTCTAAAGTGGATTTCTCTAAAGTGTTTCCTTTTATTTCTCTTTTCGAGCTTGAAATCAAAGTTGCGATATATCGGGTGCATATATATAAAGTGTATATTTGGTTATAATAAATAAATATTTTTAATATATATATATTATATTTTAAATTTGTAATGAATAATTAAAATTTTGATATAATCATTTTAACTATTAACAATTTTTTTAAAAGAAAAATAGGTGGTTATAAGAACATCAAGCACACATATATATATAATAATTAAAATGATAACAAGAATATGAATATGCTGATAAAATAAAAGTAACATGAATATGAATATGAATACCGTACATGCATGAGTTCTTACTTCACCCAATCCAACAGACAAAATTGTGTTGAGGCGGTGAGGCCATGAAGCTGGGCTCATAATATTTGTCATTTGGACTTGCTGGAGCTGGGCTTGTAATTTCATTGGATTGACTCGACTATTTCTTTTGTCTTAATATAGAGATGTCAATGATGCATGATAACTCTGATCTATGTTGTAGCCGTATGATTGTCATCTGATCATTCAAGATGCTTTCTTTGTTCTGTTGTAATCAGTTGCCACAAACGATTTTTAGTAAAGAATATATATATATATATATATATATATATATATATATATAACATCATATTAGAAACAGACAACCGAGGAATTTGGCCTTTTTCCTGTTTGTTTTTCATTTTTATTAGTCCCCCCTCAGCCATTCTGCTCTCCAAACAACTTAATGATAAGGTCACGTTCTGCACAAAGTTTAATTGGATAAAACAAGACTAAATTGATAAGTTTATGAGTGAAATATCAAGGGGTGTTGTTTCACATATTCTTATTTCCAAGTTGTTAGCTGGCAAGGAGCAAAGGTCTATTTTGCATATATGGTCATAATTATACATATAGATAGATATATTGCATGTGATTAGTTACATTGGCTTCACCATGAATGGTGACAGCATTAATTGATTGCAGAAATACTTAACAACCACATCTTGCATATTATATTGCGTGTGTATCTTTTAATACCAAACAATCTTCTTACAATTACTCAGTGGGGTTGAGAACCAAAGAACACACAGATGCAAGGAAAGGTTAAACTATAATTCATCTGATACATTTTAATAATTAAAGTAAAAGAAGATGGTTTCAAATAAAACAAATTGCCTTTCATCGGGCATATAATAAAGCCAGAAGTAAACCAAATGCGTCAAGTAACCACCCTGACTTGAAATGTATAATGGGACAAGTCTAATAGTAATCGATATTATTAAAATACAAAATTAATCAATTCTAATTTCTATTATTAAATTATTTGACACTATCAGTATACCACATTTCACTTAATTTATACATTTTATTATATATTATTTAGTAATAGACAGATATTTATATCTCAAATAACATACTATTCATTAAAATTAAATAGTGTAACGAAGCACTACTAATTAGTTTTTTATTAACATAAAATTTTATAAAAACTTTTAATTTAATAATTAAATTGGTTAATTTTATATTATAAAAAATCTTATAAGGTAATGCAAGTGCAAAAATTTAACATTTGGAGTCAATTAATTTTGTTCCATATATAATTATATAAATCTAATGCAATAAAGGGTGATTTTTTTCCTCTCATGAAAGAACTTAGCCTAATAAGCAGTAAGATTACCGGTTTTGTAATAAAGTTCTGCCATATCTAGTTATCTACGCAGCTGTTGTGAACGAAAGGATAAGTGTTATCTTCAACTCACATTACCGGTTATGTAATAAACTTCTTCCATATCTACGTTTTGTTTTTTTATGAAGTACTGATTAATACGATAATAAATAAATAAATGTTTTTCTATGGAGGAGTATAAATGAATTCTTATTGTACTTTGGATTCCTTTAATTTTGATTGTATATGATTTTGATCTCCTAAATCTTTCCAGTTAAGTTTATCTAAGCTCCCCTGCTTTTAAAATTGGACAATTTAGTCTTACCAATATATTTTCTCCTTAAAATTCGCAAATTATTTTTTTACTGAAAATTTGCACAAAATAAATGGATTAAATTATTTTAAATACTAATATAAAATATGAAATTTCACAAAAAAAAAAAAAAATCTTCAAATTATACTCTCACATCTTATAAAATCCTTTAGGTTTTATCAAATTTCATAAGTTTTAAAATTAATTCATATTCCAAATTTACCACAAACCCTCAAAATAGAGATAATTAATTTGTTAAAAATGTTCTGAAAGATGAAAATCAAGATAATTGAAATTAAAGAAACTAAAAATATGAATAAATAAATAAATCCATTAGTTTAGTTGAGTACCTTGTTATGGGGGTAAGAGAAAGGGTAATTAGCGTCTGCTAACTACGACCACATATATAAATAACTATTCTACGTGATTTATTAGTTAGATGATACATAGATAGGATCTAGCCTTCATAAGTCAACTGCTCTGTTAGAGATTCTTAGACCATTTCTGTCAATATTTTGTACCCAAATTTGCATGTTCTTGATCCACCTATCTAACACTTGTGTTTGTATCCATCAAGTAACCCCAAGCATCTCAACGACAGCTCATTTACTTGCGTCCAATTTTACAAGAACTATCAAGTATGAACAATCCATAAGTAAAAAAAGTTAAAACTGATAATGAATCAAAATAATGCTAGTCGTCTAATACTAATAATGAATAGTATTTCATATTTATTTATTTATACGCAATTTAAAATCACAAGAAAAGTCAATGTCAGAACTTGGGAAAACAAAAAGATTTCTATGTTTTTCAGACATGTAGGTCACAGAATTTTTTGCTATCTTGGGGGGAAATTGTAACTACAAAGTAAGAAAAGGGTGTGAAAAAAAAAACGAGGTTGGAATAAACAGAAACAGTGATAGTAATAAATAAAAATATAAAATAAATAGAAGAGAGAGAAGAGAGAAAAGGAGAGAGTTGAAGTCAAATATGTGAGAATACACACGCACGGCACAAAAGAAGCGTTGGGTTTGTTAGTAGTGTATGTATGGCGTGTGTATTGCTTCGCTTCTCTTTCTCTAACTCTTGTTCATGCTCTCTTCTTTTCTTTGTCTTGGTCTAACACACAACAACACCCGACACCCAAACCCAACAACAACAACAACAACAACATTGAACGGTGCCGGCTTCTTCTTTACGTAATTTTTGCGGCAACAATCGAACCCCATCTGACGATTTTGCCCCCCAAATCCAGCGAGTTGAATTCCCTTCCCAGATCCATATCGGTTGCACGTCGAATCGTGTTGTGGTGCGGTGCGGTGTACTCATTGGGCAAGATTGGAATGCGAAGGTTGATTGATTAATACTAACAAATAATCATCGTAGCCATAAGAGATGGTGTCAAGTCAGGTGGTGAAAGTGAAGAGAGATACGCTACGACCATGCATGACATGCCCTCTCTGCCATAACTTCTTCAAAGATGCCACCACCATCTCTACGTGCCTTCACACCTGTTCGTCTCTCTCTCGATTTCGATGCTGCTTCTGATTTTTTTTATTCTCTCTCTCTCTCTCTTATGGATTTTGACGTTGCTCTTGTTTACCTACCCCGGCTAATTGCAATGCATTGTTCTTTGTTTGACCCCCCCTCTGGGTTCTTGCTTCCCGTTGTTCTTGTTCTTTAATTTATATTCAATTGCCTGGATTTTCTTGATTTGGGTTTTCAATGCGGTTCCTTAATAGTTTGTTATTGGTTATTTCAATGATCTGGTTTCCTATCATTGCTATTGCGTGAAGAGAAGGTTAAACAACTGTTTTGTTACTGTGGTAGAGCAATACGATTGACATGACAGCTGAGCTTACATTTTTTACTTTTCTGTGGGGTTTCTGTGATTTGACGCGTAAGGAATGGAATCATCTTAATTGTGTCTTGAGTTGGTGTACTGTTATGCAGTTTCTTGAGGATGCAGTGGACTTTCAAACATGTTTGTTTTCTGATTCGAGCAGTGTGTGATATTTGTGACATTCCTGAATCACACACTTGCACCTTCTTGCTTGCGCATGTTTTGAGTTCATTTGTTGACACTTTCAAGGATCTTCTGTGCAATGCACTGAACTATGAACTCTACACCAGTTTGCAGGAAATGCATATATGAGAAACTCTCGGATGAGGAGATGGATTGCTGTCCTGTGTGCAATATTGACTTAGGCTGCCTTCCGGTGGAGAAACTCAGGTCGGTTGCCAACTTAATATTGCAATTTGTGCGATTCATAACTTCTTTGAACTGGACTGAACAAACATGCAGCTGCAATTTCTGGTTGGAGATAAATTAATATTTGTTACTTTGTTTATTCTGTTTTGTCTACTCCTTCCTTCTCGTTAATATTTGTTGTTTGCTTGTATGAGAGGACATGCTGGTAAATGTTTACCAATGCTCATGATCAATCTCTACCTTTTTCTTTCTTGTTATAAAACATATTTATCTAGTATGAGCAAATGAAAGTAGTGGCCATCAGTGCTAAATGGGGTGGCGGTTTTTTTGCCAACCGCCATAGGCAATTTGTGAAGGGAGGCCCGCTATTGTGGCATCATAGGCTGCAATTGTATGTTTATATGGCAGAATTTTTGCCTTCCGCTGTGTTACGTCATCTGCCATTGAAAACATTGCCTTAAATATCTTTCCCAATGTATTGCTGAAGTACTTCGCCAAACTCATTTTATTTCTTTCAGTAAGATTTCTACTTTTGTTTTCCCTACTTTCAGAAATTTTAATCACACTATTATTTGTCGCATCTGTCTTAATTTGTGTCACAGATAATTGTTTAACTGTTGACCTTTCAGAATGCAGACACAAAATTTTGTTTAGTAAAAATAGTATCTATTATATTTTAGAGGCCATCTTCCTAATTCTAAAAGACTGACAATAGCTTAGCATTTTCAATGAGATTGCGTCTTACATGTGAATTTCATCTACAGCTTGTGATTTTTGGTGAACACTGATATTTTTATATAATGGATCTTCATTATGAAAACCCCAATCAGAGTGATCGTCCCCATATTCAAGCATGTTAGATTTGAATGAGATATTCTTAGAGGTTGCATGCATAAATTGTTTTGTAGATTTTTAAAAACCAGCAGTGTCATAAATCTGTAGGAAGATCTTTGTAAAACAATCAACGGTTCCTATTAATTATATGCAGGCCAGACCATAATTTGCATGATATAAGGGCAAAAATATTCCCTTTTAGAAGAAAAAAGATCAAGGCCCAAGAAGTTTTGTCTTCAATATCATTGCCTGCAAAAAGGAAGGAAAGATCACTTTCATCATTGGCAGTCAGTGCTCCCAAAGTTTCAATGCAACCTGGCTTTACAGGAAAGAGAACAAAAAACAGTACAAGAAAGGCTGCTGCTTTACGTGGATGCAGTTTTCTTCTTGACGAATCCATAAAGAAGGAACAAGCAAATGGTGACGATAATATGGTATGCTCAATTTTACCTGATTCATCAAATATGACTTCTGAAAATGAAAGTCGGGTGTGGGTTATGGGGGCAAGAGGACTTGGTGGTACTTTTCTATTTGTGTTTTGACTTTTGCTTGTTTCTATGTGACATTAATTAAGCCTATGTTTCATATAATGGTCATGTATAAGGTGATAATGGTTATGTATAATCATTGGTTTGCTATATTGTAGGATTCTTCCTTGCCTGAACCTTCTAAGAAGCATAAGTCCCATGAAGATACAGAGAACAGTGTGGAACATACAGAAGGGAAGGTTGATCTCTGGACACCACTGAACTGTCTTGTTGAAGCTGCCAACAGAACAAAGTCCTCCAGGTCAAATTCACAAGCAAATCCTCTTGCCAAATTAGAGTCCCCAACTACTCCTCATGGTGGACAAGATGCATCTGAAACTACAACCAAAACAGACCTACCTGCTTCTGCCCAGAGTGAATTAAACATTCCAAAATCCAAAAAAAAGAATACTGGACATAAAACAATATTTGGAGATGACAAGGATGCAAACAGCTTGCCTTCAGGACCAGGGAAGCGAAGAAGGTTGCGTCCTGCTGGTCATAAAAGAGTTGCAGCATATGAGATGTCTGCCTCATCCCCAGCCCAACTAGATGCAACAGGGGGCAAGTGCAACAGGAAAAACAGTCCTATTTGGTTTTCATTAGTTGCTTCAGAGGACCAGTAAGTTTTTTATATATACAACAACCGTACTAATTATAAAATGTTGAGCTTCTGCAGTCATTAAAGAAATTGATGTTATTATTCAGGAAAGGAGATGTTCCCTTGCCACAGATCTCAGCGTGTTACTTAAGAATACAGTAATTCTTCTGACTCTCATTGCCATTGTATTTATCTATTTTTGTTTTTAGTTTTTCTTGATTTTTCTGTTAAGTGACTATGACTTTGGCCTGTGAATTGAATAGAATATAACTTTTCTCATTTTGGTATCAAAATTAAGCTAACAAACAATAATAAGATTAAAAAAAAGTGATAATGCATTTAAATATATGACTGACAGATGTTCAAAACAAACACTTCCATGCTGCATTGTAAGAAAGTATATTCATCATGTTTTCCAGGAAGCAAATAGTGAAATTTAATCTTCCATATTTTGTAACTTTGTTTTGGACTGACTAATTTCCTTAGAACAACCATAGATTCAAAAATCCGCAGATTAGATCGCTGTCTTCCAGCCTGCTTGGTTCTGTGTCCCATAGGCTACAGCACACATAAGAGACTCAGATGCTAATCTATATAGCTTCTCCCTTTAAATGGGAATTGAACATGAGTCTTTTGTGACATGAAGCCAAACAGGCTATACATCATATGTTGATTTTATTTTGCTGTGTTATTCTAGATGGCAGATGCATGCATTGGTGATTATTGTCTGAATCACAGTTTTATTAAAGGGAAACTTAGCTTCTAGATTGACTCATTTGAAATTTGTTGATTTTTCTGGCTTCTTTCGTTCTATTGTTGCTTTACTTCCTTGTCCTCTTTCTTTTCTCTTTTAATGTTCTTCAATATATTCCCTTATAAGAATTTATAGGTGATAATTGTGTAATTCTTTGTTTCTTACCTCGTCAAGGGATGGTACTGTGCCTGTCTCATTTATTCAGAAGTACCTTGTGAAGAAACTTAATCTTGCCAGTGAAGCAGAGGTGAGTAAAGTATAATCACTACCTTCTAAGAAATAAGAATGGTTGGTACGTTCTCTCTCCTGCTTTCTGTTTTCTTGTTTTCTCTTACTTTGGTTTTAAGGGTGTAATTGTAGTAAGAATGTGTTGTCATTGGATCATTTTGCTGTATAAGGTGTGTCTAGTGTGTCTTTAGTTGTTTGTGAGAAAATTGCTCCAGGAAGCCAAGCAACATAGTGCAAGTCTTGTGGACATTGTCTGAGGCTATCTTAAGAAATTAGTACAATTATGAAAGCTAGAATTTATGGGCTGCCCGAGAATTTTTTCTAAACTCTGTATGCTTCTACATAATAGAAAATAGCAAATATTACAAATGCACAACTACGAACAACTGAGTAGAAGAGAAATAGAGTCTCCACTGACACGATCCCTTGCACCCACACCATTTGCTATGTAATGAAAATGAAAATATTGCAAAAAAATTTCTTGTGTTGAAGTTTTAACACCAAGTCACCAAGTAGGCACTCGGTACTGAATGAACATTGAAGGTACTGAAATAATGACTCCTTGGTCCTTTCATCTTGGGTTCTACCAGGTGAAAACAATACCTGAATTTCCCATTAATTGGTCTGAAATTTTGTCATCTCCAATGCAATCCTTTTCCTAATATCCCACGGATGTATGTGAACTTTTCTACTTTGACAAAAATTACGATTTCAACACATTTTCTTTCCAAATCAAAAATATAATAATGCAAGCTATTGGCTGGTGCTGTAGATGGATACTGTTTTGTAATTTGCGCAGGTGGAAATAATGTGCCGGGGTCAGTCAGTGCTCCCATCTTTACAACTGCATAATTTAGTAGATCTATGGTTCCGGACAGCATCAACCTCAAAAAAGATACCAGCATCAGTGGGGTCCTCAGCCAAAGATTTTGTGATGGTTTTATCATATTGTCGAAAGGCCTTGCCCCCTTGAGAAAGTTCCCTATTCTCTCTATTTTACATACACAATCAACTGTTTTGATAGCAATCTCACCGATATTACTGCTTAGAGATTTGTTCATTTAGTACCATGCGAGGAATCTATATGATTTTGTTTTGCTCATGACTGAATATATACAGCCAGCAATTTTCAATTTTCTTACTTCTGCTTCATTTGCTGTTATTCTTTGGATCATGATACACTTGTTATTTCCTTATTATCAAAATGAGTGGTTATAAATCAGGAAGAGAAAAAACTCAACTTTGTTCACACTAGTGCATTTTTATGATATTTGGTGAGTTTGTTTAAGTTTATTTTTTCGAATAAGCAGTTTTATGTTTTTCTAATGTGTTTGTTTAAACTATTTTTACTTAAAATAAGTAATTTTTTGCTTATTTCAAGAAGCAAATCTGCTTATTAAAAAAATATTTTTTTTTCAAAAACACTTATTTTAAATTTGTTGTTTTAAATTTAAATATATCCATTCATTATTGTTATCTCAACTCGTTCATTAGATTTCACATAGTGCTCTCTTGAAGACACTTTTCCTTTTTGAGTTGTGGATGTTTCGAATGTTCACTACTAGTACTCTACCAAAATTTCTCTAATCCAAGATGCAATATTTTTAAAATTAAATAGTTAATAGTATAATTTATTTTAATACAATCAAATCTTATGAGGTTATTTTGAAATGAGAATTGTGATGTTTCGGATCCAAATGTATATTTTCATGAAAAAATAATTGAAGTTTCATGATTTTCTACTCAAGTAATGCGTTTGTTTGATAATTAGCATGCTTACGGCAGAAATGGGAAAGGAACTTCAGGATTTAGGACAAGAGAAAAATGAAAAGGGAAGAACTGTTAATAATTAAAAAATGAAATAAGGGAAATAAAGATATAAAATTTCAAACGTGTTAATGTAAAATTTTTAATATATCAAATTTTAAATTCTTAACGATGGGCCTTATGGGCCCTATTTCTCCTCCAGATTTATAAAGTGATTTTTTCTTAAAAAATTATTAAAAATTGTGCTTAATTAGGTTGGAAAGTATCATCAAAATAAAGTAGTCTTCAGTTTAAAAATTATGTAAGAAAAATAATGTTTGGTTTTATAATTTTCTAACAAAGTGATCATTCTACTTGTTCAATACCATTCGAAATAATAATTTAAATACTCAAGTTCCAAACAAAAGGATCTCTTGACCCTGGTGCTTATAAATCCGTTTTTTTACTGATAAATCAGGTTTAAAAATATGTAAAGTGAAGTAACAAAGTGTATTATGTTTATTTTAAAAAAATAAAAAATTAATATACTTTCAATTCTCTAAAAATATATATGGGACCACTGTGACATTAATATAAAATATCTATTAATTTTCCTTATGACTAATTTTTATCAA